>VTPC01091078.1:0-354906 GCA_011009095.1 Ignelater luminosus | reverse complement strand
TTAGTTTTAAGAAAGTTCTGAAAACCACAAAAAGAGATTAGAGTATAATACAGTGTGTTCATTGTAAAACGATTCGCCCTTAATATGTCGTAAACAAATGAAGATATAAGAAAAATACACGCCAATATATTTATGGAGGAGGACATTAAAATGCATAATTGATTCAATCGTAGAGGTCGCTGTGTTCGCTCTCGCACACATAACTGCAGAATATTAAATGGCACCCTACCGCTTGTGATACCTCTTTGAGAAGGGAATAGCAATAGCAACCTTTTGGCAGAGAAAAAAAAATTCAAATTGTCGCAAGTTACAGCACAAAACGTCTCCTTTTAGTAATGAGTTTAAACCACGTTAACAAAGTAAAGAGTTTTGGTGCTTATTTCGGATATGAAACAGATGAACATAAACATTTTTAAATTGAACCGTTACTAGAAAGTCAAAACAATAGATAAGTAACAACATAAAATGGACAATCCTTTAAAAGAAGTACCTAACCTAACAATTTATTTTAAATTATATCATCACGATTGTTTTAATATGTACTTAAGATAAAAAACAAGTGCAAGTTTGCATATTTTATAGTGTATAAAGTGAATTAAACTATTAACGTGAGTTGTTACGTTTCGGGTATTGTATTCAAGAACAGTTTTATTTTGTGTTCAGTTTTTACCTTCTATTGACAATTCAGTTTACAATAATCAATTATAAATGCTTACATTCATCTGTTTTACATCCGAAATATGTACCAAAACAATTGAAATGCGTCTATTTACCAAGCTAATGCGATTTAAATTTTAACTAAAACGAGACGTTTTGTGCTATAACTTTCGATCAAGTAGGCCGATTTCAATTTTGTTTTTACTAAAAGATAGCTATTGTTGTTCACTTTCTAACGACGTGTCATAAGTAGTGGGGCGCCATTTAAGATTCTGAGGTTGTGTATGTGAGAGCTAACACGACGACCTCTATAAACGAATTAATTATAAATAGATTCGACACTTTCATTTGTTTATGAGATATCAAAGGTGGATTGTTTTAAAATGAACACCCTGTATAGTATTTACTCTAGTTCAAATCTCTTTTTTTATTTGGTTCGTGTGGTGTACTAATTGTAACTACATTAGAAAATTTTAGTTTGTAGCTTTGTCGTCCTAACGAGGATCAAAAGAGCTGTTGTCTGAAGGGTTTTAAGGGTCTACTTTGGATTTTCAGATCGATCGAACTCTTTGGGTCCCCCCGGTCAGACTTTTGAAACTTGCCAAGCTTTTTCGATTGACCACAGCTAGCTTGCTAGTTGAGCTTTTCAGTCTGATGGTGCACGTGGAACTAAAAAACATTAATTAACGCTTACCAGCGGCTGCAAAGCTGTACATAGAGCAACTCAGCTTACAATTTGAGTTTTTGACTTACTTTTGAAGGCATCGTTATAATTTTCCAGTCTATATTTGCGTTACAAGTCGTTTTTGGATCCAAACACAATGGGATTTCTCGGGTTTATCAGAATTTTTAGATTAGTTGGACATTTTGGACAAATCGGCTTTTACGTTTCGCCAAAACTTCTATTGGGGCTTTTCAGGTGGTGTCGAGTTTATCTAAGTGTGCTATTTAGGTTCTATGTGATAGTTTAAAATTGTATGAATTGCGAAACAGCGCACTGCCACTACCATAGACATTTTAATGTCATTAATGAAATCGTCTGCACAAATCTACTTTAAATATGTATAAACTGATCAAAGCAAGGGAAAGTTCTGTACGAGATCCGGCACAAAGATGGGCAAATTTGGCCCCAAGGGCCGAATTAGTTCATACAAAAGCAGAATTAGCAAACAATAACTGTTGAGTAGAAATTTAACAAAGTAAGTAGCTTTGTGGTTCGATTCTCAACTTTTTTAATATGTAACAGATCAACTCTTGATTGAAGTGAATAAAATACTGCGATTAAAAGCTTATAAAACTACTTTTAATTTTGAGTAATAACATAACCTTCAAAAATTCATCCATCTCAACAAAAAAACGTCAATAAGAATCAGTGCATAGTAACAACCATCAACTTGACAGTTATTTGCTAATGTGAACGAAGTTTAATAAAATGTTTGATCATTACCGTCTCGATGTTCAGATTGTCAGGTTGAAACTGTTTTTATCCTGTGACGTCATCAAAAGAGTGTAAAACTTTTACGTTATAGGCACATTGTTTTTCATCTTTGTGAAGTAATTTTGGTTATTGTACTTAAGATTTGTTAGCAATATTTTAGTGCATTTATTAGTGAAATTGGTCAAAGGTTTTTTCTATTGTGACCAGTGATAAATATGTTTTTTATAAATTAAGGTTATGTTACTTAACCTATACCTAAGGAAGATGCCCTAAAAAAATATTCTTCTAAAGGATCATAATATTGAAATTTGCATTAATGGTTTTGAAGAAAAGTTTACAATTACAGATCATCAATTTTACAACTTACAACTTTTATTTTAGTCTATTATCAAGATAATTATTGCATAGGCAGTGACAGGCCAAAATTATATTGAGAAAAGACACCTAACCTCTCCTTATTTGTAGTTTACACTAAAACTTGTAATATATTCTGCATGATAAATAAATACCAATCGCAACAATAGTTGATCTGTACATAATTTCATCAATGTCAGCTTCTCTATGTCTGATAGTTACAAAAGCCAGTGTTGCCAGATTAGTGAATCTTCCACTAGATCTGGTAGTTTCAACGTATAGTATTAGTAACTTTAAAGTTTTTGCTTATTTTCTGTAATATTTTTATTAAAGAAATCTACAAAACTAATTTTTGTTAATTTTTTTTGTGCATTGAAAAGAAATAAATTGACGAAAAAATTCTAATGTAATCTCAATATGATACCGTTAACAACCTCTTCCAGAAATAGGAAGGTATACGAGAACGTCGATCTTGTTTTTAGTAACATTTGATTTGATTCAATGTTATTGAGTTGCTGTCTCTTGTTTTTCGTTTATGTTTCTAATTTAGCGAGATTCTGATGGTTTTTAAATTTCATTTTTGCGGAAGTGGCCTTTGAAGATCTTGTAACACTGACAAAAACGCACAAGATTTTGAGGTTACCTTCAGGGTAAAACAAACCTATCTATCTCTTTCTTATCAATTACAAATAATATATTTCACCCTTTATTAATTTTTTATTTTATTCTAGGTTTGTTTCATTCGTATGGTTCTGGATTATTCTGAATTACAACCTCAATTGAAAAAATTTAAAAGTTAGTATATGGTATTTAAACTAATAACACAGCTGAAATATTTTAGGTTAACGTACTGATGCATAATTTGTTACGTGATCTAAAACAAAAATTAATATGCAAGTGATGGTAGTTCTAGCTGCAGAATTCTTTGTATGTATGTTGTGTATCAAGCTGTGTATAAATACCCGTAGGTGAGCTTGTATACTTGCATAATTTGCACAAGTACCCTTGCAAGCACCAAAATGGTATTTGCACACAACCCAAAAGCGTTTACTTGCAGCATCATGTTTTCTTTTTGATGATAATACATATTTGAGATAAAAAAACTTTTCCTTTCAGTATTATCCTGCAATAGATGGCATTAAAGCTAACTTACTAGTTTTGCAAATTAAGAGCATTTCGAATGACAAGATTGTTTTATTTATGTAATCTACAATTTTTCTAGCTCCTTAAAGTACCTTTCCTTCTAAAAGCAACTGCTAAACAAATCAAACCTTAACGTAAACTACATAATAATAACAATTACACTGTACCAAACCTAGAAAAACTTTAGCTGTCAAAAACAAACACTACCCCACAAATCAGGTCTAGTTTCAAAAATCGAAGATTTTTCCACACTATATTCGACTGTTCTACTAATTACCAACCAAGAAAACACCAGAACAACAATTTAATCTACCAAAATCATAATGTAATAATAGGACCTTAAACCAAGCCAAAGCAATTTCCAAATCAACATCTTGATTATGTAATAATGTAATGTAATAACAAATTACTGTTTTTTAATTGCATGTAACTGCCTTAAACCTACAAATTAACGTTTTACTTCTGTAAGTGGTAATAAGATGGAATTAAAACTTTTAAATGGTAATGATGTTAAGATTAAGTGAAATCTTAAAGCGTGTAAATGTGAACTAAAATTAAGCTAGGTATGGTTCAGTGCATTACAACTAAATGTGTATTACAAAAAAAAAGTAAAAAAAAAAAATACAGGCGATAACAGGCAACAGGCACAGGCGGCAACGACAGGCAGGATGATAAAAGGGATGCAATGAAACCCCCCTAGACATACCACTACGTCACATCACACGACAATAATCAATTCGTGATAATGTAACGTAGTGGCGGGACCTGGGGAGCAAACACCAAACACCAAACCAACACCATAACAACACGTGCTACAAACCACCAAATGAAAACAGGTTGCAAAATTACATAAAAAGTAAAAAATAAAATAAAAATACATACCAGCAATGACAACTACATGTTTACCTCCACCATACTGCGAATGACATGAGCAGAAAGGTATAAAGAAAATATAAAAGGTATATTATTTCTTTATACCTTTAGCTGGACATTGGCGTGAGTTATGACTTGATTATAAAACTACTACTATGCTGCTGCGTGTACAACTTCACTGTAAATACAGGAAACTGGTTTCATGTTGCACATGCTATTGTTTAAAAATTGCATCCACGTTGGTAATAAATAATAGACATTGAATTCTTCTAGAAAAAAAATGAAAAGAGTTATTTAGTTACAACTAGCATTTATAATTTAGAAAACTCATAATTAAACGACACCATCAGCATTCTTATAAACGGAAACCATGATGTCCTGAGATTTACTTACTACTACGATATACTGACGACGGACGTATAATCCATAAAAATGAATTTCTATCAATGCTGCAACAATTATTAGATTTTTTTGTATCATTTTCTTCCAACTGCAGCGTTAATTAGTAATTATCTCTTTTAAATGCGATATCCTGTAAATTGTGTCAAAATGCACCAGTCGCTAACCTTTTGTATTTCAGTTTTACAAAATTCGTAAATTTAGGCACGTTGTGCTCACTTAAGTGCATAGATAAAGCTGTAATATTTATTTTGTGTTTACTATTGTTGTATACTACCATCTGAATCAAATGCAGATAGGTTTTAGTGAATTGAAGCGTATATGAAAATCGTGTTAGTGAAAAGATTTTCAAATGTGCAATCGAAGTGGTGAATAACCTTGACAATAAACATGAACGTGATATGCATGTATTCAATGCAATTTAATAGCAGTTTATGAATTTTTTTAATCAATTTTGCGAACGTATTAGCAAGAAACGGTTTTCCGGGCTGTGTTAAGTTTTTCAATCTTTTATAGACTAGAAATGCAGCAGTCAGTCAAAACTAACAATAAAAACTTCCAGACAAAATCTGATAATTTAAAAAATATTTAGTATGATACGCAATGGAAATAATTGGGTTTCCCCTAGAGCAGTGTTTTTCAATCTGTAGGTCGCGATCCCCGGGGGTCCCGATGTCTTGCTCTGGGGGTCGCGGTCGCAAGCCAGGTAAAAGTAAAAAGCAAGGGTTGTAGGTCCTACACTACAATAAAAAATACAACGATCTCAGTGGGAAGGATGTGCCTGTTTATTCTTTAATATTTTTTCTAATCTTGGTTCTATGTTTGACACGCAAATAAATCATTTTCCAATTGGAGCCTATTTCTCTTAGTTTTTATGTTAACTATTGAAGAGAAGGTTAGTTCACATAGGTAGGAAGTGGCGAAAGGAACTAATAATTTCAAAGCTTCCCTTGCCAGCTCTGGATATTCTTTTTTTTTCTTCATCCAGAAGACATCAATCGTTTGCGAAGTAAATTCCATTTCAAGAATGCCGTCATCAGCAGCCAAATTCATAAGATTTTCTTTCATCTTCGTTGGCAGATCAGCCAGTTGTACTGACATATCTAAAAAAGGATTTAGTATCCATCTATGCCCGTTGTTAGCTTGAGAGTTCAGTTCTGGAAAGTAACTGAATAATTTCTCTTCCAAATTTTGCAAGCTCTGTACCATGCAAGGAATGTGAGAACTTACTACCAACGATTGGTCCATTGCAATTTCTTCGACAATCTTCCGAACGCAAGGGAAAGACTCATACATCATTTTTTCTAAAGACGCTGACCACAAACGAAGTTTTGAGAGGAATCCCTTGATTTTATCCTTTGCCGTTAGAATGTTTTCTTCTCTCCCTTGAAGGCTCTTATTTAAAATATTTAGATGGTTGAAAAGATCAGCGAGAAATGCTAATTTTAATAGCCAAACAGGATCACAAAAGTAATTGGCATATTCAGATTTAGTATCTTGGTCGACGTATAGATTCAAAAATTGATCGCCAGAGCGGAGTGCATCCGCCCGCTCGCCGCAAAGGGGTCGCG
Source organism: Ignelater luminosus (assembly GCA_011009095.1). Lineage (NCBI taxonomy): Eukaryota > Metazoa > Arthropoda > Insecta > Coleoptera > Elateridae > Ignelater > Ignelater luminosus. The sequence goes on along the minus strand of VTPC01091078.1, from coordinate 348,471 downwards.
TATTCAAAAAGATTAAAAAACACTGCCCTAGAGTTTAGTCCTCTTTTATAAACAAATTCGGATTAACAGTTTTCTTTTACTTGTGACAAGTGTTGTCAACTTCTCACGGTTCAATTTCCCTCAGATATGTACAAAATATTCCTTAAATTTCTCTTTCTTTTGATACGAGTCTTTATCTCTTGCGAGTAATTCATGACGCAAGCGAAATTTTCAGGCTCGGTTCGACTAGGGACAAACTTGACGCGACCCGAATCAAGCCCGGTAACTTCTTGATAGGTTCGACAGACCCGAGAAGCCCGAAGGGCCGAAAAGTCCAAAAGGCCCAACAGACTCGTAGACAAGCTCCAACAGCTCGACAGGCTTTAGTAAAAAACTAAAAAATCCCTTAATTATTGCATAAAAGTAAAAAAGCATGTAGCCCATGTAGGTAAAATATCCCTTAATTAAGGGATAGATCCCTCAAGTTGGCAACACTGTTTGTGACTACGCAAACCACACTACAGTGAAAGATCTAGATTTATTTCTAGCAGATCAGTACTATTCAGATATAGTTTCCACCTTTACTGTACGTCAATACCGATTGATTTACCATATGGAAATTGTTCACAGGAACAACTTTTTTCAGGTTCTCAAGCATCCATATTATAATGCTTGTGTTCAGGACTAATTTCTTGGACGCAGTGGCGGGCGGGATCGCTTGATTGATTAATTTTTTTATAATTTGGTAACTCTGACAATTTGAACTTATCGCGCGGTCCCGGCCCACCTGGAAGTTAGGCGACGAACCGCCACTACAATAGTTACTTTTAAAAGCCTCTGCTTTGCTGACGGCAATGTATAATCATGATTACTCTTCCTGAACAAAATCAGTGTTGCTTTGTAGGTTCTGTTGCCACTTCGGGCACTCTAAGTATCAATTAAAACTTATCCAGAGAATCCCAAGAAAAACAAAAAAAACAATGATTATAGGTTAGTAATCGCCGTTCGGTAATTTACCGGCTTTTCTGTAACCTCAACCGGCAACCGACCTCATCATCAAATTACCGATCGTGCCGATAAAACTGCGGACGGGTGGCAAACCTATACTCAGAGGACCTCTTCAACTTGCGTACCTCTGATCATCTGTTATTTAACTATATTTAAACCTAGTACTGAAATAAAGAATGCGCTGAAGATTTCATAGAGAGATATACAGCGAGAATTAATTAGCTGACAATAAGACTTTCCACGTCCGTAAAAGCAGTAATAAATAAAAGCGCTTCCGTTTGTATAAAAATAGGAAAGAAGAATTTAACAACGCTCCGTGGCACGTTTCCAATCTATGATAACGCCTAATAGCAGATTTTTCCACTAACGTAAACTCGTTACTTTCATGGGAAATCAAAAGATGATAATTTCATTCACGCTTGTGCATATATGTAGCGAAAGAGTAAATCCATTAATCGAGGCCTATGCGTTCCGGTACTAAACGCGCTACATAAACGATAGTATCTTAAATGGAAACCTTCAAACTTGATTACTCTAGCAGTTCCATAAACTAAGTATAAACGATAAACTTCTACTGCTGATTCAATAAACAATAAACGAATATGTTCAATATTTAATCCCATAACGGTAAACTGTAGGAAATCGAATGAACACTAATAAGTCTGGTTTTTTTTAATACACTCGAAAATAATAAAGATAAACGATAAAACTGTCTTTATAAAACGAAACAAAATCATAAGCAATGAAGCTTCAATATCAAATGAACAATAGCGATACCAAAGAGATAATAATAAATCAATCACAAGGCACTAAAGTTTTTATGTAACAATGAAACTAAACTGTTCATAAAAACGAGCACAAACTGAGTGTTCTCAAGACACTACGCAAAACTTGAATATTAACTAAAACCACATAGTTAGCTTAATGAGGACAGGGTCCACAGGTTAAGCCGAAGGTAACCGAAAACCAATCTTTTAGAGAAATAGAACACATCTACAAGAACTAAAACGAATCTGCCATAGAAACACATTCCACAAAACGATGTTACCGCTTATTTATAAGGTGGGAGAGAACCTGAAAATATGTAAAATAAAGAAATATTTAAGGACGTCAATCCCAATCGCCTCGTTGTATCCTCCAGCAAGACGAATGAAAGATGGCGTTGCCTCCGAAGATGAGCTGAACTGTGATTTCACAACAAATTAGTAGTAGTAAATTTGCCAAATGAGTAGAATAAGTGTATATTAATCGCTCGTGAGGACGCGCAATGGTATAAATAAAAAGTAATCAGGACAAAACGAAAAAGTCACAGAATTAAATAAACAAAATTTATAAATGCGACCTGACCTCGCTAATTGAATTTGACTGCATGACAATCGAGTACGAGATTCATGGGTGAAATGACCAGTACAATAAAGTACACATAATGAAAGACCTTCTTCGGAGATTTCAGACCTTGGAAAGAGTTCCCGCTGCAGAAATACCCGGAGTAGTGGGAAAATATGATGTATACTTTCATGATGTTGGCTGGATTACAACATACGTGTCCAGGTTCCAAGTTCAGATGAGATTTCAATAAATTCAAACCCAGGCTAAAATAGCAAATAATAATGTGCCCGAACCTTGCGAAGCTGTTGTGATTATTTATTAGCATAAAGTTGTCCACCTTCACTGCTTCTGCAATCCTCTTAAAACGTCCGCAAAAAAAGAAATCTTGCTTTCAAATTAAAAACTAACAACAAAGTGGGAAATTGTAGCAGACAAAGAGGACAATTAAAATGATGTCTTGATGATGATGATCACGCTTACAGGATTCCTTGAAACACAAAAGCCGTCGTGTTGGCGGTACCTCAAAAGCTTATCAGACAACGCGATTGCGGAGCCTTAGAGATAGGTCAAAGTTGGAAATTTTGCACTTTTTGGAAACGAAAAATCGTAATATGTAATGGGCGTGGAGGAAACGCGGTAACACCTAGCCGCGAAAACGGACAAAATCCACTAGGACCTTATGGACAGGCTTCGCAATTTGGGAGCTTAGTTTAGCTGTCGTGTAGAGTCCACGAAAAATGTTTTATCTCCGTCAGTTTTAAATTTGACGGCATGTAGTATCCCGATCGAGCGTCTTCATCTGCGTCTGAAACCGCTTGAACTGATTTTCTACTTTCTACAATTTGACCGCTAGAAGACGCGCCAGGTGAAACCAAAGAAGGCTCCTAGTTGAGAAACTATAAGGGGTACGGGGATCTGGCTTTCGCCGATTGACGCAATTTCTCGAGCACCTTGTCAGGATAGAAGAGAAATTCTGGTGAAAAACTAAGCAGGTCCCCGAAGTTCTCCGAAAAATCGTTCGGAAAACTTGCGAATTTTGCAACCCCCACTAAAACTGTCTGGGTAGTCTGGTCAAAATGCTATTCGAGATCTGTATTCTGGGAGTGCTTATCTACTCACTCGGAGAAGGTCAACCCGATTCGGCACGCCAAGATATCCATTTAGAAATTTCGTAACTCGGTTAATTATGGTCCAATTGAGCCGCGATTTTTTCTGAACTAGAGCATTATGAAAGTAATAAACACTGGTGGATATTTGCGGTTTTCTATCGATTTTGAGGTTTATTAGAAGAAAACTGATGTAATTTGTCTTTCGTTGGACCTTTCAGGAGCAGTTATCCAGGGTCCTAGGGAAATATAAACACTATGATGCATCGTAAAATAAGGAGCAGAAATGATTCAATACCCTTTTTTCCTACGAGGTTATCTTTAGGCCGAAAACACAAAAAACTGAAAACGGTACAGAAATAGCCCTGAAATAAACACCGTTAGAGTTAGAGGGACAAATATTCAGTGACCTATACGTAATCCTGCAAGCAAATTTCGAGTTTTACCAAAAACATTCTCGAAACCAAGGCGAGTGCCGTTATTTTTGGGCGATTTAATGTTGAGACTTGGCGGATAACTCTTGCAAACCTTTGTGCACTTTGCCTCTAGATTCAGTTAAAATTCCCTCATCAACTTTGGAAATTTTTGGTTTTTCGCCATTCATGTTGGAAAGCTACGTCCTGTAAGCTCGAAACTTTAACCATCGTAACAAGCAAGTTAAAAAAATACGCAAAAAGTGTAATACGCCCTTTTTTGTTCGATAAAGCCACTCCTTGTAACCTAAAAGTCGAATTTAATAGCATAACTTAGAAGAGTAGGAGGAGCCCATAGACACGCGGTCGGATAGTCGATTTTGGCTCGTACAACGTGCAAAAACTCCCTAATGCAATTACTACACGTTTTTTGAAAGTACTGATTTTATATCAATTAACAATTAATAATAACCATGTCAAAATGTGAGACTTACTTACAGAATCAATACAACAGAAGTTATTTTAAACAATAATGTACAATATGTTTTGAGAACTGGAGAGGTCATTGTGTCTGTGTGCCTATGAGTAATAATAAAGTAACAGAACATGGTATAACTTAACTACATAAACATAATTATTAACAATATGAATTAACATTGCAACCATTTGCGGTAGCACTTTTTAATCTTTACGTTTGATAAGTGAATTGTATAATCTTTGAATAAATTCTTCGAAACAATTTTTGTGGTGAACATTGATCATTAAAAGAAGGCTTCCGGTAATATACCCAAAATTCATATTTTAATAATATTATAGACTATCTTGCTATTCCAGATTCGGCTAAAATGGCAGAATAATCTTCGATACACACAAAATTTCTCATTTTTTTGCGAATTCGTTACTTCTGATTTTTCGTTATTCGCGAGGTAATGGTATGTCATGTCATATCGATTTGAACGCTTTACTATCGTAGAGAAAATGGAAAATACGTAAAAGATGTAATATGCTCTTTTTTCAAAAAATCACTTTTTATACATGAAAGTTGCATTTGATAAGATAGCCAAGAAAAATGCAACGAAACTAGTGCCCATAGGCGTGCGGTCGAGTAGTCGCACTTTTGAATATTTTATTCTTTATCAAGAATTATTGCAGCTATAGCAAATTTAATTTATTCGAGGTTTTTAAAATTATGTACTTTTAAATTCTAAAACATGGTGTTTAATTTTAGAATAAAAAAAAAGTATCCCCCCGCCGACGGGATTTAATCTGCATACCTGCATTTCTTACACGAAAGAACTCTATATCATGGACGTTTTACCACCGGGCTACGCTGGTTTCGATTATTACCTTCAATTTGTGAAGTCTTATACACACCACGATAGTAGTTTTAATTTTAAAAATAAAATCCTTATTGATTTGTTTATAAATAAATATTAAATTATCTCTTAAGATTTAAATTATTCAAAACGCATTTATAAGTAGAAACTTTCGTTTTTAGTACTATTTGCACGTGTAAATTCTATATGCACTTTTTGTACGTACGATCAGCATAGTGCTATACAGATTATCTTATAAAGCAGGGGCGGCGTAAAAAAGCGCAATTGAGGTGATTTCATTACACGCACCACGCATCACCTTTATTTACCGCACAAAGGCGTCTTAAATCTACCTTAGGCATCAAATATGCCTAGCGCCGAACCTAGAAATTCTGAATGCTGGTCAATAAGCAAATGGTTAAAATTTGACTGCTCGAAATTCATTCAAAATTTCCAAAACTTTCTATTTTGAGAAGAAAGAGAGAGAGAAAGAATAACCTCGAGTCCTAGACGATTTCAAATGTGTCAATTTTCTAAAGACTTATTAGTGCAAAATTTAAAGAGCAACCCTTGATGTTTGAATTTAGCAAACACGCCGTACAAAAGGTCTTTTATTATCTTAATCATGAAAATTTTACTCCTCACTCAATGTTATATAATGTAATTAACTAAAATTAAGGACATCAAATATGATAAACCTAAAACTTTCTGTTTAAAACACTAATGCAATTACAAACAGATGTAAACATCCTACATTATAAGCTCTAAAAACTTTTCACGAGAGCACGACTACTTTATTCGTGACATTGTAACCAGACTAAAATGTACCCGCACGCTTTGTATTTTACGGTTTACACAGTTATAATATTCTACCATCCGTTTCTATTTCAAGTTAATATCAAAAATAAAATGTACACTAACTACAGGTAAAGAGATAATTTTATTATATCTACGAGATGAGATTAAAATGCCAAGTTACACAGTTATATTACAATAAAGACGATGCGATGAAACAATAGAAACATTAATTATATTAATGTTCATGAGAAATGATTGTAAATTTTATAAAAACGAAACAAGTTAATGACCTTTAAAAATGAGTAATACTAACCTATTGCTTTAATTTAATTATGAGAGGTAGAAGCCATTTTAATTTCGTACCAATTTTAATGAAATCGATCTTGATATTCGCTCCCATGAGGCAATTTAGTTAATCCCATGTAAAATCTGTCCATTCGCAAACACGAACCAATTAATTATTAAAACATTTCTATTTGCAAAATTGGAAGGTTTAATTAATCGTAGTGTAATTATACTAAAATATAACAAAGTAGATACGAATGAAACGATACATTTGTTTGACATTCTTAATACAAGGAGAATTTTACGAATTTTATTGATGCAATTTGTTATATATCAAACAAATTGTCTAATCGTTTCCTTAATTTTACGAGAAAAAGTTTCAAACATCTTAAGTTTCAGTCTAGAGATCTCGAAATTACGAACCTAAATATTCTTATATATAATCCACATAAAATTACATTTGCGGAATTTAAAACTATTTCAGTGCAAGAAGTCACACACTTAAATAAATAATTATTTCGAAAACACTTAGCCTTACACCCACTTTTTTAGTATTAAATGAAATTCACACAATGGCAGGTATAAGATGCCTTATGCGCGTGTCAAAAACAACTGATTTAAAACGCAATAGAAATTAATTTGAAGAAGATTAAACGGTGCAAAACTTGCGATTTTATAAGCTCGATTTAATGCAGTTTTTGTTTTGAAAAACGTTCGTGAAATTTTGGATGTTTTGGAAAAACTGAAAATTTATAATTCCTGTAAAAGTCTCTAGCTCTGTTAATATGGGTCAAACGGAAAAAGAGTAAAGACAAAAGTCGTAGATAATAGCTTTTCTTTAAGACAGTCGAATTTTTGAGTTATGACATAAACTCGTTTGTTTGTGAACATTTACGTAAATACATCGAACTTCAATAACTAGAATCTCGATAAGTCTTTGATAAATCAAACTTAAAGTTTTGATTTTTCCGATGTTTTTTTCTTTCACTTCAAGTTCGAGTTATCTAAATTCGACTGTACTTAGCAAAAGAAGGTCGAGAAGTGAAACAATTTAAGAACAATACCTCTGGACAAAATGTTTACAACATTTTATCACTGAGAATCTGTGTGTGTGTGTCCGTATGGCAGCAAACATAAAATGAATTCGTGCAGCCAGATGAAGATGATATTCGGGAATTTTCTCATAATACAGTAAAACCTCTCTCAACCGACACCTCTGTATTTTCTAAGTTACAAAACGTTCTCATTCATTAGTTTTTAATCTCTTCATAAGGAAGATGTATTTAAAAATGTTGACCCTCATCTGCTTTTTATCTATGACGAGACCAACGTTCAAGACGATCCCAAAGTCAAAAAGCTCCTAGTTCCAAGAGGAACTAAACTATTTATATGAAAACTGGACAAAAGAGAGTCTATGCGAAAAGTGTTTTTTTTTTTCAAACTTCTTGTTTCCAGAAATTAGGGATATCAACAAATCCTGGTATAAAAAAATTGTGATGAGAAGATAATTTAGCATCACGTTTCACCCAAGGTAATTACCATCGAATAGCACCCATAGCATCAACCACTGGACGTTGCAGTGATTTCATCAATAAAAAAGAAGTAAACAAATGGAGCAAAATAACAAAATTCAGTGCTTCCATACCAACTGAGTATCTTTCTACTCGCCTAAACAGGTTGTGGACTGAGGCAAGTGAAAATGTTTCCAGAAATATGATGCCTGGTTTTAGACCCATAGGACTGTCTCTGTTTTCATCCCAGAGAAATTCTAAAAAAATTTCAAACGTTTTACCTAAACACCAGGAGGTCCGAATTGACATGCTTCAAGAATTGAGGTTTAAAACAAAAAAAAAGTTACTCTAAAACGCGGCCAAAAAAATAGAACCCAAAAAACAACTTAAGCCAATTTTCTCAAAAGAATTAACTTTCGAAAAACCTTCTAACAAAGAACAAACTTCAGAAAAATCGGTGGCTGGCCCTTCGGGAATCCAGTGTCAAATTAGAAAAAAGTGAAGAAGCTTCATTTACCACTGAAATCTCATTAACAATTAGGAAGCAATCCAAAAGAGCGATGAAGGCTCAGGATGAAACAAACTGTTGCGCGTTTTGCTTTGCAAACTGACTGATTCTTTTGCATACAATAGATGTGTGAAATTTGCAATGAAGCGAGTGAAGACCCATTTTACGCCTCTTACAACTGTTTAAACAAAGACTATAATACCAATTCGAGCCTTGCATGGGCCGAAATCTCCACAACCAGTGCGGTTCGGCCCGACTGGAAAAAATCCCGTAACTTCTTCATCGTCCCTAAAAGCCCGAACGGTCCAACAGATCCAAATGGCCCCACAAACATGAACGACCCAAGCGGTCGGACAAGCTCTAATGGCTCGACCAGTTGAAACGACGCAACGGGAACAAACGGTCCAATTGAAAAGCTCAATCAATTTCTTAGATGAAGCCTGGCTGGTCTAAATCCGATCTTTGAACCGGGACACGCAAAAAATTTAAACATGAAATCCGGGTCAGTACAAAAAATATCTCAGTACGAAAACAACGAGGCCTGGCGCAATACGAAAATCCTCTTTTTCACTTCAGTATGAAACTAACACTTGTCCTGGTTAGTACAACACACAATTGTTCGGTGTGGTTCAGTACAAAAATAGTCGGCCCGAGTCGGTACAAAAAGATCTCTCTCGATAAGTCCGACAAGACCGAGAGCACCGAACGAAACAATAGTCCCGAATGGGAGGGCAAGTCGAAACGATCTGAATAGGCCGATTAGGCGGACATAGGCCCGAAAAGCCTAATACATTCTTAAACTGAGGCCCGGCCCGACCCAAACTTGAGTCTTGAGCCATGGCCACCTGTGATCATCTACAAAGTTTAACGTGTATAGTCGCTCTCCTCCTATTGGTATTCCCATACTTTTACAGTTTCTCTTCCATTTGCTCGGTGCATCTTCGACATACAGGTTGAACAGTAACGGAAACAGACTACACTCCTGTCTAAATCCCTTTGTGGTATGGATTGGTTTAGAGAGAGTCCTTCCTATTTTGATGACCCTCACATAGTTCTTGGATTGTTACCAGCGTCCCTTTATCAATATGCAGTGTGTTAAATGCCTCACAAAATTTCTGGCGCGATATAGAATCGTACGCCTTTTCTAAATCAATGAAGGCTAAATGAATTTTTTCTCCAACTGATATTCATTTTTCCGCTAGTTGCTGAATTATAAATAGGTTTTCTGAACATGACCGACTCTGTTCTTCACTCTATAGCACCCAGGATCCTTTCTATTCCCGTTTTTTAAAATGGATACTGTGTATGCCACCTTCCATTCTTGGGGTGTTTTGATTAATTTATGCCAGTTGTTAATTGGGTTGGCAAGTCTCTGTAGGATTGGACGACCTCCATATTTGATTAGTTCGATCGAGATGTTTTCGGGGCCTGGAGATCGCCCATTTTTTATTTTTTTTAGTTGGTCCTTAACATTTTTTTCATTCACTACTATGTGGTAGTCGGATGATAGATTTTGTTGTTGAGCTGAGTGGTTCTCCGTGTAGCGGTTTTCAGTTAACAGGGTTTTACAGTGGTTTTTCCATTCTTCCATTTTGATAGGTTACACATTTTGTTTATTTCGTTGGACTTCAGCTGCTTGGTAGTTCTCCAGGCTTCTGTTGATCGAGCTCCCCCGATCAGACCTTCCATTTGATTGCATTTAAGTTCCCAAAATTGATCTTTAGCCATTTTTATCTCTCTTTCGTTCTCTATTCTTATATTTATATTGTGTTCGGCTTCCATTACCTTTTAGTGCTAACCTGTTATTGCATAAGTTGCTCTTTTCGGTTATTAGTGCTTAGATTTCATTTGTCAATCATGGGGCGTCAGTTTGTGTTTTATTGAGAACATAAACCTCAGTGCTTGCTGTGCTGCTGTATGCAGTGACTCTTATGTTTGCATGTCCTCATTGATTTCTGTTCAGATAGCTCACTTGGAAAACGGTTCTGATCTAGTCCCCTTATGCTAGGATCTTGTAGTAAGTATAGCTTGTATTTTAGTTCTTGTGTTGCATTCTCGTTATTATTCTGATTTGGTGTAGGTTTTTGTCTCCTTGGTGTAAATGGACACATTAATTTGGCTTCTACTAAATTGTGGTATGGCTCTTTTAACTCAATAATATTGCCATTTAAATTTGGTTTTTTGTTTGGTGATAAAGTAGTCGATGATAGATTTCTGTCCGAGAGACGGTCTTTCCCAGGTGTACCGATGGATGATTTTGTGTTTAAAGAAACCGTTCAGAATCTTCAGAGGGTTGGGTACAATATTCTATTAGTAATTCTCCAGAGATGTTATTGTTGTCTTCTCCAAACTGACCCACCACTTGTTCGTCCATTTTCGAGCCCACTCTTGCATTCATATCTTCTGTTAGTACAATTTATTCTTGTTGGGAAATTTCATCTATTATGTCTGCGAGATTGTTGTAGTATTCATCTTTTGTTAGTCTTGGACAGTCATCTGTAGGTGTTGTATACATATATCGATAGAGTCACTATGATAAATCTCTCAGATTGTTGGTTGTTAACTTCTTTTTTTAAACGGCATTGGTACATTTTTTATTCCTCTATCAAATATCGGAGGGAAAAAGTCTCACCCTGTATAACTAATTGTTTTTTCACACTTTTTTTAATCTCAAAATTCTTGACAACTTGGAGCAAGATTTTACAAGATGTTGCATAAAATAAACGACTTACCGTAATTCAATTTCCGTTTCATCATTTATAATAAAACAAAACTCATTAAACCTGTAGTTTTGGATGTTTTTTGTTTATCAAGATGGATACTCCAGCCGCCGCTCTCTGTGACTTATCAACACCAGACCTACAGTGGATATAGTTATCAAGTTGGTTGTTCCAGGTTATCAATCTCATTGCCAAAAGTCGTTATCGTTTATCCATGTGTTGAGTTGCTGTGTTCTGGTTATTTAGTGTCTATGAGTGTTTAGGAGTAAATTCCCAGTGTTTGTTTTCAAAATGCTCAGCGTTCTTTCTAAATATTCAGGCATTTAGTAACATTATGAAAACCAACATCTGCCAGTTCCTAATTTCGATTTAGAACTTTATAATTTGGTAAATTCTAGACGCACTTTTTATACGGTTAACATAGGCCGTAGTGCTGCTAACTATCCAAAGACTCTTCTACATTTCGAATGGCATGAACGTAATTCGTAATTTCGAACTAATAATTTTTTGGTTCGTTAGTATCTAAGAGTGTTTAGAGCCGATTTTCACTGTTTTTATGGCTATTTTCGAGCATTTAATAACATTATAAAAACCTATATCTATAAGTTACTAAATTCCATTTTGTGAATTCTGGATGTACTTTTTGTACAGTTAGTGTAGTGTCACAAATTATCTCAAGATTCTTTTACGTTTCAAACTAGTGATGTTGGTTATTTAGTGTCTACGCGTGTTTGGAGTAGATTTCTGACGTTTTCCCAAACTTTGCGGGCATTATTGATAACATTATATAAATCCATAGTCCCTAGGTAGTTTTTGTAGAATCAGCGTAGTATCACGGATTATCTAAAGCAGGGCCTGGGGCAAATGAGGGAATTTGCCATAGGCACCGCGGTGACTAGGCGCTGCATGAATAAGACAACTAAATCTGACATTATCTAATTGTCATATAAAGGCGTCTTAAGCAATTTTTCCGTAGGTACCAAATACCCTAGCGCCAGCCCTCCTTGTATAAATTTTGAAATAGCTTAAATCGATTTGATTCCGTTTCCGATTCGGCTTCTTTCAGTTTCTGATTCCAAGCCTTCGAATCATGATAGAGCAAAAAATTCTGAATAAAAGATGAATGACGCTAATCGGCCGACTAGACGATAAAAGTAGTTTTATTTTTGTTAACTTTTTTTTTAAACGGCGCATTGGTTCATTTTTTATTCCTCTATCAAATATCGGAGGGAAAAAGTCTCACCCTGTATAACTAATTGTTTTTTCACACTTTTTTTAATCTCAAAATTATTGACAACTTGAAGCAAGATTTTACAAGATGTTGCATAAAATAAACGACTTACCGTAATTCAATTTCCGTTTCATCATTTATAATAAAACAAAACTCATTAAACTCTATCTCAAAAACTTAAGATTAACCGTTTAAATTTAATTGCTATTGTTTTTCCTGATAAGTATACACTATCGTATCTAATTTAATTATTCCGTAATGAGAAATAAAAATAATAAGATATTCTAATGTCCATCACATGTATATGGGGGAGAAACGTATTGTTTTTTCCATTCATACTATAAAAGACCTTCTCATCGTAACCACACACTTGAATAAAATATTCGAGCAGCAATAAACGTGAAAAATCTACAAGAAAAAAACTAAAACAATCAGGATGTAAAACACGAATGCACCAACAACTACTTTATCCATATTAAGAGACCACGCTACATAATAAAATGAGATCATTCGAACGTAAAAACAATCAATCTTGTTCCAAAACATGCTGAGTAACAAAGCAAATAATTAATAATAAAAATTGCTACAAGAGAGCGAATTAGAGGAAAAGGAAAAAAATGTATAACGCGAGCATGCAAGCGTGAAAGTCAAAATATACACGCTGCATAGAATTAGGTCTAATTAATGGAAAACGAAACTCGTATTGGCAGTGATGTTTCGGTGCACTTGTTAAATTAGCTATGATACCGTTATGATTTTTCTTGTGTGGTCCATGGGTTGTATTAATATTGGTGGTCACGAAAGCTTAATTGTAGCAGATAGATTTGTTGAAAACCTTGTTATTTACAGATGATCTTGTGCAAAATGAATTGAGAACGGAAACAGAGACTGATAATTACTTTCCCAGTCAACACGTGAATGGGGTTTCTCAAGGACAAAATTCATAAATGATTTTTTAAATATTATAATTTGCAAAAAATAGTGCGTTTACCATACGAGATTAAATTAAAAGAACAGGATTTTCCAATCCGATTTAAATTTTGTAATCGTTTCGAGTATTACTAGTTTTGAAACTGCGATTTTTAAAAATGGATAAAAAGTGGGTTTTTCGAGCTCTGCGCGCGTCTCTAATATTATTTCCTTAATTATAAATAAATCCTACATAGGTAAAATGTTACAACAAACTAATCTCGATCATTCTGTCTAGTCTAGAGGCTTACCATATGATGCTTATGAAGTTCTGCAAATGCCTCTACTTCAGATTGAACAGTAGGGTCTAGTTGGTAATCCTATGTTCAGTTACCTGAAAAAAGAAACAAAGATTAAGTATAATACAAAACAGCCCATTAAAACAGAATACAAAATTCGTTCAAATTTGCAAACCGTAAACGTCCCCACATGGCTGTTATTAGCTAATGAACAAGACTCTTGAAGAATTTTGAGTATTTTGTATAAAGGCTGTGAAATAACTAACTGAGCAATTATTGCCTACTTTCCCTCCTTTTTAATCTCTTTTCGCCTTGTAAACACCCAAATCAACCGTCCGCCATAAACGGTATACTTTGAAACAATATTTGTCGCTATGCCTTCTTGAAATGCTTCAGCCCTAAAATTTACTAAAAAGTTTTCCTTATCGAGTTCATATTTAGCTCTCTCAAAATAATTAATGGCGGCTGCAGGTCTGTAAATATCAACATCGACCAAGTTCGCAAAATTCTTCGATTGATTTAAAAGGAAAAGCCAAACTGTATCTAACAATTACACCTTTTTACTAAATTAGGCTAATAGTAATGAAACAGCAAATACAAGGTCAAAAAGAGCGGTAGCAAAGCGATAAGAGTCTAAACACTAGTTGAAATCTCAGTTCATACTGCAGATTAATTTAAAAATTGACAGTTGGCCCATGTCGCCTCTTTACATACGTGCGATAATAACTCTTGGTATAGACCCCACCATAAGAATCAAATATTCGAGACCGCGAAATATCAACCCGCAATGCGCCTATCGATCACCCGACCGTACGCCTATGGGCACCAACTTTTCTACGTTACACCATCAAATCTAATTTTCAGATACATGTAGTGCTTTTTCGAAAAAAAGGCGTAGTACACTCTTTACATATCTTTACCTTCTGATTACGATGGTTAAGGTTTCGAGTCGACAGCATGTACCGTTACGGCACAAATGACAAGACCTAGAATAACGAATTCACAAGAAATTTAAAAATTTCCTACCTCCAAAATTCCTCTAATCATTTTAATCGAATTTGGAGCCAAAATACACACAGAATTGGGAGAGCGACACACCGAATCGATCACCCGAAAATAATAGCGCTAGAAGGGATAGAACGGGAACGGCACCCCCTCTAGCTTTCGAAGTATTTTTGGAAAGATTCAGAATTTTCTTACAGAATCACGTACAGGTCACTAAAGTATGTTTACTGCAAGAGATTCGTCTCTCTAGCTCAAAGGGTGTCCATTTCAGGGACGTATTTGTACCATCTTCAGTTTTTCGCGTTTTCGACCTAGATGATCTTGTAAGAAAAAAGTGCATTGAACCTTTTTTGTTCCGCATTCCACGGCGATGCAAGTGCTACAACTACATTTCTCTAACAAAAAGGTCCAAAAGAAGACAAATTACGTTTTCCTGTTCTAATGGAACCCAGAAAAAGAGGAGACGCCACTGGTGCCCACTAAGCTTATTACCTTAATAATACCCTTTAGTGATTCCAGTTTGATCGGACCATAATTAACAGAGTTACATTTTTTTAAGTGGGCGTTTCGGCGTACCATGAAGAAAAATGAGAGACGGGTTTTCTCAAGTAGATAAATAATGCCCCCGTCACGGATGTCAGAAGATGTTCAAGCCCATAGCTCAAGTCGCAGACGGGGTGGATTCCATTTAAACTCATCTTAATCCAAAAAAAAGGAAAGCTCACATAACCAGAAACTCTTATTAAAATCAAAAGATGTCCAGAATTGAGGGTGCCAGAAACTAAAGATCCTAGGGTATGAAAGCTAGCCCACGCAGTTTCCCATGAACTTGTCCTTATAAGACAACATAAAATATAAAATATCACCCTGTATACAGATGACTTTATGAAACATTTGCAATGAACGCATAAATTTTACAGATACTTTTGCAATAAATCTTATCACTTTGAATTCTTTTCTTTAGACACTCGAAATCTTAAGAAAGGGTCAAATTAATGCCCTCTTTTACTTACCAAAACGATACAAATTAAACTAAATACTAAATCTTAGAAATTTTAATGGTCCTCTGGTGATTCATCTGACAGCTTACATTATTAAGCAACACAACACAATATGTAATGAATCCTTTTACACTCTATTTTGCAATCAATCAACAAAACTAAACTTTACTATAATTTATTATTTTCAAAAGCAAGCAATAAAAAATATGTTTAAAACAGATAAATTAAAGGTGTTAGTAACTTAACGTAAAAACGCAACAAAATATAACAAGAGATTATGTTTCGAAAATTGTTCCCAGAAAGGGGTAAAACCAAATTAATAAACAAAGAACACACAGATTTCTTAAATCATGTAACAACCAAAAAGAATTATCAAACGCCAAATGATTAAATAGTGAATTTTGAATACAAAATATAAAAAGCGCTATAATTTAACTTTTCTAAATTAAAATAAATGAACAAATGATTACTTTTAAAGTATTTCCAAAATTCAGAGCGCAAAATATATTTAAAAATCAACTATTTTTACCTGCGAACGTTCGAATTACAAACTAATTAAATTATAAAGCATCGAGAAATTTAACTTCGAAAAGATTTTAATAAATCCGATTAAAAGAACTTGAACCTTACTTGCATAAAATATACGTTAAACAAAAAAAAACAAGAGATATAAACAAAAGGATATTTCTTACATACTATTCCTTCCTGGGTCTTTAAGTTTTGAAAACGCTATCAGCGAGGCACCAAGGCGTCCAAATAAACATCGGGAGATGTCTAGAACTTATTCCACTGATCTCGGCCAAGTCAAGGGCCGCCGGCTCGCTTTATTACGGCGAGAATTTACGCGACACTGATGAATTCAAGACTCTTTCATCACAAATCCATAACAAACAGAAACTAAATTGTGTTCATTGCATTGTTTCTTTCACGGGACAAGATTACCACATAACCACAGTTTTTAAGGAAACTGTCAAAACGATGAACACAAATGAATGTTGGGGTCATGAGAGTTCGAACACGGACACACGGCAGGAGAATAACCAAAAACTATTTACACACATCTCATGGGCACACAGATGGTCACTACGCGATCCTTCAAACAGAAGACAAAGTTCGGTAAATCTTCTTTACCTTCCAAACAATCATTTTGGATAACATCCCTTAGCTTGCGAATTTTAGACGACATCCGCAAAAACCCGCGATTAATTCAGCTTTATCTGAGCCCACCTCCTAGAGTTGACCAAAAAGGTACTACGGCCACCACAAAAGGTGAATTCGCAGCCGAAAAGTGTTGTGACAAACATCTGGAGCTAACGCCTCACAAAGGAAATTACATAAACCACATCGTTGTTCCTCGAAGAGAACAACCAAGCTGGTCCGAAGACCAGGTCCGACTCTCCCTCTAAAATCTAAATTATTTTTCACATGGCAAATTTGAAATAATAAAGAAAGCCGTTCATACACTGTACCAGAAAATAAAACACAAACGATGCATTAAAAATAGAAAGTTTCCATACGTAATTATTCCTATTTAATTCAATCTTTTATAAAACCATAACTAAGCATTTCTTCTGACAGACCCAGTCTAAATGTAAATATATTATTCTGCGAATTAGCGGCGACAGAAAAATACCCCCGAAATGTATAAACAATTTTGAACTGGAGTGAAACACGTTTCGACGATAAAACGATGTATCGGATTTCATAAATACAGCCTGAATAGAAAAAATGATCTCATTAACTACAAAGAAATATAAAACAATTTATTGAATACATTTAATGATGAAATAAAATAATGAATTTGAATGAAATAATGCAAATACGCAAATGAAATGTTAAATTTAATACTTAAAATGCACACAAAAATCTATTGAGTTCACAAAAGGGAAAATCTGCACATAATTACCATTAATATTTAAAATAACGTCACATATTATGTTGATTCGAGTCTCCGGACGGTTTTGATAGGGGTTGTAAACTTTGCAGATTCCCCAAACGGTTGTTGGACAGTTTCGGAAGTTTTTTGGTTTTTCACCAGATTTTCTCTTCTGCGTCGACTCCCAGACTCCCGTAGTCCTTCTAGTTTCTGAGCTAGGGCCCTTTTTGGTTTGGCCTGTCGCGTCCTTTAGCGGCCGAATCGTAAGAAGTGGGAAATCTCTTCGAGCGGCATCAGATGCAGATGAAGACGCTGAATCGGGGTACTAAAACTGTCTAGCGCGGAACATTCTTTGGGGGCTCTACACGACAGCGCCCCTGGTCCCACATCGCTAGGCCAACCTATAAGGTCCCAATCTATTTTGTCGATTTCCACCACTAGGTGTCATCACGTTCGCTCTGCGTGCATAGAATAGTTGAAGAACATTATGCTCCACGTACCCTCCAAGTTTGGTCAAAAGTGGTCCACCCGTTCTCGAGTTATCCCGATTCTTCGTTTTCAGAAAGTGCAAACTCTTCAACTTTGACCCCCTTGCTCCCTCCTATTTGACACTGAGTTAAAAAGCCGCCAGACTACAACTCGGCTAGTCTCGTTCAAATGCGAAAGCGAAACAATGAATATAAATTATTAAATACATAGGATGAGTAAGTGAATAAAACCAATGACTATTTTGAATCTACATACTTTTGAATTAATAAATTTTGGGGCCGAAGAACAATTCTTTAACTACGCCTTACAAAAAAAAAAAAAAAAAAAAGCATTAAAAGCACAAACAATACAAGAAATGTAAAAAAGCGTTTTCGATGGAGATTAAAAGGGCTTTTCTCCTGACCGGGAAATAAAATGCAGTTTATATACCCCGTTTTCGATACATAATGAGCAACACTATTTCCAAAGAGGGAATAAACTGCGTTTTATTTCCTAAGGGATCAAGTATAAACAAAACTATCTCTGTCTGACACAAACAAACTAATGAGTATCTATTAAAAATTTTGTAATCATACATACGTCAAGTGAAAAAACATTTTTGAAACCTGTAATATCTTGTGTTTCATTTTAATCCGTTTCTGTTCAAGTTTTTTATTTCGGATTTACTTAAGTATGTTAATTTATTTAGGAACGTCACTTAGAAGACCAAACATGTTTGAAGTCTTAAAAAGATTTTCTTTTTATGAGAAAATCTGGTGTGTTCCAAAATTGGAACAACAGGCACGATAGGGTTCAGCGATTTTATACATGCAAAAGTAAAAAACTGACATTTTTTTGTAGAATTGTTTTTATAAAAAGCACATCTATTTTGCTTTTTTTGGCGAAATTATCCAAATGGTCAGTCTTATCATACTGGATCTCACCATACACTCACTCTAGATTGATAGTTCTTTATGTGCCGAGGATCTGCCTCCTGTTGGAAGAGGTGAGTCATATTTACTTAGGTAAACTTGTACAATTGTTCTAGGAAATGCCAGCAGATCATATTTATTGCCATAACGGGTCCTATACAGGGTGTCCCAAATTCGTGGCTCACCACTGGAATCTCGGAAACCGTAAGAGATACGAAGTCGGTTAAATTAGAAGAAAGTTGCCTATTTTGGAGATCAGTTGATCATTGATGTCTTTGGTTTTTCAGAAGTTCACGGCTTACTAGATATTCGTTAAAAACGAAATTATCAGATTTTCTTTAAAGTAGAATATCTCGCCAATGCGTAAAGGTAGATGAAAACGACAAAGAGGGGGGTATTGGAGAAATTACTCCCGAACACAAAAAACCATTTTCATGATCGTCTCTTGTTTTACTTTGGAGATGGAACGTAAACACAAAGTTGTTTTAATGGAACGCCTACTTGCTCTTTATATTGATAGTGATATAAAGTTTAACATAGTTATTCGCTTGTTTTATGAAGTTTCATCATAGTGTGCTATGACATCAAACACATGAAAATCGTGGACTTTTATCAAATGAAATACGCGTTCAAGATATTTTAGTATCAAATATTGTATGTCATATAAGCAGCATCATTAGTAAAACCTTAAAGTACTGCTTGAGATATTGGTGATCTTGAAAAAAATCGACCACGTCTGATTGATTCCAGAGGAAAGGCTAAGCTATATCTAACAGTTACACCTTTTTACTAAAATATAATAAATAAAATAAAATAAAACCAAAGAGCATTTAGATCTTCATGGCAATGAAAAAGGTAACTCTGTAGCCAAAAAGGCTACTACACTAATGGAAAAAATTAAAGGAACAAAAAAGATTTCCCAAATTTTTTTGTTCTTTTAATTTTTCCCATTCGTGTATATTGGATGAGATTTTGCATTTTGAGTCAGGTCTGTTAGTAGATCTACTATTCATCTGCAAGCAAAACATGCAAAGCGACTGGACCGATTACTGTTCCACACATCCCTCGCACTATACTCTCGTTTAATCCTCTCGCCCTAAAACTTTGTGGTTTCAGACCTATAATTTACCTAGGAAATTTATTACTAGCGTTAATCGCATGAGATTTAGGCATACATCATATCCTGCGCATTTTATCCGAATTGGAGTTCTATCTTCTCTTTGTGAACTGTGCAATGTAAAAGGTAATTTAGAGCATATTCTGTTTGCGTGCCAAAAATATCCCAATCAGTCTCAATTATTGTATGAAACATTGATAAGTTTATACGTTGAACGTCCTTTTAACTTAACTCATATTCTGCCTTTAAATAATAAAACCAGCTTGGATTGCTTGATTGTTTTCCTTAAATCAACTGACACAAAGCTATAAATAATTCTTTTCTGTTGCTTTATATCCATCCCTATGTGGTCTCTATCCTTTGACCCGTGGTTCAGTCTTGTTTGTTTTGTTTGAAGTCGCCCTGAAGAACCTCTGGACGTGAAGTTGGTGTCCTTTGCTTTTCTACCTTGTTTCGACATTCTTGTGAACAGATGTCATCAAGTGTAGAAACTGCGGTTGCTACTGTCACAACTGACCGATGTGGACAGAAGTCAACGCCATTTGTTGCGAATAGGTTTGAGGTATCTCGAAGCAGGGTATAACGTGTTTATATGCACGTAACCATGTCACCGTAAGTGGGGTAACGGCTCCAATCGAAGAATAATCGACAGAGCCAGCGCAAGGACGTACACATAAGGCAACTTGCCATAAGAACCACGGTTGACAATTGAAACTGACATTAAATGCATCAGGCATCACTCTCTTTACCACCCGGCGAAGAAACTCCGCCATAGGCGTTGGTTATTTGGTGTCTGCTAGTGTTTCGAGTAGATTCCCAGCGTTTTTCCTAAAATTACTTTGAGTACCTAATTTCGATTTGCAGTTTTATAATTCTGTAGATGCTTTTTAAACACTTGCCACGGGTTATCCAATGATTGTTCTAGGTTTCAAACTAATAATCTCTTGGTTATTTTTTAGTATCTACAAATGTCTAGGCCAGATTTTCAACGTTTTTCTCAGACTTCTAGTGTTCTTCCCAGAATATTCAAAGATTTAATAACATCCAAACCTATCCTATTATAGGAAAATGAAACAGTGTAATCTTTTGCTAAAGAAGTTCATAGTTGTACACTGCTCCTGTCCGCTCTACATCTCTACGTTTAATGAGTGTATTATGTACTTAAATTTTTAAAATAGCAGGTATTTTAGGTCAAGGCTGGGGTAATGACGTACAAATCAGGCAACTTGCCGCAAGGGCCCGATGATTAGTTAGTACAGTCGAGAATAATACAGCTGATTCTGATAAACGCATCATGCAACATCCTGTTTACCACACAAAGATGACCAATGACTAATGTCAGCCCTGATCTAAAGGTTCTTCTAAGTTTTGAATGGAATGAAGTAATTCGTAATTTTGAACTAATAATTTGTTGGTTATTTAATGTATGCGAGTGTTTAGAGTTGATTTCAGGCGTTTTTCTCAGTAACACTATAAAAACTCTCCCTATTTTCGATTTGCAATTTTATAAATTCTGGACTGTCTAAACGTCTATCTATCTAATTTCGGATTATTTATTTACTTAGTGTCTACGACGGTTTAAAATAAATTTCCAACGTTTTCCCAGAATATTTAAATATTTAATAACATTGTGAAAATTAATATCTGTAATTCCCCATGCAGCTTGACAAGTCTATCTAAAGCGAGACAGGCGCAACAATGTCTAAATAAGGAAACTTGCCTTAGTGGCAAATAAGACAACTGGACCTGATATAACATTACAATCGAAGGCGTCTCAAGAAATTCTGCCATAGGCGCCAAATATCGTTTTACTGTATCGATATTTAACAAAGCCTCAAGATCAATTATTAAATTATTACAGTAAGAAACGTAAGAAATAAAGAGACGGGTATTCACGACAACATCGGATCGGTAGGTTGCGATTTGCTACGTTACATTCAATTAAGAGTGACAACGATTGGGAGAATGTTCTGTTTATAGATGAGTCGAGATTTTGTATATAAGATCTCTAGATGGACATGAGAGAATGTGACGACGAAATGGGGAGCGTTACGCTTTTAGTATCTAGAATCTCAGTGCCAATCCTGACGGGTACATTAATGGAATTTTACAGAACTATGTAGTTAGGTATAACTGTTGTCAGCAACGACCAAACAAAATACTGAATATTTCAATTTTTTATTTTTCGAGAACATTGGTTAGGCGCGCCATTCCCGTTACAATCACTAGAGTTCATTTTTTCCGTTGTTTTGGTGGAGTCAGCTGCATGGTACAAGAAGATCCATGACTTCGAAATGCCAAAATTGTTCACGAACATATACTGATTTTTTTGTTCTCGGGGTATACTATTGCGCATTCAAATATCTTTTTTTATTTGTTTTCTGTTTGTCTTGCTTCTTAGCACCATTTTGCTGTTTTTTTCTGGTGAAAAATGTGCGTAAAAATAGGTTAGGTTAGATGAAATTGGAGTAATAAATTAGTTTTTATTAAATTTCAAACTAACCAGGTTAGATTACGTTAAATCTGGTTTTCTTAAATTAACTCGGGTTAAAATGAGATAATTATAACAAAATCTCTTTTCTGTTTGGTTATTTTGGATCAAAAGTGGTTATGTTAGATCAAATATAACCCTGCAATGTAGAATTTAAGAAAAATAATGCAAATTCCAATAATCTAAATGACCAAAATGATCTAGAATGAAAATATTATCTGCTGTGCGTACGTATGCTAAGTCTGCACAGCCTCGCGCTGGGCGCCATTATTATATGTGATGGATGACTTCAAAATGTCGAAACGGTGGGGCGCCCCGCAAAATTTATTTCTAATTAAATCTACTCCGCGACTTAGAAAAGGTTGAGAATCACTGACTTAAGAAGATGTAGAGACTTATGTGATAGTAGTTTAGAATTGGAAGAATGGTTGGATATTATTTGAAGAGAGATTTAACTACTATGCAATTGTAATAGTTAGATGTTAAGTGAAGGTAAAAAGCACAAAAAAAGTAAGTTAAGGTTCTCTCTTCCAAGTTCAAGTTTAAAATCGTTCATCTAAACAACAAGCGGGTTATTACTCAGTACTGGTATAGAAATTAGATCCCATGTATTATAATGAAACTTTTATTCATTTCTTGAGTATTTCCACTGTATATTACATTAATGTTATGATAATTCAAGCATTAAAGGTGTGAACCCTGTGCACCGCACGCAGATATAATATAATAGTTACAAAGGCGTTTTCGCTTTTTATCTCTTTCTTTCCGTCAACTAAGCAGTTTAGCACTAGTGGAAGTGTTGTACTTAAACAAAGTATCAGAAACGCATTTCATTCTCTTTCTGCCACCAACCACACGATCTGCAATGAAACACGAGCAAATAATAATAAATTCTCATTCCTAAATCGATATAAATCAACATACACGTTTACAGGAAATGTAAGCAATGGAAACACGTATTATGTAACAAATAGCCAAGTGCACTTAAAACTCCACCCTTCGTGCACGGTAAATGCATTAAGAAAAAGGTCCGCCGCGCTGCATTCGTTTGAAAGCAAACCGATGTTAACGGGGGAACAAAACAAACAATCGAAATAAGAGACCCCCTTTGCTAATAAACCAGGGAATTACAACCTTCAGTCAAATTCTGAAACTGATAAACTTTATTGCAATCGTCGAAGCGAATCGGAATAGTGTGATGTTTTGTTGCCTGTTAGAAAATGTAATCCGATAAGTTGAAGACAGCACGAGTAAAAGTTGAGGTTTTTTTATTAACAGGAACAAGGACGCGGAAGTAAATGTTTCGAGCAAGTTCTAAAAAAAGAATACCTACCATGTTACCGCATTTACTGAGTTTATCCAATAAAAAAATGAGTTCTTCTTCTTTTTATGACTTTAAAGGTATAATAGACAGTTTTATAGCATTTATATAGCGTCATTTTAGGCAAACGTTATGGTTACGTGACTGAAATGGGGCTAGGAATATACTTATAAACTCAATGTTTGCTCTCGTTTTATTATTGTGATAATGTTTAATGTATTTTACATTTTTTTTTACTATTCGTTTCTATTTCTACTCTGGAATTTGGCCAAAAGCAAAAAACAGTTAAATGGGGTTAAAATGTTATGTGTACGTGATATTTTCATTTTGTGTGTAATTTCTAGTTTATTTTGCAACATAATTAACTACAGTAAATTGTAGAAACTAAAAAATTTAAGGTATCTGACGGGATTTGAATACCCGACCCTTTGATTATGAAGCAGGTTGTCAGTTCACGCAGTCGAAGACCATTTGTTAAAATTTCCGAATTGCAATATTTGTATACAGCACTCTTCAGAAGAGTTTCGTTTTTGTTGTGGTTAATACTAAGGCTCGATTAAGCGATCATTTCAATTATTCGATTAATTGATTATTATTTGATTATTCGATTAAACGGGTTATTAGGAATCAGGCCGCCTGTCTATTAATCGGTCACTCTGCGTCCTAGTTAAATAATTGAGACGTATCGATGGTTACCCTAAAAACAATAGATTCTATCGTACGCTCACCAGTGACGAGCAGTTTTATTCAAATCCATTTGAATGAAAACGAATCCATTTCGAAAAACCCGGTTGTACGGATGAAAACATCGGCAAGTAAAAAATTGTTTCCTACTTTACCGCCCATAGTCTTTTTGGCGCCGCAATCAGATTTGGTCTGGTTGGCCTCCTATGAATTTTTCCCATTTACCCCAATGTAGAATAATAGAGAATGCAGAGGTGTATCGCAAAAATTGTCCTGCCTTTTGCATATTTCGCCATCCGGATTGCTTTAGCATGATGGTACAGGTAAAACTTCCAGCCACGTTTTTGCCTGAGAAAGCCACCTATTAGGAAGGGCGTCAGTAGCGTACGAAGTCGAGACACATTCGGCAGTTTTCCGGTTCTCCCAGACAAATGTTAGATGATATGGAAAAACTAATTATTAATTATTGCATAGAGCCTCGTCGATCACCAATTTAAAATCGGATCCATCGGTTTTTGGGGAGCCGAGGCCCCCTAAAAATCACGATTTCCCCTACTTAAGTTTGATGCAGGTGGGGTATGCAGGACTAAGCGACTCATTGATCGGCACCTGTTTCGCGATCAATAACCAATAAAAAAGTGCTCTAGGTGATGTTAAAGAATATCCTGGCCTTCCCAGCTTCAGACCTGGGATTTTGAAATTTCAATTTTTTTCACTGACGGTATAAATTTTATCTCCTGATCTTCTTTTGTTTCGATCCGGCGATCGCTTTTACACTAATTTTGGTTTTTCGCTTTTCGGGATACCAACCTCAATACACAACTGAAGGCGGTTATCCACTGACGCAAACCGTTTCGATTAAGTAGCACAGATAAGAGCGCTATAAAATATCAAAGCCTATAGTCTGGTTTACATAACAAAAAAAAGTCCCATGTCGATAGAACTTTTCATTTCTGTGCTCTATTTTTGGTTTTCCAGGAGGTGGGAGAAGAAAAACAAAAGCGAATCGGATCGTTTTTACGCCCAGCTACCGAGAAGGGTCGGTTGTATACAGGATTGGCATACGAAACGATTGGGACAATTTCAGGCAGATATGTATGGAATGCAATTAGTCCGATTCGACGGCAAGCAATGATTGTATTATGTTATACGGGGTGTTTCACATCCAATTAGCCAAACTTAAGGAATACGTTGGTAATGTGAAAAAGAAAAAACTTTGTTAACATTTTTTTATATAAAGTGAAAATCTCGGAAAATCTTAGGCAATGCTTTCATAAGAGTACGTAACAATTTGATACATTTTCAAGTTGTGTACTTGCAAAAGACCGAAATCAGTTAACGATTTCCCCAAGAAGCACGAACTGAAGCTTGCCTGATATAACAGACATCACTGGATAACTGTAAAAATCCAACTTTTATTTTAAGAGCATGTAATAAATACGTCACGACACACGAAGAAACTGCGCAGCGAGTACTACGTATCGGAGCTCGACCATGTACCTACCTGTGTTCGTTATGTCGCGCTGACAGCTGTTGATCCACTCTTGGGCGTAGGCCTCCCATTTTTCTCTCCATGCTACCCTATCCAGTGCAGTCTGTTGCCATTACCAGTGTCTTTACAAGATCATCTCTCCATCTTTGCTGCGGTCTGCTGATATTTCGCTTGGTAGTTCTCGGTCTCCAATTTAAGATCGTCTTTGTCCATCTGGCTTCGTCCTGTCTTGCTATAAGAACCACCCAGTTCCATTTCAGGTTAGCGATTCTCTCAATCACGTTCACTGTTTTAGTTCTTTTCTGATTTCCGGGTTGGTTATGTGATTTCTCAAACTAATTCGTAACATAATCCTCTCGACGACTCTTTGTGCCACTCTGAGTTGTTTTGTGGATTTAAGGATTAATGTTGTTGTCTCCATGACATAGGTCATTACCGGTAAGATGCAGGTGTCGAAAACTCTTCTCTTTAAATTTATAGGGAGACTTTGGAACTCTTAAGTATATAACTTAATTTCCCTACGGCTGCCCACATCATACGTATTCGTCTTTTTATCTCGGCTGTTTGGTTGCCTTTTCCTAATGTTATAGTATGACCCAGATATATAACGGTCCACTTTTTCTATTACATTGTCATCTAACCTAAACTCTTGTTCGTCGGTTGTCATGATTTGGGTCTTTTCGATGTTAATCTTTGTTGTAATTCACTTGAATCGTTGCTAATAAGAACAATATCATCCGCAAAACGTAGATGGTTGAGATAGCGACCGTCGATATTGATGCCTTTATAATTCCAGTTTAATTTTTTAAAGGCCATCTCTAGTAAAAGAAAAATAGTTTTGGGGGAAATAGTGTCTCTTTGCCTTACGCTTCTGTTTAAACTAATTTTACTTGTTTTTACATGAAATGTGGCCTTATAAAAGGTTTCTATACCTGGAGTCAATACGTGCACAGTCCATTGCTTTAAACACCGTCCCGAGTGCGACTGAGTCAAAAGCCTTACTGTAATCTACCAAGGATTCGTTGCATTTTTCGATCAGCAGTCGAAGTGATTGGATGTGTTCCATGGTGCTGTAGCCTTTCAGAAATCCGGCCTGTTCCGGTGGTTGGAACTCATCGAGCTTGTTGGTCAGTCTGTTTGTTATAATCTTCGTTAGCAATTTATACGGTTGTGGTAGTAGACTAATAGGTCTATAGTTTTCTATCTTCATTTTGTCGCCCTTCTTTTGTAAAAGAACAACTTTCGTAGTTTTCGACCTCTGGCAAGCATTTATTCATCAGAATTCCGATCGACTGTAGAATAGCAGCATCTGCAACATTTCAGGAGAAATTCCATCTAGGCCAGGACTAAGACTGTTCTACATTTGTAACAATGCGTGCTTTATTTCGTCTGTGGTACTGGACGGAATATCTTCAGATTTGACATTTGTGATATTTTACAGTATATCACTTACAGGTTTTAAAATGATGGTCGAGTATAACTGAGTATAGACGTCTTAGACAACCTTCGAGATGCCTGCTTTTTCACGAATTATTTGTCCATCTTGGTTTTTAATCTGATGTATTCTAGTGTTACCCGTTAGTCTTTCTCATTTAAGAATCTTCATATTACAGTTATACTCAATAATGGCATTGATTCTTTCTGTATTGTGTTTTCGTATGTCTTCTCTGATTTTTTTATCTGTTTTATTCAAATCTGAGTATTCTGCCAAGCCCCTATGGTTGCTTTTGATGATCCGGATTTCTGTTTGTTTGTCCTTGAACATATCTTCTTCGCTGTTTGGAATGTTGGTTCTTATTCTATTCTCTAAGATATCGATTTCCATCTTCTTCAAACTGTCGATGTTCTTAAATTTCTCATTTAGTTCATTTTGGTACTTGTCGATGTTCTGTTCTAATATTTCAGGCTGTTGGAAAGCGGTTTTGTTTCATTAGTTTTTGCCTTTCTACTCTAATATTTAATTCAACTCTTGCTCTCACTGACCTGTGGTCACTATCTACTTCGAATTTATTCAACACCGTGACTTCAGAGATTATATTATGTTTTTTGTTTGTTATCACACGATGTGTCCAAGATAAGAATACACAGCATGGGGATCTTGAAAACGGTAAGAGATGCAGGATCGGTTAAATAGGATGAAAGTTGATTATTTATAGGACCTCTTTGTTAGCGTTTGCAAAATTTTAGATATCTTGGATAGTTTCTGAGATATTTAAAAAAAAGTTGATTTTTCGATTTTCATTTTTCTTTTTTTTTTCATTTATTTGAAGAGATATCAGAAAACTAAAACCACTTTTCCATTGTAATTTTTTGTGCTCTTTAAAGCAAGCTATGGAAATTTCTGTACAACGTTTCGGTTTCGAGTAACCATCATCCTCATTTTTTTTAAATGGGCGGAAAAACAATTGAAAATTGTTTTGGATAGCTCTTGTTGTCACGATTCTAATAATGTAAACATGATAGATTAGTTTGGTTTTGTATGATATAAATTAAAGCATTCTGCAGTACCCTGGCCAGCACGATCACCTGCTCTAACACCATTAGATTTTTTTTCTCTGGGGTTATATCAAGAATCACGTGCTGAACTAAAATTTTGAAGATGAACAGCAATTATTACAGTTAGTTACAGCAGCGTTCAACACAAAAAATCAAATCACGTCATAGGTCCCAGAGTAGTGAGCCAAAAAATTAAAATTAACGTCCATAAAATCCGGAGGAAAAAATAAAGTTGACGTGTCTGAGCTTTTCTTCCAAACAGCGATAATAAACAAAATATAATTTTATTCCCTACTTTATACAGAGTGTTCAGCAAGAAATGAGACAGCGCGATATGTCGGGAACAAATGCAGATTTTAAAATTCTGAAAATTTTGTTATAAATGTAGGGTATGGCCACATATTTTGCGATAAAAAGTTGTTTAATTAAATGCGTCACCACCAGGTGGTGCTACTTAACTTAATTTTTTAAATGGAACACCCTACTTTTTATTCGATGTTTGGATTTTGTAACATATTTGTGATAACTGAGCGTTATTTCTTTATATTTACAATTTTGTTTTTGTCATCTTGGATACGTAGTAGATATAGATACAGAGAGCATGATTTTTGCAAAAAAAAATCAAAAGATTTTAATTATTTGTGATTTCTGCTTTTATATTGTCTCAAGTTTTTTACATCAAATATGTAACTGCAAAAAACGTTCACAGTTAAATACGGTTCAACTGTATTTACACATTATTTATGATATGCATTTTATTATTAACTTTTAATACAAATTTAAAGCACTGCCATGTAAATACTGAAATTTGGCAATTTCAACAAATGAAGAATTTGGTCGTTTGGTTACAGATATTGACTTCTAATCAAGAGATCCGAGTTCGACTCCTGCTGCCGGCTACTAATTTTTTCAATTTTTATTTGACATCTCCTTTTTGTAATGATTGACTAGAATAATTCTATTTATAAAAAAAACTTAATAATATAAAAATTAAAGAAAAAACTAAAAACGTCACAAGGTGTCCGACAGCGAGGATCGAACTCAGGACCTCTAAATTAGAAGTCAAACGCTGTATCCACATGACCACACTCTTCCATTCTTAAGATTTGCCAATTATGGTAATATTTAAAGTACAGTACAAAAATAATAAATAATAAAATGTAAATTTTTAAGAATATATAAATAAACTGACTATTTAAAAAAATCTCAATTATAAAAAAAATTAGTTCCATCTTAGACACTTTTACATATTTGCCGTAAAATCAACTAGCAAGATAATAAAAGCATAATTTGGTATACCTATAGGTACAATATCTGTACGAGACAGCACCCTGGATGTGATTACGGCATCAAAAAAACCCGGTGTTAGAAAAAATATTCTACGTAACTAGTCAGTAAAGTATCATTTTCCTGACTAGTTACGTAATAGTAGTTTACAATTTCATGTACACCTTGAAAAGGAGAATAACTAGAATAACTGTTTTTTTGAAGTTTGTACTTATTTTTTTCGAGTCAGGAAAATATTTTACCGTGCTAGTCAAGTAAAATCTAGTTTCCATAGCAAAATGAATAAAAAAAGCCTACTTTCAAATACAGTGTTAGAAAAACTACTATTAATTGTGAAGAGGGTCGGAAAGAAAGATGAAGGATATCTCATAATCTAATAGCGTCAAACTGGGTAAGAATACCTTCCCAAGGATATTTATAATTATCATAAATAAAATTATTAATTGTTATAAAAAAATAAATTCATAACGGAACAAGTATTCAAAAACAAAAATACCAATCACATCTTAACGTTAGAAATTCAATAGGTTATGTTTACTTAATTATTTCACCATTTCGTTGTCTTATTTTTGGGAATATCATGCACATTTTTCCAACAAAAGCATGAAAAATAGAAAACAAATAAAAACGCCCTATTTCACGATGCTTATTTATTTTTATTTGACTAAAATAAAATTACAAATTCAATTATTCAAGTAACAAATCTAAGACTGTTAACCTGTTACTTATCTAATCTTCTCTTAATTAATGTTGCATTAAGAACAATCTCCATTAACTCAAAAGAAAACAATCCAGGTATTGTTTGCGTAGCATTCTCTAAAGTACTCCTTCGATTGCTTGCATACTGAACTTTTGATCTCAATAGGCTAACAGTCTGTTCCTGGTACACAGTAACTGTAATTCTAATTCAGAATAATGCAGCACATAATTTGATTATATCTGCTTCCCACTATCTCGTCTAAGGAATAAATCTAATAAGATATCTTCCATTCTGAATTGAATATATCCAACCAAAGCATCCGTCGAAAATTGCAGCAATTACTAAAATACAAACTAATTGCTCTGCTTTTATAGATAAAATCTTACTAGACTGCTTTTTTCTCTGTTCGTCGTCTGTCTCAAAGCTAATTCGGATTGTATTATTCCCCTTATAATTATTTAATTTGTTCACAGCGTCTTTCAAGTTTAATTGAAAGCAAACAAATGTTTACACGGTTGTTTGTACCTAAATTTAAAATTGTAACAGGGACAATTAGGAATTCTAAACGTTTATGCTCTAAAAACTTTTAAAATTATAATTCAACTGTTTGTATTGTTTGTCTTTTTTTCTACTGTACTTTTCGATGTGCCGCTGTGCCACTGTGTTAGTAATGTTACGTAATTAGTAAGTCTGCTATTTTTTGTCAAATACAATAGTTCAAAAACTGGAGTGAGAATCAAATTTTCAATTTGCACAAAAAGTATAGGAAGTTGTTTGGGTTATGTTTTTGTTCATTGTGTGTTTTTCATAATTTCTTTTCCAGCATTCATTCTGTTTTTGTTTCACATCAATACGAAATTATTTAATAGAGATATTCTATTGTGCGCGTTTCGCAAGTCGGTATTAAAATTATTTAACGGAAGTAACGAATAAAATTTGCATTATTTCTAGACAAGGTTAAAAGAATTTAAGTTACAAGCAAAATATTAAGACGAAAATATTAAGATTTTTACGTAGGGCATGGAAACTAACTTCTTTTCAAATCTATCTTTCAAGATTTTCTTGGTTTCGTTAATGCCAGAACAAAAATGAATCTGAAGAGCAGCAATCAATGCACACTAGACTACACATCATCTTAAAAGAACAAACCTTGTAATTTGACATCTTCCATCATTAGTTCTGCATTTTGATGGATGCCAACCTACACTGCTCTTGCATCTTACGTAGATTAGTATGGTGCAAATGCTACTTTAACAAAAAGTTGTATATTTCTAAGGAACCATCAGCAACAAAACAAAAACTGAAAATCAGCTCTTACGAAAAGAATGTCGTTATCAGTTACGTCAGTGGATAAGTTAAAACTCGTCAGAAAATTACTGGATTGTGTATTGTTACGAACGAATAGACCCAAATTTTAGGTGATCTACTTGAGTTCAACCAAAATTTCCGGTCTTATATGCTATAACAGACTATCGTGCTCGTATGTTATTTCCTTAATCACTTTATAAATAAATTCCAATTTGTGTTTCCGAATTTATACTCATACACTTAATCCTCTGTAACACATTAATAGTCAAGGCAGTTTCTACTATTAATTAGTTTAGAATTCGAATCAACGTTATCAATTTTGTAAATCGCCACAAAACATATTTAGAACATTACCATGAATAATTACTAGTTGCCCGATTTTAATTAGGGCTTTCATCTAATAAGATTGAATGGCACCATGTTTTAAATTAAATGAGATTTGCGCTACTGTCTTCGGAATACTTTTTGCAATTTGTAGTAAATTAGGTAGTTACGGAAACCAATTTTTTTTTTGTTTGATGTAATTTATTGGGGATTTCAAGATTGGATTCTGATTAGGCTTTTGTATAAAGAACACATTTTTTTGTTGATCTTAGAATTGTTTATTTGGTATTAGTAATAAAATTTTATGATATAACAAATATGTAAATTTATTGTTGGTCTGCTTGAGTGAAAAAGAAGACATCATTTGGGAGTCAACCGAATTTAATTACTTTAGTGACTGGAACGCGCACAATATAGCTTCTGTTACTGCCAAGTAATACAATACAGTATAACCGAAAGTCGAAAGTCAAGACTTTTCTAAGTATGTTATGTTTCCTAAAGTAGGATAACTTACTTGAATAATAAGAGAAGAAAGGCTTTCAAGGTAGTTTGACGCGTAATGTGTATGTAAGAGATATCTTTTACAAAGTTTTGCAAAGACGTGAAGGTTTCTAATAGTACGCCCCTTTGATTTTGATTCCACTGAATGGCTTGCTTAAATGCATTGTTTTAAATCTAAGATTTTGTGGTTATTTTTCGTTTCAGAAAATTAGCAAACAACGATTTTCGTTTTATTATCATTTTATTCAAGAATAGCATTCAGCGTCATTCAAAGTCCCAAAATATCTGCAACCTGTAGTATTATGTTAGAAGAAGAAAAACCCAAAAGTGCCAGGATTTATAACTTCAGTAGAATAAATCTGTACGGAACGTTTCAGGTCTGTAAGAGTAACTGAAGCATAAATGAACTTGTTCTGCGTAATTCTATAGTGGATGATGCTCTATCATTTCTTTAGTATTTTCTCTTAGCGCCGTTAAGCATTGCTATTAAACTACCGTGACTCGGTATAACCCGCACCACAGGTTCCATTTAAATCGACGAAATCTTGTCGACGTAGTGTTTTTGGCAAAGACTCGTCCGGGGCCGGCAATCATTTTAAACAATTATTAAAATAGGTTAGTGCAATTAAAAATTTTGATAAGTAAAACTGCGCTTTTTGTACTTTTTAGTCTGCAACTAAAAATGTTCATAACCCCTTTAATATTGAGAATAGCCCAAATGACCACTCTTTATTTTCGATTTGTAATGACCTAAACTCTACATTGGTGGAATATCTTTAGAATAACATGATTAAACCTCCTTCGTTTCGTAATGACATCGAAACTTAAATCGACGATGGCCTATTGGACAACAGAGCCGACTCATAACGTTGTTTAATTAGGAAAGCCCAAATTTTGGTCACTGCACGTTGGAGAGTGAAAATTGATCCTTGTTCTTATTTAACTTTCTTAACTAGGTTAATGGACGGCCGAAACCGAACCGCATTCACTTAGGAAGGTTAACAGAGGGCGAAACCTTACCTGTCGGACGACAGAGCCTGATCCATAATCTTGTTTAGTTAGGAAGGTTGATGCTAGACCAAGCCTGACTCTCGGCCACTGCACGTGGCCTGTTGGAAAGTGCGAATAGATTCTTGGGCTTATTTAATTCTCTTAAGTAACTTAATGGACAGCTGAACCGTGTTCGTATTCATTGACAAAGGTTAACAGTCAGACTGTTTAGTTAGAATTTCGGTTACTGCAAGTGACCAGTTAGAAAACGGAGACAGACCAGTGTGCTCATTTTAGCTCTTCTGAGAAGGTTAATGGAGGGCTAAACACAATTTTGGACCACCACTATTGGCTTATTGAAAGATATAGCTCAAACCGTGCCCCTATTTAGTTAATGGAAGGCGAATCTCAAACTCCAAGTACTGCAGATGACCAATTGAAGGACGAAGATTAATTTGTTGCTCTCTTGGAAAGGGTAACGAGGGTCGAGTCCGAACCCTGTGCTTGTTTAGCTTTCTTAAGTACGTTATTGGAGAATCAAGTTTTACCGTTGGCTGGCACAGGTTACCCGTTGGAGATAGTACGAAATAAACTTACACGCGCGAATGCTATCCCCACCCTTAGACTTTTAGTTTGACGCCACCCATTAAAGTTATCCTGACGACCTTAAGTAAAGTAATAATCAATCAATTGCGATAAACAGCCTAATAGATTAACGGCGCAGGCTTTGGCTATGTTCCTCTTCCTCTTCGTTGATTGAAAAAACTCAAAATAGCAAAATTTCGTACAAAACTCGCCATTAATCGCCAAATTGCAATCAAGCGGCAAATCATTATAGATCATAGCCAATCTCGGCTTCCCCCCCCCCACCCGTTAACCTACTTAAGAGAACCCTCGCATAGGCCATCTTCGCTGGTGCAAGCTCAGGCTTCGCCCTCCAATTAACCTTCTTAAGAGAGTTTTAAAAAAATTAAAACATAAAGAGTAATAAATAGAAACACAGCTCGGATTATGCCCTCGTACAAAGTTGGTTTTCACGCTCGAATAACCTTCTTAAAGGAGGTAATATTCGGCTCGGGCTACGTCCTCGTACAGGCAACCTTTAATGACGAAGGTCAGTCTTTGCCTTCAATTAAGCTTCTTAAGAGAGCTCCCGCACGGGACACCTCTAATCTCCCAAGGGCAAGTAAAGTTCAACTCTTCATTTGCCTTCTTAAGCAAGCTAAAAACAAATACAGCTCGAGCAATAGTATTCGCGTGAGCGACCACTAACACCAATGTCGGTCGGTCTTTGCCTCCACTAACCTTCTTTAAGACAGTCCTCGCACGGGCCACCTTCGCAGATCCATTGTCGGGCTTGGACTTCCATTAACTTTCTTAAGAAAGATAAACAGGAAGAAGGCTCGAGCTACGTCCTCGCAAGAGCCACGTTTGGTTTACCAAGGTCAGATTTTACCCTCCATTAGCCTCGTTACGAGAACTAAAATACTAACACGGCTCGGGCTAAGCCCTCGTACAGATAACCTTTTATGGCCAAGGTCGGTTTTTACCCTTCATTTAACTTCTTAAAAGAGCCTTCGCATGGGTCACCTTCGTTGGTACAAGGTCGGCCTTCGTCCTTCATTATTCCTCTAAGAGAGTTGAAAAACAAAAAAAATAAGAAAGATAAACAGGAACGCCGTTCGGATTACGCTCTCGCACGGGCCATTTTCGCCGATCCATTAACCTATTTAAAGGAGGTAAAATATAAATATGGCTGAAGATACGTTCTCCTACAGGCAATCTCTGTTGGCCAAACTCGATTGTTATCTTCCATTAAACTTCTTAAGAGGGTCCTCGCACGGGCCACCTCGAGTGTACTAAAGCCGAGATTCACTCTCCATTCGCCTTCTTAAGGAAGCTAGAATACGAATACGGCTCAGACTATGTCCTTCATGCGAGAAGCCTCTGATGGCCAAAGTTGGTCTTTGCCTTCATTAACCTTCCTTACAAAAGCCCTAGCATGGGTCGCCTTCGCTGTTCCAATGTCAGGCTGATCTTCCATAACACATTTCACCCATAATTATCCTTCTTAAGAAAGCTAAAATATGAATACGGCTTGGATTCCATTAACCTTCTTAACAAAGCTCTTGCACGGGTCATCTTGACTTTTCGTTAACCTTCGGACTACGTCCTCCTACAGGCAGCCTCTAATGGTCAAGACGGATGTTTGCACTCCATTAAACTTTTTAAGAGAGCCCTCCAACGAGGTATCTAGTGTCCCAAAGCCGAGCTTCACTCTTCATTCACCTTCTTAACGAAGCTAAAATACGAATTCGGCTCGGGCTACGTCTTCGTACAAGCAGTCATTAGAGTATGGGCAAGATCAATCTTTCCTCTGCATTCCAGCAAACATTTTAAGAAACGGGACACCTTTAGTGTTCCAAGGTCGAGTTTCACTCACTATTCACCTTCCTAAAGAAGCTAAAATACAAATACGACTCGGAGTAAGATCTTCACGCGGACAATCTTTCATGGCGATTTTTTTCCTTCCCTTAATTCTTCTTCGCTGGTTCATGATCAGGCTTCCTAAAATAGCATTCGTACAAGTCACCTGTGGTGGCCTAAAGTCAGATTTCCCTATCATTAGTTTTCTTAAGAGAGCTATAATACAAATACGGGTCTAACCCCATTAACCTTCTTAAGAAAGCTCTCGCACGGGTCATCTGTGGTAACCCAAGGTGGGGTTTCACGCTCCATTAACCTTCTAAAGGGAGCAAAAATACAAATACGGGTCGTATATAAGTTATCTTTGAAGGCCAAGCTTGATCTTTGCCTTCATGAAACATCTTAAAAGAACCCTCGCACGGAGTACCTCCGCTGGACCAAAGTCTTGCTTAGACTGCAATTAACCTTTTAAATTAATTCTCACACAGGGCACCTCTACTATTCCAAGGCTTAGTTTCATTTTCCATTCGCCTTTATAAGGAAACTAAGATACGAATACGGCTCGCGCTACGGCCTTCGCGTAAGCAACCTCTGATGACCAAGGTCTCTATCCTACAATAAGCTTCTTTAAACAAGCCTTTGCACGGACAACCTTCGCTGGTTCAAGGTCGGGCTTCGCCCTTCATTAACTTTTTTTGGAGAGATAAATAGGAACAAGGTCCGGGCCACATCTTCGTACGAGCTACCTTTGACATCGCAAGATCGGGTTTCACGCTCCATTAGACTCTTTAAGGAAGCTAATACGGCTCGGGCTATACCCCCGTATAGACAACCTTTCATGGCCAAGGTGGGTTTTAAACCTCTATTAAGCTTCTTACGAGAGCCCCCGTATCGATCACTTTTGCAGGTTCAGGATCAGGTGGGTGGCTCAAATCGCCGTCTTAAAAGAGTGAAAAACTAAAAGCATAAACAGGAACACGGTTCGGATTACTCCCTTACACGGTCGGTCACCTTCGCAGGTCCAAGGTCAGACTTGGTCCTCCGCTAACTTTCTTAAGAGAGTTAGAAAATAAAAAGATAAACTAGAACACGGCTTGGGTTATGCCCTCGCAGTTCGCACGGGTCACCTTCGCAGGTCCAAACTCGAGCTTCGTCCTCAATTAACTTTCTTAAGTGAGTTAAAAACCTAAGAGATAAACAGGAACGCGGTCCGGGTTATGCCCTCGCATGGGTCTTCGCTGATCTAGGTCGGGATTCGCCTTTCATTAATCGTCTTAAGAGAACTAAAATATGAATACGGCTCGGGCTACTTCCTCGTACAGTCAATATTGATGGTCAACGTCAATCTTTGACCTCCATTAAGCTTCTTAAGGAAAGGGTCAGTTCTAGTGGCCCAAGGCCGAGTTTCAGTCTCAATTCCCCTTCTTAAGGGAACTAAAGTACAAACACGGTTCGAGCTGCGGTTTCGCCCTCCATTAACTTTCTAAAAAGTATTAAAAAAATAAAAAGAGACAAATAGAAACACAGCTCGGATAAGGTCCTCACCGATCCTCCATTAATCTTCTTAAGAGTGATCAATACGAGCTATGCGAGCTTTAATGACACAGTCGGGCTTCGCCCTTCATTAATATTTTTGACAGAGATAAATACAAACGCGGCTCGGGCTACACCCTCGCACAGGTCACCTCCACTGATCTAAAATTGGGTTTCGCCCTGCATTGACTTTTGGAAGAAAGCTAAATACGAGTACACATTCGGCTACGCCCTCGCCAAGTAACCAGAGGTCCGGTTTCGCCCTTCATTAAATTTTCTAAACGATTTTATACATGAAGGTTTAAAATATAAACATTCCAGTTGAAATCAGAATAAATGCGAAAAAGATAGAATTTATGTTTTCACCAGTGGTGTTCTTGAAAAGTTAAATAAAGAATGTTCGATCAATTGTTTTGTAGCCGCAATAATTGTAGAGACCACACATATTCATTTGATACCACTGAGTTTGAGATACCTTATACTAAATGCACAAATCCTGTTTGTACGTTTCTTCCACTTACTTTAATGCCACAGTGGTACAGACTGTTGGAACTGACAAAATGATTTCCTTCGTCATGCTTGTATCTGTTTAGATTTTTAATCTTGATAGCTCTAGCTTGTAAAGGTGGATTTATTTTAGTAATGATGTAAAAACTTTATTAAATTAATCAATAGCGATTAAAATTAAATTGGTATCCGTAGAAGGAAATGTGTCAGTTTTTGAGCATTATATGATGAGAAAATTATGGCAAATAAACACGTTGTACAATGTCAATAGAAACATTAAGTTCTCTACTCGTTAAATCCAAACAACTAGGTGGTTTTACTATTTTCATATTCATTTTATAGAGCAATTTTCTTCACCTTACGACACCAGTTTTAAAGTTAAATGCGCATAAAACGTAGTCATTTATGCCACGCCTAAGTGGTATCATAAAATTTTTAGTATTTCATATTTTAAAATGTCAGAAAACAAAAAAAAACTATTTCACGGTCTGACTAGCAGGATCACAATTTTAGCAATAATTTACAATAAGTCACAGCGAGTACAATTTACGATATTGTTCAAGCGACTACAATAGAACGAATATACCATAATTGTGAAGAAAACTAATTATTAATCAACGAGCAAGACGCCTACGTTACTGTGAAAACTTAAAAATATTTAAGATAAAATTAGATCGACTGATATTTTGCTTAAATATTCGTAATTTACGTAGGCGGCACACTCGAACTAAATCATCCTTTGTAAAATCTTTCACGTCTTATCTTACCCTCCTACATCCTAAACATTAATTTAATTTGTAGCTACCAGTCGCGGGAGATTTTACACAGGAATACAATTATTTGAAAAACCTATCAATTTTCAGACGTCGCATCGTAGGAGCGGTTTTACAAGGAAGTTACAAACATTAATTAATACTGACACGCTAGGTACATATTTTATAAACGAATTGCCCATTATCAATTACGTTCATTAAAAACTAAATTGAACAAAATTCTGGAAGAGACGGATGGTGGTGTTGGATTACAGCATCTTATCATTTCATGGGCGCTTTCCCGCTTAATTCTTTTTTGCTACATCTATCCGTTGTTTAAGTATATGTGAAATATTTCCCTTGTTCTTCTTATTGCATGTTTGCAGATCGTGTTGTGACTCACAAAGCCGCAAAACCTGTTGGATATGAAGTGTGTAATGTCAACCCACTATAATTTCAAGATTATTTCCATTTTAAACCATGAGAAATTGCGTTATACAACGCCAACATACTGCAACTATATCCTTAAATATAAACCGTAAAAGGGGAAAATAAAATTTATCATACCCATATTATGCATGTAGGAACTGCAAAAACTGCACGGGAAGCATTGCACGATTGCTCGTTTAAATGCCAATATGAGAGAGGGAATGAAAAACAAAATTAGAAAATTCCTACCGGTCAATTTTATAACTTAATTTAGAATAAAATACATTGAACTCACTACAGAAGGTAAATATTTACGATGAGGTTTATTATCAACAAAGATATTTCTAGTTAACAACAGAATATTTTACTAAACGGGTAAATCCAAAAATAACCTCCAATGTGGGCGTTTTAATCAACGCGTATGAAATCAAATATATGTACGTTTATCAAAAGCGAATTGTTCCCATTGATTCCCAAATCCGGATGGTATTTTGCCAATTACTTTAATTAACGGGAGCTTATATTATGTACATTTTAGTTTGCATACGTAACATAACAAAGGTTTAATACGATTCATCCCTAACATTCAATCTACCTGAAAATTACACTATCCTCCATTTTGGTAGTAGTGGAAAGCTCATTTTTTAAACTTTTCGAATATTTCGTTAATTAATTGTCGAGTTACATTCTATTATAGTTTATACTCGTCAGTTCAGAACAGTGGTTCAGGGGAAACCTTTGTGAAAACAAGAGCTGAATAAAAAAACAGTAAATGAACAAGTTTCGTTTTAAAGATTCTTACTGTAAACAGGAAGAAAAGAAGTTAATCGATATATTCTAGTTAATCCATGGCAATTTATATACAGTGTGTCCATTTTAAAATGACCTACATGGGGATATTGGCATATAAATACGAAACTTACCATAAAAAACAAGAATCACATAATGTACATAATGCGATCTGGCATGTGGACGATAATTGGGATAGTCTAAGACCGGCTCAAGGTGAATCGGCTCCTAGCGGCTTTTCATTAATCACCCAATAGGAGGGAAGAAGAAGGGGATCAAAGTTGGGAATTTTAAACTTTTTGAAAACAAGAAATCGGAATAACTCGAGAACGAGTGGACCAATTTTGACCAGACTTGGAGAGTAAGTGTAACATAATGTACGCAGAGCGAACGCGGTGACACCAAGTAGAGAAAATGGGAAAAATGGATTGGGACCTTATGAGTATGCCTAGCGATGTGAAAACAGAGACTCTGTTGTTTATAACCCTAAAGAATATTTCGCCCCAGGTAGCTTCAAGTTTGAGCCCATTGGAGTCCGTGGGAGGGATCGTAGTGTGCGCAACAGGTTGAAGCAAGGAGGGCTTCTAGCTCAAAAGCTATAAGGGCTACGGGAGCCTGGTTTTCACTGTTCGACGCAGCTTTGCAAGCACTTTGTCAGAATAGGAGAGAAAGTCCGGTAAAAAACCAAGAAATCCGGAAGACCCCCAAAAAATTGTTCAGAGAATCTACGAATTTTGCAACCCCCACCAAAACCGTCCGGAAAGTCTGATCAGCGTAATATACGAGATTCATACAGACTCGAGGAAACCCGACTCGATTCGATTACCTCCGCAGTTTTCCTAATGGCTCAACGAGATGCCCATTCAAA
This sequence comes from Ignelater luminosus, assembly GCA_011009095.1. NCBI lineage: Eukaryota > Metazoa > Arthropoda > Insecta > Coleoptera > Elateridae > Ignelater > Ignelater luminosus. The sequence continues at coordinate 307,761 of VTPC01091078.1, read as the reverse complement.
AAATTTGTAACTCGGTTAATTATGGTCCGATCAAACTGGGATTTTTTTCTAAACTAAAGAGCACCACCAGGGCAACAAGCTTAGGTGTGTAACAGCGACGTTCCCCGTTTTGGGGTCCATTAGAACAAAAAAAAAAACATAATTTGCCTTATTTTGTGCCCTTTTGGAGCAGTTATCCGAGTTACTATGGATATGTAGTTATACCGCTTTGATGCGCAATAGAATGAAGAACAAAAAAGGTTCTATGCACTTTTTTCTACAAGGCCATCTTTTAAAAACGGTGGAAATTTGAGCTGCAAAGACTAATCTTTTGCAATAAATGTACTTTAGTGACTTATACATGATTCTGTAAGCCATTTCTAAAAATATCCTTAAAACCAGAAGAAGGTGTCGTTTCCCTTCCATCCCTTCTCGCGACGTTGTTTTTGGGATGATTGTTGATTAATGCTGAGATTTGTGCATTCCGCTTTCACATTCCGTTAAAATGGCAGGAAGAACTTCGGAGATAGAAAATTTCAAAATCTCTTGTGCATTCGCAGTTTTTGGTTTTTCGCCATTTGTGCCGGACGGTACGTCCTATCAACTCCAAACCTTAACCATCGTAAAGAGAAGGCAGAAATACGTAAAAAAATGTAATACGCCCTTTTTTTCGAGAAAGCGTTCCTTGTACCTTTAAATTGGATTTGATGGTATAATGTATCGAAGTAGGCATGCTTTCGGTTCTTGATCGGCCCGACAGACGCGACAGAGAAACCTGAAGGGCGGAAGAATCCAAAAGATCCAACGACCCGAACGATCCAACAGGTTCGAGAGGTCCGACAGGTTCCAGAGATTCCAACGGCCCGACAGATTCGAGAAGTCCGACAAGCCCGAACGGCCACAGGCCCGAAATTCAATCGAAATCGACAAGGACTGGCAGGCTAGACGACACGAAAGATCCGACAAGTCCGAACATTTCGACAGGTTCGAGATCCAAATATCCCGAAGGGCCGCAAAGTCCAAAAGGCACGGCAGGTGCGACGGTCCGACGTGCACTGGACCGATCCCATGTAAATAATTAAATATCTAACAAAATTTCAAGTTTCATAATTTTATTGTATTAAAGTAGGGAAACCGGTTTTTTGCTATCTACAATCCTAAACCAGATAAGACTTCTTCGATCTTCTGCCGTTCTCAGAACAAATTAAGTTTTCTAAGATTGCCAACATATTGCAGTTTTAATTCATTTATTACAAATAATAGTAATTGGCAGAAATGCTATTAATTAAGCATCAAACTACGTATAATTTTAGTCAATAGTCCTTTACAGGTAATTCACGACCATTTACTTTTCGCCAAGTAGTTAATAACAATTAGGGCGCCGCTGCCATAAAGAGGTAATACTTACTTATCGTTAGTAAATCACGCAAGAAAGGAGTTATATTATATACCCTTGGAAATGAAGCCATAATACAAGCATTTTATGTTCATTTGTCTAACATAACATTTTATACCTGTACAATTAAGAGTTCGACCTTCCAACCCTAAACACGAACGCAGCAATGTATTCAAATTCGAAAACTACTTCATCGGGCAAGTAGTAATTTGATACAATGTTGCTTAATGACTTGCAACTATTCTTACTATCGCTTTAAAACAAATCACGCCCACCACAGGAGTTCGAAACAGTTTATAATAATTATGTGCGTTGTTATTGTAAGTACACATTTGCGTACTTAAGTTTTTTTTTTTGGAAAAGTTAAAATGTCCGCATTGATAATAAAATTCAACATTGCAAAGCTTTTAAGAGTTTTCTAATTTATCCCCTCGTAATAAGTAAGACATTAAACGTTAGTTAACTTTGTCTTTATTACTCTAACTACTGCTTATTGGTAATAACAATAATAAACAGCAACAAAAAATAAATCAGATAAATTAGCAAAGTGCATGTCTACTGTCTTATGAAAGTAGAAGGCTTTGGGTCTTGTAACTATTCTTGATCTGGAAAACCGAAGAGTAAGTTCAGCAGCCATTAGTGAATCTTCATCAAGTAACCAAGTTACTAAAGCTTTTAGTCATCTAAAATCTTTAGTTTATACTAGCCCATCTTACAAGCTTCTCACTATGCCGTATGAAATACTCCAGGAATTTTTAAATGGACGCGATAATCAGTGGTGAGAAAACTTGAAGCATGCATTATGGTAGAGGAAAATTATTCCCAGCATTTAATTTAAAATTAATTTAGTGCTATGGCTTCGCACGCAGGCTCGCTCATGCTCAATTTAAATCGACGAAAGCTTGTCGATGTCGGTCATTTGACGATCTTTCCCGTTGGTTCTTTTTTCATTCATTTTAATTTTTTTAAAGGCTTTTCCCCATTTGCACCCACACTATTTTCTGTTCAACCCTATTTCGATTTCACAATACTGACATTAACATAATCTACAATTTACCATTCACGTCGAAACGGACAATCAAGAAAGCTCTAACGCGTATTTTAAGAATCATCGGTTAGAAGAGAGTGTTACAATAATTTTCGTTTTGTTAATTCGTTTCTGCTATAGAAAATTTTAAAGCTTTAACTAGCATTCATACTGACTGGACGTGTTTGCAGTGCGGTGATAATGTGTTAATGACACAGTGTCATGTTATGTAAAGCATTTTGTGGATTATAATTATTCAAACGTTGTGGTTATTGCGATATTTGAAATCAATTAGAAATTAAAACTAGTTGAGCCTCCAACCAGTGATGATATAAATGAATACACGTCTGCCTTTAGAAGAAGAAGATAAACAGTTAATTTTTATATTCGTTTATAAGTTCATTACACGTTAACATTGTACAGAAAAACTTTTAAAATACCACCAATCTGCCGCTACGTGCAGCACATCCTCAACAAGTAAATTCAGAAGAAATAATAAAACTTATTAACAGTAAATTGAATGAAGTAACTGCTTTACTAAACACTAACCTCGAAAAGTTTAAGTCGAGCCTTCTCGATTCTTTTTCTGATATATCAATCGGCCATAATGCTGTTGGTAATATCACTTCTACTATAGTTACGCTGCTAAAATTGCAGATGCTTCACAAACTAACATCATCATCGACAAAATTGGATTTCAAGACAAAATGGTAACCAAATTCGATATCTTGAATCTTTTGATCCAATCTCTTCTGATATCAAAATAAACAATGTTCAAACGATCTTACTAAATATGAATAGGAAACTGATAAGTTTGAATCCATCCAACTTGTCTAGGGTCAAGATTGTTGAAAATGTCACGTAATCGATAATAATAATAGAAAAGATATGAATAGTTTCCAAGCTGTTTCTGAAGTGGACATCTGCACTTAGAAGAGTTAATTAATGCGGGTAAAGTAGTGACAGGTTTAGATTCATGCGTAGTTTACGAAGCGATTGATATCTTAAGGTACTTCAAATGTAACAACTAGCACCACACCTCGAGAAACTATAAGAATAATATAAAGGGCCCAGATCTTCAAGTGATCATGCAGTTGGTAGTTGTAAAGCTGCAGTAACTGTTCAATGCTAAAAAAGCAAAAATCGAAATTTTATTGTTATCGATGTTAACCATCCAGTAGGGGGCAAAACCAACTGTATATAACAGCTTGTATCAAAATTAAGGCGAAGTATTCTTATGCCTAACCAATAGCAATGACTAACCGATGACTTGTTCATCACTACTTACATCTAAACCAAATAACTTTCATGATAATCACAATCGTGCTAGTAATATTCTAAACTGCTATTATCAAAACGTTAGAAGGTTCAACGCCAAAATAAATAAATTTTATGGTAATTTCTTAATAACTTGCTTTGGCAAGGCCGAGAAGTCCAAACGGCCAGATGACCCGAACGATCCAACAGGCCCGAGAGGTCTGACAAGCTTGAACCATTCGACAAGCCCGAACGGTTCGACAGGCCCAAGATCCCAATGGCCCCATAGTCTGTCCTTTATTGCCTATTTATTCAACCACGTGTAGAAAAAGGCACAATTGCACATGAAGTCTTAATATTTGTGTTATTCTCAAAAATTGCATAAAATCGCACAAGGTTTCAAATAGTAAAATTAAAACCCCTAAGACTCTAGTTTATAAAAATGTTAATAATTGCCGCGGCCATTAGAGAAAAACGCGAATTACCGTAGCTTATGCTCGCATATTTTGAGTGACTAATTTTTTGGCGTTTTGAGTTCTTTAAAAAATTAAAAGTCAGAACGAAGAACGCTCGCAAAGGTTGATTCCATATAGAAACCTACTTTACGTGAAAATTTCATCTACAATCTCAACCCCTTCTTGACTAAAATAAAGTCTCTTTTTTGTTTCCTTTTTAACTTGTAGGGCAGTTTCAGCACCTTGCTTCACCAATGGCCATCGATATTACTATATTTCACTCCCTTTAACTAGAAATAAACTTTATGTTTTTCAAGGAGTGAACTGAGAACATCTCGAACATATTTTGCATTAAAGCAATTTTTTAAATCTCTATAAATTCGTTATTTAAAGTAATAGATGTATCTTAAAGTGCTTAACCAAATTCAATATCTGTATACCGTTGAATGCATAATTTTATGCTTTTTCAAATGAAGTATCACTCGACCCCTTTTGCAGCTTAAAGGAGTTGTAGGGGTAGCTGTTACGTGGAAGGAATTAAAATTGGGATGAAACTTTCACATCAAAGTATACTTTGATTAAATAAAAAATCGACATGTGCAAGGGTTTTTTTTCCAGAGAGAAACAGTCGTATACAGGGCGATTCCTAATTTCTTTTTTTTCCGTTTAAAAAATAGCAGAGGTGCATAAAAGGAAACCGATCTACGTAAATTGCACGAACAAAAGTCGTATAGTTTCAGAGTTGGAATAACTAGGTACCGTGTTTGAGAACTTTTGTACATACAGAACCGCATTTTTAAAACAATAATTTAAAACTAGCCTAGTCTCGACTTGGAAGTATCTACCACAACTGAAGCAAACAACCTTGCGTGGCCTACAGCTACTATAAGTAGAAATCAAATTGCAATACACAGATAACTTTGTTTATGAAATTGATAATCAAACAAGTAACGTTAAATACATTAATTATTAGAAGATTGTAACAAATTTAAATTACGTTTAATAAAGTTGAAAAAATGGTAAAGAAAGAACAATAATTATAATTATAATTTGCCCAGGCAAGACGTTTTTACATCAAATATCCAAAGCTCAAAAGATACCTCCTTTGGATTTGTAATTAGTGGGAGCATCGATGGATTACATCGTCTTTTCTCTAGAAAAAAAAATAAAAACAGCGGAATTAATTACAAAACATCCTGTACATCAGCCTCTAGCAATCTTGAATTCTATACGTTAAGCCAAACGTCTCGATATGCAACTCGCCAGCAATTGCAATTGTTTTAAAACTGATGAGTTTCTCCGGCGTTTTAAGAATTTGGCAATCACGTTAGCCGTTTCTTATGGGTACAGTCATCGCGAGCTTTTTTGTACGTAACACTTCAAGGTATCATAGGGGCCGTCCTTAAATTACGTAACGCAAAATTGAACAATTTTTATACCCCCTCTCCCCTTGTAACGTACCCGTAACGCAAGTTCGAACCGCCCTTAAATATTACGTAACACAATACTCGAAGCCCCCCCCCCCAAATTTAATATGAAAATGTTCTAATTTTTTATTGAAAAAGATTCTATTAGAAAGGATTCCATCAAAGTGGGGTGCGTGTGACCGTTATGGTCTACACACAGACTGTTTAAGTTCAGACAAGTAAATATGAGTTTAAATAATATTTTATCAATAACATTTTATCGTTACGTAACGTTACTCTTGACCCCCACCTCACCCTTGGGAACGCTCCGTAACACTACTCTGGACCCCCACCCCCCTTGGAGCGTTACGTAATTTAAGGACAGCCCCATACGAAAGAAGGAAATTTTGCAAAAGACCGCAAACATAGACAACTACGATGTTTCCAAAACTGTAAAATTGGATTTTTCAAGATAACTGAAGAAAAAAGAACAATTGAAGATCATTCGAATCAGCCTCACATGTTGAGTCATCAATAATCATTAACGACGGAAAGAAATTCCACCTCGATAAAAGAACAAAAGAACATCGAACTGCACATACAACAATCTTGTTTAGAGGCTTTTATGTGATACATACCCAAATCTCGTGGCGATCGGTGAATGTTCGCTGTTTCGTCATTGCTCAAAAATCGTCTTTAGTTTTTCATTGAGAAACTTTTGCATGACAAAAACGTAAGATGGCTTCCTATTTACAAATTCGCAAACGCGACTAGCTCATCTCTTACCGTTGGCGAGAAAAAACAATTTTTAGTTGGATTTTGCTCATTATTTCATCACAACCTCTAGCGGTGGAATTTGAAAGGATAAGAAACTCGTTCACCCAGATGTGTAGACATAAGGACTAGTAACAAAAGTTTTGCAAATTATGAATCATTCAAAAAGTGTACAAAACATTTGAAAATAATCGCGGTTTGCGTTGATTATTTTTTGTTTCTAAGTAGTTGTCAAGTATGATTATTGCTGTGCAGCTGCCATTGCAAATGATTGTAAAAATGAAACGAAATGAAAAGACTCGCTGCGAAATACTGGCCAAGTGGTCTGTGGATCCTAACATAAGTTTAATACAGTTGGCTCGGAAATGCAACAATAATTATTACACCGTTCAAAGAGTAGTTTTGAAGTTAAAAGAAGATAGGAGTATGCAAGATAAACCTAAAACTGGTCGTCCTAAAGGTTTAATAGATAAGAAGTTAGAAAAACTGGTCGTTCACATCATTCATCGTCATCCCTCAATGTTTATCAGAGATATTGCAAGAACAGCAGGTACTTCACATGTAATGGTAGTAAAAATTAAAAAGCTCAACAACATTCGAACATTTAAAAAGAAAAAGGCACCCAAAAGATCTGAAAAACAAAATTCTAAAACTATTACACTATCGAGGAAGCTCTACGAACAGAAATTTGCAAAGAAGAAAGTGTGTGTCGTTGGCTACGCTACCAGGCCCACAGTATTATTCAATAGCACCTGGTTGTGATCTTGAGGAATCTCAAAAAACAGTTGTCTTTACGAAATTCGGCGAAAAAATATTGATTTGGCAGGCCATCTGTGGAAAACGAAGCACACCATTCTTTACCAAAGGAACAATTACGGTGAAATATACGTTAAGCAATGTTTAAACCGGCGACTTCTATCTTTTTTAAAAAATCACACAGGTTCTACAATTTTTTGGCTGGATTTAGCGCCTGCACATTATTCAAAATCTGCTCTTGAATAGTATAAAGCTAAGAGTATAAATTTCGTTCCAAAAGTGGTTAATCCCCCTAATGTGCCAGAATTGTGGCCCATCGAAAGGTACTGGGCAATTATAAAACGAAAACTGCAGAAAATGCAGAAACCAACTTTGACAGTAGATAAAATGAAGATTCTGTAGAGAAAAGCCAGTAAAAATATAACAAATGACACTGTCCGAAATTTAATGAAGAACTCCAAAGGAACAACCGTGTTTACGGCCGACAACCTAAAAATTAATATAAAATTCTTGACAATCACTTGTTTAGGAGACATTTTACCTAAAAATAATAAATTATTTTTCAATACTTTGTTTTAATTCTTACATACTGATTTCATTTTGCAAAACTTTTGTTACCAGTCCTAATTCCAAAGGAGAACAAAACCTTATTGTGGCATTTCGGTATCTTTCAAAAACCCAATTGCGCTCCCAATTGACCAGAATTCGACCGAGTGTAGATGGGTAGATAGACCGGTTGACAACACCTCTACTCCCTGTCCCTCAATGTTGCGCACATGCCCACAGGAAACTTTTGCCGTTTTCGCCAAATAAGATGAAAATTCAACCACTAACTGATTCGCGATATAACAATTCGAATTTTAAAAATCGTTCGGTTCTTTCCGACTTTGGCCTTCTCGTTCTCCCTTGTTTAATATGCGACAGGCAATAATTTTATAAGTTTGTTGTTTCGTTAGAACTTTTTCTAATAAATTAAGCCTACCATAGTTTTTTGTTATTAGTAAAAAAATCTTGAGGGAAGTGAACTGAGAAAAGCTAATTTTGCCCAAAAACGATTGAATTTAAAGAAATATTACAAGAATAACAAAAGTAGCGCAAAACTAGGAAAAAGTCGAAATCGCATCTGAAAATAGAAATAGAGTCGCGCGCAGTTCCGGAGGGCCATATGATTTTTTGGACACTACAATTTCTATAACATTTTACGTTCCTTTCTCAATTTAATTTTTAATTGCATAAATATCCGTACACTAGTAACGAGACGATCATTAACCACCGTAAAGATTTTCCTTCAAGGTTCAAACAACAAAATTAAAAAAAAAGAGAAAAAATTGAGTGAAACAAATTAAATGACCCATTCCCCGTGCCTATAATAATAATCTGTGGATTTTAATTCTAGCTTTAGGTTATCATTGGCATGAAGATTGCGATGTTTTGATGTTAGTAACTGGTATACAACTTAACATAAAAAAAGAAATATCTCTATATGCAAATTTTATAAAGATCGCAAAAGAATCTGAACTATTCCCATCTTGAACGTACCTACGCTACATTTATGAATTCTGTGTTTTATATTAGTATGTATGCAGGAATACAACAACATGAAGTCTCTATATACTCTTTTCGAGCAAACTATAAAAAAAGGTTCATCCGATGGAAATGCAAATTTGTAAATTCCCGGAGGATAATATAAAATTGTTTGTAAGACCCCTGCAGATACCCTGCTAAAAATCACAATATTATAGGTTTAATTCAAAAATAGTTTGAAATGAATTGCAACAACATAAACGTGATTTTCCTGGAACCAATTCTGTAATAAACGTTAATTCGACGAGCTCGACAACTAATTGAAGCTTGAGGTAGGTAATACATAAAAATTTCTGAGAAAGTTGACGTTATTAATATTATCAAATAAATAGCAACAACGAGTTTTATAAAGAGAAAAAGAACTCAGCTTTACCTGACGCAAACATGCCATTAAGGTTCATCATCATCACCATCATGATATCATTATAAGGAAGTATACTAAATTATTCTGTATATCCTGTCTTTTAGGTACTTTTTTTAAATAAATTATTTTAGTAAATCGGTTGAGTTTTTCAAACCTAATTTTAACAGAAAGATAATGAAAATATTGCTCATGTATGAGGTGTACAGGGTGGGTCAAACTGGGTATCATGATGAAAAACAAGTTTTCATGACCATAGGCTACTTTTTTTATTCTAAAATTACATGTGAAAACAAAATTCGAATATCATGGCCTGCTTTTTCGGATATTGGAGAAAACTATTTTTGTTGAATTTTACTCTTTTCGACAAATAACCATTCAATTTATTTTTTTAACGACTTACCTGAAAAGATTATTGTTTGATCTTAATAAATTATAGAGTGCTTGGAAAATGAGTTCAAATACTTCCCAGCCGCATTCCTCGGCAAAAATTAAGCCTTTATTTATAATATAACTTTTTTTTTTACCTCAAGTGCACCAAAATACAAAGTATCAAAGTTTATTAAACGAGGAATTTTGATACACTGTATCTCTAAAACGGTGCACTTGAATAAATAATAATAAAATCAAAATAAGAAAATTATTTTGCAATGCTTATATTTCATAAAACTGTAGGAGTCGCGAAACATCGGTTTAATAGCAATTGAAACGGTCAAATAGGAACCGAAATACGATTTCCAAGTGTGTTCAAGATTAAAAATAAATTAACAGATCCATAAACAATTAAAGACTAATTAAAGGCTTCAAGAAGTTGCTACAAAAGATTACTTAATATGTTTAGTTTTCTCAAAATAATTTCGGTCCAAGTTAATTGTCGAGGGCCGGAGTGCAAGTACTCATACTTACGTCCCTGATTTTGAAAAAAGTTATTGTAACTAATTAAAGTCTAATTAAAGGCTTCAACTATTAGCTAGAAAAGATGAGGCTTGTACAATTTTCTCAAAATAATCTTAGTCTATGTTAGTTGTGGTGGGCCAGGGCGCAAGTAAACTCACTTACGGCCCTGATTTTGAAAATTTTGCTTGTTAATAATTAAAGGCTTCAAGAATTTGCTAGAAAAGATGACTTATGTTTAGTTTTCTCAAAATAATTTCGGTCCAAGTTAATTGTCGAAGGTCGAAGTGCAAGTACACACTTACGGCCCTAATTTTAAAAATCATTATTGCAACTAATTAAAGGCTAATTAATTAAAGACTTCAACAATTAGCTAGAAAAGATGAGGTTTGTCTAGTTTTCTCAAAATAGTTATTGTGTATGTTAGTTGTCGAAGACCAGGGTGCAAGTACATCCACTTACGGCTCTGATTTTGAAAATTTTGCTTGTTAATAATTAAAGGCTTCAAGAATTTGCTAAAAAGGATGACTTATGTTTGGTTTTCTCAAAATAATTTCGGTGCAAGTTAATTGCCGAGGACCGAAGTGCAAGTACTCACACTTGCGGCCCTAATTTTGAAAAACATTATTGTAACTAATTAAAGGCATCAACAGTTAGCTAAAAAAGATGAGGCTTGTACAATTTTCTCAAAATAATCTTTGTTTATGTTAGTTGTAGAAGGCCGGAGTGCAAGTATTCACACCAACGTCCCTGATTTTGAAAATCTTATTTGTTCATAATCAAAGGCTAATTAAAGGCTCTCGGTATTTTTCTGAAGAATTAAATTTCCTTTCGATCATTTTCGCCTAAGTGAACTCCATCACTTTGGTTTGATTCGTTTTCTAAAGAAGTACTTAACAAAGTGTCAAATATGAAGATTTGCGATGTCATCGTGAAGCCTTTACTTAAGTCTTTAATTATTCACTACCTTCATCCAGATTTATTAAGTCCATGTCGTAAGTTCCGCTAATTATTTTTAAAGCCAGCGGAACATTTAATTTAAAAAAAGAATTGAAGAGCCTAAGATTTGTGAATGGGGCACTTCATTAGCCTATAACTAGCCTTCTATTTTCCATATGGTCCCATATAGTTTGTACGATATGGCTTCGCCTGCTTAATATTACATCCAAAAAACATTATCTAGGCTTTCTTCTTATTTTTCGCCATACAATAACGTCCCTATATTTTTTCCATGCAATTTAAAAGCAACCTGTAGATTGCTGTGGTTCTATGGAAAATAAACAAGCATTTCTTAAAATATTCTATATTCAGTTTTCAAACAGAATAATGGAATATCACAAGGAAAATTATTATAATGAACTACCAAATTATCTAGTACAGCATTGCATAATTCATTTTTGCGTCTTCTATTTACTTGAATAAAAACTAGTTATCAATTTTGATCACGTTTTTAGATTACGTAAAAACTTCAAATACAAAAATAATTTTACTGGCATCAACATAGATCGATGAATGGTCCCCTTTCAATGTCAAAGTAATTCCGTTGATGAATGTACGAGGAGAACGGATGTTCTCTGATATTATTTGTATTAAAAAAAAAATGAATGCCAAGCTAATTACCCAGAATTATATTATTACCACACATGCAAATTTCTCTTTTGTGACACGTCCATCAGATGTTTCCTCATTATATGAGTGTATGTGGAAACTGCTGAAAAAAGCTATCATTAATAATTTCCATATTCATGCCAGGCAGCGACCGTTCTTTTCCTGAATGTATTTACTTATTTGATGTTTTTTTTGCTTGAATTTCATGTTTAATTTTATATAAAATGACGTAAACACCGTCTGCTAAATGTATTCAAGAACCGAGCTGGTTTTCTGACGTTCTGAATCAAGCAAGTAATTCAGAAGTTTCATTATTGTTCGTTCCAGATTTATGCGTCTAATGTTTTGCAAGCCATTTATTTAAGATTAATAATAATTGGTTTCTGAAAACTTTCGTTAATTTGCGTTATTTTTCATTATTGAGATTTAAAAAATTGCCAGCCGCCCATATCGCGTCTTTATCTTGGATTAGCCCTTACCATAAGAATCAAATATTCGAGAGCGCCAGATATCTCTTAGCACACTGCTATCGACCACCTGACCGCACGCCTATGAACACCAATTCCCCAATACCTTTGTTTCCGTTATCTATACTAAAAGTTTTTTGAAAGAAGACCAGTCATACTCCACTTTTTATGTATCTCGCCTTCTCTTTACGATGCTACAGATTTCAAGTCGATAGGACGTACCGCTGTCGCTCGAATAACGAAAAACCAAAAATAACGAAACGAAACATAACGTTATTAAAATGTGAATTTCGGGTATATTGCCGGGCGCGTCCTTTTTATAATCATCACAATAGAAATAGTTTCGGATTAAAAGAAAATCCCCAGAATATATTTAAAGACTACACAATTCTTTCATCAGACCAAAAAATAATACCGCAAATGGTCTGCAAAAGTTTTTTTTCTCAAACATTAAGAAACTTGTACCGAATTCACACTAATTATTTAGTTTATTAATATTATACTTATAAGTAAGTGATAAGAGTGCAAGATATCTCCCCGCAACGCCTCTTTCGACTACCCGACCGCACGCCTATGAGCACAACTCATCTACGTTATACCATCAAATTCGATTTCAAGTACAAGGGGTACTTTTTCGAAAAAAGTATATTGTATTTTTTACGTATATTTACCTCTGCTTTACGATGGTTTAGGTTTCCAGTCAATAGGACGTACCGTTTTGGCGCGAATGACGAAAAACTAGAAATAGGGAATTCACAAACAATTTTGAGGCAAAGAGCACAAAGACTTGGAAGAGCTATATGCCAAAGCTCAGCATTAATTATCCAAAAATAGCGGCGGTAAAAGGGATCAAAAAACAGCCTTCTCCTACGTTTAAAAAACTTCTTTGAAAAATTTCCAAATTTGTTTAAAGAATCACGTATAGGGTGCTAAAAACTACTCATTACAGAAGATTGGTCCCCCTAATTCGAAGGGTATCAATTCCCTATTTTCGCCGTTTTTTGCTCTTTGCATTTGCAAGCTGGAAGATGACCTCGTGGGAAAAAAGTTTATAGAACACCGTTTGTTCCCCCATGCCAAGGCGCATTCAACCGTACTGATTTCATTTCCCTAGGGCCTCGTATAATTGTTCCAGAAAGGTCTAGACGATCCTCTTAATTTACAAAAAGAAATCCAGATCGATCGACCCATAGTTTACCAAGTTACGCATTTTTTAAATGAACATCCTGGCATGCCATGGAATAAAGATGCAAAATTAACAGAACCAAATTGGATTTTTCGAGTTGGTAGAAGCATGCCTAGAAAACAAATCTCGAATATTGTGTCGATCGGAACATCAGGACTGTTTTAGTGGGAGTTGCAAAATTCGAGGCTTCTTGGTTTATAACTGGGAATTTGTTTCCACTGACCGATAATACTCGCAAATCCACGCCGCACGCAAGAACAAAACTCGTTCACCTACTTATTATACAAATGAATCCCAATTTTAACTTAGCGCATCGCTAGGCACAAATCCATCTGTTTTACAGAAAAAAATTCGTGCCATGGATCTTTGTATTGAACAAAGGAGCTAATATTCTAACAAACAGCCAAGCAGCTTTAAAAACTCTTAGACCGTTCTATTTCGAGTCCAAAATCACTGGAAACTGCAATCGATCCTTAAAGCAGCCGAGAAAAGGAAATACTGTCACCTTGATGCGGATTCCAGGGCATCGGGGAATTAAAAGTAACGAAAAAGCCGGTCGTTCTTCTAAGAAGGATGGAGCGGCACCTTTTATGGAGCCGGAACAGGAGAAGGGACAGAAGAAATATTGGTGGAATAATATTTCAGGTCTTTCTTTGTTTCTAACTTGACCTCGCCTGGAAAATGTGGAAAAACCTGAAGTCAGGAAAAATACAATCTAGGGAAAAATCATGTAATTAGGGAAATATACAAAAATTCGGGAAATTTAACTATTCTATCTGGAATTTCTAATAACAGAAGAAATAGTGACGTCGCCAATCAAAACGGGATGATACTTAAAATAAATGTGACTCAGAAAAAGTGTTATTGGCAGCAAACGACGGTAAAGTTTGTAAAAACTGACTGTCAAGTCAAATAACCTTATGCGGACGAATTTTGACATATTTACCCTCTTTCATATCAAGCACACCGATAAGGTAGTGATGCATGCATCCACACTGAATTTTGGTACGGTCAATACAGAAGTCCAGAAATGAATTGTTTTTCGTTAAAAGTGCACCCTTACACCTGGCGTATAATTTCTGAACGCAGCATTTGCTCCTGGACACAGCCTATAGTACAAACAGCATAGCCAAAGTTATTAATTTCATATTTGGTGACCCGATAACTTATTGCTTTTTGACTGTTTCTGCTTTACTGCTGTTGCAACAACAGTATTGTTCACTACTTTTATTCTTCAACAGATGTCATACGCTCCGAGAAAATCGCCAATAGCTAGGAATTTGTTTTTATTCGAACAACTAAATTAATTGCCTTAAAAATTGTATTATGAATGTCAGGGCTAACTTGAAATATTTATTTCTGCAAAAAAAAATAAGAATCGTGGTAGGCGAGATAGAGTCCCGTTTTATTTGACGAGGCGAAACAATTTTTATTGTATAATTAGCATGATGTAATTTATTTTGTTTTTTTTTCCTTAAACATAACACCAATATAAGACAGAACAAGTTCATACTTATGACACTTGTGATGTTCACATGAAGGACGAGATTTATTGACATTATTTCTGAGCAAGACAAATCGTTTGAAATAAGTCTATAAACAGATTTTCTTACTGACTACTGTTCAGTAAGACGTCATTGGCAATAATACATGCCAATTTTGCAAAACCGCAATTGTAGACGCAGAATATCTGCTTAGCTACTGCACAATTTTGGTTTGTACCACGCCAAAAGTGGAGACACTCGCTTTTCAAAGGACTTCAAATCATATTAATATTCAAGTTTGCCAAAAGCTTTTAGTCGCATCCCAACCAACTGCGAATGGTTCTCAATCTAAAGAATCAAAAGAACTCTGGCTTCTATTAATGAACAGAACAGTTATCATTTTATTTTCAGTTTTTGATTCACCAAAACAGTAAAAGTCTTTCTTATCTGTGAGTGAATTTCAAATCTTGAATCCTCTGATAAACCGTGATACTTTAAGATGAAGTAAGACTTGCTGTTTGATACTGACTACTATAAGATTCTTTTGATCACAAGTTTTTACGAACTGTGACATCTTCATCTGAATTTTGTACACAGTCTAGTTCTAGGTTTTCTAAATTTAAATAAGGACAGTCCGCAAATTTTTGCCTTAGAAATACTACATCCAAAGCATCTATTGATTTTGATTTTTTTCGATCTTTCCTGTTCATTGCACATGGCACAACTGCATTAAATAGTCGTCTTAAACTCAGAGATCCTCAGCAGTAAGATATCTTTGGGCAAACCTTTATACATTTCCTGGTTATCTAAATGTCATCTTTCGCATTATTTTGGCTCAAAGTTTGTCGTTTGCATTCTTTTAACTAGTTGGTTATTACATCATCTTTACTATCTGGAGCAGGGTTTCAAAACCAGGGAAGACGAGAGCTTCGAGAAATCGTAGAGGGGAGGGGGCAATGCATTTGCATTTTCGAAATAAAAATCTATTAAACAACGTAAATCCACATTCGCTAATTCATTCAGTCGTTTTTCCCACTGCCTACCCTCGCGGGCTCGACAAGTCCATTCAAGTCTTAACTCGCCGTGCTCCACCCACGCGAAGACCGCTACGATTGCATAAGTCAGGAAGTTATCACAGAGTTGAGTCACAGCATCTCAAAAGCTTCATTTGAAATAGCTTTTTTGATGGCAAAGCAAAAGAAACCTCACACTATCGGCGGAGTATTAATCAAGCCACGTGTACTAAAAGCCAAGCAGATAATATTAGAAGAAGAATCAGAACAAAAAATGAAGTCGATTTCTCTTTCAAATAACAATATGAAGCGTAGAATCGATTCTATTGCTGCAAACATCAAGTCACATCATAAACAAAGTAAAATCATCGCCCTTTTTTGCCACAAGTTATGATGAATCCACAAACATCGCTTCGTTTATGTTCGATAGGTCAGCAAAGATCAAATTGAAGAAGAGATTTTGTACTCCCAATCTTTAACAACAGGCACTAAATCTGACGATATATTTGATTCAATATTTGGCTTCATCGAAAAAAATGATTTGGATTGGAATAAAAAACTCAAGGAAAAGAAATCCCACGCTGGTTAGCACACACAGCTGTGGCTTAAACGTTGCATCGTGAACTACATCAAGAGCAGCGCTTCGAACAGTCGATTATTTACTTTATTTTGCGAGGATCTTGATTCTAATCACAAAGTTCTTCTATTCCACACAGAAGTACTCTGGCTGTCTAACGGCAACATGTTGGCATGTCTTCATGAGTTGAAAGAAGAAGTAATCCTCTTTCTCGAATTCAAAAGAAAGAACAATTTTCTACAAATGTTCAACAAGAAACAATTTCAATGGGGGTTGGCATATTTGAAGCCTTGAATCAGCTAAACTTGAAGCTTCAGGGCACAAACGGCACTTTGATAAGTAATTATGATGACATCCAGGATTTCATGTCAAAGCTTCAACTTTGGACTCAAAAGGTGTCTGCTGAAAATTTATTTTCTCGACTACACGAAGCAATTAAAAATCAAAAATTGGATAAAGAGTTGAAAATTGAAATAGAAGCTTATTTGCAAGCATTCAAATGCGAATTTGACTGATACTATCGAAATATTAATTCAGAATCACCACTATGCCACATGACTAGAAATCCATTCGTTTTCGATCTCTTGCACTTACCAGAAGAAATTCAGGAAGAATTTCTAGAAATGAAGGCCGATTCGACCACGAAAGATGACTTCCATTTCTTGACATTGGAGAAGTTTTGGATCAAATGTTTCCTTGTTAATCCAAAAGTTGCCACTCTTGCTTCCGTTTTTCATCGACTTACTTATGTGAGAAAGGTTTTTCAACTTTGTTTCTAATCAAAATTAAGCAACGAAATCGTCGTGCCGTCGATAGCAACCTGACAATATCTCTGGCAAAAACTGAACATAAAATCGACCAGCTGATTCAGAACATGTAAGCTCAAGCATCTCACTATTTGTAAACAAATTATGTTGTAAAAAATGTTATTAAAATGATGTGTTTGTTTTTATTTATCTTGACAAAGCAGAAAAATGAAAAGGGGGGCATAAAAATTTTATTTATAATCAGGGAAGGCTCGACGCGAAAAGACTGGGAATCCCTGATCTGGAAGAACATCAGTGATACAAATGGTTTGCAAAAATTTATAACTTCCAGCGTGATAACTTTCAGAATTCACTTTTTGGGGTCTTCCAGATTTCGACTTGTCAGGCTGCACAAGTCTAAAATCCAAGAATTAAGTCATTGTTTGGACATAAATAACAAGTTATGAAATTGTTCGACTTAAAGGGTTTAAAACATCTGAAGTTGATTGAAAGTTAATAGAAAACCAAAATGGTTTAAGAGGTTGTTTTGAAGCTTAAGATTTGTACCGATTAATTGAAAGCTCAAGAAATCTTCAACTTTGTGTGTTGTATCAAAAGTTTCAAGTTATAACGTTTGTGATGAATGTAATTTGTTAATTATAAATTATAAAGTTTTCATTTTGATTAAGTTTATAAAGAGTTTTGCTTATTAGTGGTTTTCTTCCTTGAAACATCAAATCCATTTACAATTTCAAAATGAATCCAAAAGTTTTCTGAATATTCTAAATGGCACTCTCTTCAAGTATGTCACCTTTTATTGACGCTAGGCAATTTCAATAAACGTGTGTGGATACTAAATTCATAGAATATTCAAAGAGCTCTTGAATCCATTCCATAATTTTCTATGTTCCGCATGTGGATAAGTTTCTTATTGAATTTATTATTATCAATTAATTAAGAAAATTAAAAGGAGATAGGTAGTTAAGTTGGTAGACAGAACGGCCTTATAATTCTGACAGAAGTTTTGAGAAGAGGCAATAATTTTTTGCCCATTTATTACGTCAAGCAAGGAAACGTAAATCAAAAACGCATTAAGACGTTCTTGAATCATTTTAATCCAACCCTAATCCTATTTCTGTAAGAATTGGAAAAGCTAGGCATGGAATAAAACAGGATGATGATTACATTGTGAATATAAAAGATCTGCATTGTCCTTTAGATAATATTCTGTGTATTTGACAAGCCTTTAGTATCTCGCATAATTTACTATCGTTTAACATCGCTTTGTATCTTATTTAACAGATTTACAAAGGAACGTTAACAGATGTAGATAACAGTGTTAATTTCAAATCTGCAATTTGAGCAAATGTCAGGGAACTTTGTTTCCGTTTAAACTTCAAGGCATATTAATAATAATAATACAAGGAAAACGAAACACAAATATTAACTTTTCGCATACAAATCTGAGAGTAGAGTAATCGATAGGGGCCATTGTTCGATGAACTCGAAATTTTTTCATTCACTAATAACTGTAATTTTAATTCCACTATTTATTATATTGACACCTGGAACGCGAGTGTATAGGTAAACTTTTTAAACTGACATAATCGTTTGGATATTTAACAGAAGACAAAAATAGAAATATTTAAAATTAATAAATGCAAATTCTTTACGTAATCCTTTTACACTTGAACAGGTGGCGGAAATAATTAGAAACTTTCGTTAACCGTACTTTAATTTCATTTTGAGTTGTTTAGTTTTTTTTGTTTTCATTCCAGATTCTTCTTATACCACGAAACGTTAAAAATATTTCCATTTTTTGAAAGGTCATCATCTCGGCAAACAAAAAAATACCAGACAGTATTTAATTTTGCAAATTTTAGCTTCTTAAATCAAGAGAAAAGAACAAACGAAAGTTGGTTAATTGTTTTTTGTGAAAATACCTTTTTAAAAATAGCATTGCGGGGTAGTTTTACTTTTACGGTTTTTATATCCCCTATAAAGGCAATGTCATTTCGCTGTACTTTTTAATGTTTTGAAGTTAATTAAATGGAAAATTTAATTGTTTTCTCTTTTGCATTTCTGTTAAAAATGAAGTTGATTAAAATACGAGATGCAGAGGATTATAATTCTAAAACAGACAGTGTATGATGCGATATAAATAGGAAAACGTCAAGAGAAAACTTTCATCAAGAAAGCCAGGAGTAATTCGTTTGATATTTCAATAACAAACTTTCCCACGCATTCATCTTTTTTTTTCAAAGTTCAAATTAATTAAGATGAAATGGAATATTGTGATGAACATGTTGTGGGCGGATGTATGTACACATCGGTGCGTTGCACCTGTTGTTAAACAAATTTATTTCAATTCAAATTAGTGTAGGTTGGGGCGCAGTTTTGCAAAGACATCCACGTAAAAGAATGTTTTCAGAATTATTATCAGAAAATAGAATAGCTAGGAAAAAATCTAAACATTACTGATCTACTTTTACCTACCCAGAGAAATATTATTTGAGGAAGGTTTTAGTATGGTTTGTTTGTATTATCTTCCGAGTTGATTTTACATACAAAAAATGTTCACAATTAAAAACTGTACAGGATAGGACTAATTTTTTAATAAAATGTAAGGTGCTGTACTGTAAATGCCACAATTCTCCATCTTTAACGAACAAACCCGTTGGCTGAGTGGTTGAGAAAGCCGCATGGCATCCGAGAAGGCAAGGGTTCAAATCCCGTCGAACACCATATGATTATTTTTTTTAAATTTTTATTTTATGCTTTCTTTTTGTAATAATTAATTACAATAACATTAATAACAATAATAAAAATTATTTTTAGCTTAAAAGAAACTTTAGAATAATTGTTATGGTTACAATAAACAAATCAACAACAAATCAATTTGATGTACAATTGAAACTTTTGTTTTTTATAGCTATGCTGATTTCCAAATAATTATTTTTAGGTCTGCACATAAGAAAATTCATGTAAAATACCATCTTTCAAACCTAAAGAATACAGTTTAGAAGAAATTAAACCTTTTTGAGTATTTATTGTAGTATCTATTGCACCAAACATGTTGTAACGCGCCATCCCTCGAAGATACTAGAAAATGTCCGGAACAGTCGCGAACAAGCTGGTCGAATGTGCCGAAGAAGTCTCGAACTATCCAGAGCTTCCCATCGTCGATTGTGCATGAAAATGGCGGGAATCTTCTAGCCCCATCGAGAAATAACGCGGGAACGAATATAAGGCTGCGTTGATCGAGCCAAGGGGAATTCTACAGTCAATCAGCTAGTAGTTACCAATGAAATAAATGTTAATTAGTGATAAATAAATTCTTCTGTACATAATTAAATAAATAATTTAGTGTAAATAAATTCTGGAAATAAATTGTAATAAACTAGTAAAAATAAATATTAAAAATAAATACACGTTTTTGTCAAAACGTAACAATATGAAAGTATTACATAACTTAATTTAGATTATCCCCACCACGATGCAACTTCAAATTTAATCATCTTCATCAGACCAAAGCCTGCAAAAAAAGTATGTAGAAGTACACCCTGGCATATGCCTTAATCAGGCGCCGTCACACAGTAGTCTCACTGACTTCATTGGTTACTTTCTCCCATTTTTTTCTTAAAAGTGTGCGACGCGTCTTCAAAAGTTTTTGATTCACAATCGTCCAGTATTTCTCTATTGAGCTCAGGCCAGCTGAGAGGATTGAACTCTTTCAAGACAAAATTCAAGAACCATTGTCGAATCAAGTCGACCTTAAGGCAGGTATTATTATCGTCCATCAAGACACAGTCAAACTTTCGTTTAATCAGTCGGCGTACAACTTTCTCGTTCGGGTTTACGGCTTCTGTTTTTGTCCAGCATCTTGCCCTGAAGCCAACTTGACTTTACAGGTTTGATATTCCTAGTATTGTTAAGCAATATTACAAAACCAATACTTAACTGGAAATTACGGAAATCAGTGTAAATTTGTTACCGCTAAAGTGAATATTACCAGATGATATTTTTGGAATGTTTGCGGTAATTTTACTGTTGTGAGACTTTTTGCGGGAAATTATCGTCTCTATCGACGAGTATCCATGACGTATCTCAATGTCCTAACTGTTCAAGTCGAATTAATTACTAAAAACAAAATTTAACGCTTGTATTTGTCTTCTCATTTTCTCGAAAGTGCTGTCATTCTTTTCCTGATGAAATAATGCAAACTGTTTGGCATAGAAAAATCCACAAACTCAGGGAACAGTCTTCATTATTTCGATAGGAAACGAATGGTAGCACTTTGGAGAAAATAAGAAATTCCAAATTTTTACTTATACCTCAAAACAAAAGCCGAGCGCTAAATTTCGTTTTCACCAATGAACTTGTGTTGAAATGTCAGGGCAGTACTGTGTAGACTCCATCTTTCTATCGCTTACAATAATCAATATATCTCATGAATACATCGAAAATAGAACACTATATTACATGCAGAGGTGCTTTGCTTAAATACGGAGAAAAAGAAATTCGTTTTATGTAATTACACAAAGATATCTCTGAATTGTAAGACATGTTGCCTTATTCCCAAACATTCAGAGGAGGGCCCGTAAAACGAACATACTGTATGTTGATTTGTCTATTGTAACCATAACAATTATTCTATAACTACATTTAAGCTTTTTTCAATTATTAAAATGTTTGAAGTTTTTTATAATAAAAATAAATTATTACAAAAGGAGGGGTAAGGAAATTTTTAAAAAATAAAAATAATTCACAAGGTGTTCGGCGGGATTCGAACTCTTGTTTCCTCGGATACCACGTGGCTTCTTTGACCGCTCGACCAACACGTTCATATCCAACATTATAGCATTTTATTAAAAATTAATACTAAAATATAATTCGTTAATAATACGTAAATAAAATTAGTCGTATCATGCGCAGTTTTTAATTATGAACTTTTCTTGTATTTATTGTAATTGTTGTAAAATCTACTAGGAAGATAATACTAACACTGAATTACCTCTTTTATTGTTTTGGCAAAATTTATTTTGCCAAACAGACGACAAGTGTCGACTTGATCGCTCAGCGTTGTGCTCGTATTGGGGCTGTGAACAATTGGAATTCACGAATTGTTTCGTGCACAGACTTTAATTCAATCGGGCTCTCTTTATTATCATCATCATCTATTGGGAAAGAAGGTGTTGATGATGAAAGAACCCCAGTCTAGCGTCAGTTAGGTAGAACATAGCCGCAGAATAGCCTCTTGAGAGGGAGCTTTTTAACGCATAACTGGAGCTCAAATTTATATCTGCTAAGAAATGATGAAATTTACCATCCTGGTCATCGGTTACATAACCATTAATTTACTTGACCGTACCAATTTGTATGGTCTTATGTAGTTTCCTGATAATAAACTGGGGGGGGGCTCTTTTTATTGTGGTTTCTATACAAAATCTGCTTTATGTGACCTCTTTTTTGCTCAGTAGTTTTTTCTTTTTCGGGAATAACACATTCTATCTCGAATTCAGAATCTGCTAGTAAATTTGGTGACCTATCATATACAGCATAATGTGGAGAGCATCCCATGATTAATTGCAGCTTCTAAACGATTCTTCCAATCATCTCGGTATTTGGGGTACAAAGCCAAAAATGCTTTATTACCCCATACAGCTGTTTCTGCTAATACATTGCCTGCTGGATGGTATGATGTTGTTGTTTGTAGTACTTCATTGTTTTCACTTAACCCTTTGCGAAATGCTCCATATACCATACAAAACATCTTCCTTGATCAGATATCACCACTTTCACAAAAACTGTTTTATTAATTGTCCGTTTCCTTTCATGACCTTAACAAAGACAAATTTAGTTTTTTCATCAAAATAACCAAGAATGATTTTGCAGATTTATTAGTTTCTAGCTTTTTAGATATTCTTTTACAAACTTTCTAAAATCTCTTGTTAAACTTAGTAGACACGAAGTGCCTCAAAATTTTCTAGCAGTTTGTATTTTAGATACACAAGTTTCGCATTTATTTAAAAAACGCTAAAAGT
Organism: Ignelater luminosus; assembly: GCA_011009095.1. Classification (NCBI taxonomy): domain Eukaryota; kingdom Metazoa; phylum Arthropoda; class Insecta; order Coleoptera; family Elateridae; genus Ignelater; species Ignelater luminosus. The sequence continues at coordinate 284,747 of VTPC01091078.1, read as the reverse complement.
CTTCTAGTTTCTGGAGTTATTCTCCCCTACCACAAGCCATCTTTCTAAAATATCTACAAACCAAAGACGTCAAATTTTCATAGTCTGGGGGTTCATTATTCTTAGTTGTCTTTGTCTTTAATTAAAAACCATTGGCTGAAATCGGGAAGTAACTTTTTTCTACTTGCCACCTGTGACAGCTTTAACTTCTTAAAGTGAACTTCCGTAAGGGCCGTATATCAGGAAGTATTACTTTCCTCAATTACTTCTTCCTGAGGTTTCAATTGTTTAAAAAGCTTTGACCTAGAAGATTTAAATGCTTCATCGGCTCAAATAACTTAACGTGCTCATTAAGCCCAACCCTTCATAAGTCAACCCAAACGGTAAAGCCCGGTCAATTTAAAAAATTTGAGCAATAGAGACACAGAGGTCCATATAGGTCTAAAAATTTAGACATGTGAAGATAATATGGTCTTATCTGTACAAACCCAACCTTGATACCGATGTAACTCCATTAGGGGAACTGAAAATTTACAAACGAATGACAAATTTTTAGTTTTTGCCTCAATTACTATATCAAGATTACATAATAAAGCTAAAGATGAGTTTTCTTTAAGGGGCTGTTGATACTATCTAAGCTTAGTTTTATAGGGGACAATTAAAATATGAAAAGGAGGATGTGTATATCGAGATTCGAGTTCTTTCAATACAAGGATTGTTGAAAGTATATCAACTATTTTCCCTTTCAAGATTACCTTGCAAAGAGTTGAATAGCAAATAAAGGAAAAATCATTTTTTAATAGTAGGCAGAAATTGTTCATACGTACAAAAAACACCAAACCGGTAAGAAATCGGTTTAAGAACAAGAAAGCAAATTTTATGCTTTGGTCTCAATCAAAGTCGTAATACATAAAATCTTAACTTGTGTTAACTGTACTGAAACCAAACACGGGGATCTCACCTGTTTTAAGCAGATTTCATGTGGACAAATAATCTTGGTCCACTGTACTCAGGATCTACGACAATGTTTCATGTAAAGTTTCAAAATATTGAGAATAATTGTTCTAGACAAATTTATAATCTAACGCAATTTCATCGTATAAGATACAAATCCACTATGAGATATTTCTGCAAGAATTTCTTCCCGTGAAACAATAGAAACACAGGCGAGATATTAGAAGATATTTCTTGACACATTAGGTGCTGCTTTCAGGCATGTTCTGCCGCTCAATTAAGCGGAATCTTGTCAACGCATGCTAAGTATCAACAGAGAACGACTTTCTGAATTACCGTGTGTTGCAATTGTCACAGTTTTGCGCCTGAATTAGTTGTCTTTTTTTATTGGTGCTTAGATGCAATTTGAGGTTAGAAAACTCTCTCCCACCAGTATCTTTGACAACGCTGATAAATTCAGCCTACAATTCAGACTGTGAGCAAAATTCTTTGTAGCGGTATGTCAGCTTGTCTATTCACGGATGCCCAAATTATCCAGTAAACTTTAGTTGCTCAGTAAGGCTCACCGTGTAAACGCAATATATTATTGCACTAGTGTGCTATGTTTGTTTCACTAGCAGGACATGAAATCTGCTATCTCACAAAAATTTTGCCAGATCCAATCTTGTTGTCTTATGAGACAGAAGACATAAACTCTCTGCTTAGTGAAAGCACATAATGAAAGAATGATTCAATGTCGCCAATAACAGAAATCCTCAACTTCAAAAATTCTTGAAATGTGTTCACCACGAACTGTAATGCTGCTGACGCACTAACAGCAGCGATGATTAACCGCTATGAATAATTACTTGCTTGCTTGCTCTGCTCGCTCGTAGGCACGCGTAATTTTTTATGCTGTAGGGAAAGATCATTAACCAATAGATGGCGCTAAAGTGTATCAAACTGGCGGAAAAAAGAGCTACAACGGTTTCCTTTTCGCAAATCCACCAACACGTCCTCGATAGGATTCTATAATTATCTCGGTCCAAGCATTTTTATCAGTAAGTCCTCATACAATGCCTATCAGACTATTAGCGACAAAGATTATTGTAAGTGTATTGCGCAACACTTTTTTTGTATTAAATTAAGTTTTATTAACTTTAAATGAACATTTTTAACCGGCACGCCAAGAATACAAAACATCAAAGTAACTTGATCAAGATAATTAAGTTCATGCAGTTGATTTTAATAAATGCGCTTTTACATATTCTAAGAAACAAATATTAAAAGCAATCTTAATTAATTCTATTCAGATAATAAGAGCAAACCGCTGAAACTTAATGGAAAACGCTTGTTAATATTAAAATGTCACAATATGTATCGTCCTACGTATTTATTGTAAGCACAAACTTGGTGTCTATAATATCATTTGAAGTCTTTTAGATGTTCTAGAAAACTAAAAACACTCCCGTCTACAAAATTAACAGTTAAAATCAAGTTTAGAAATTTATGGTTGAAATTCGTTATTAATTTGACTTAAAATATTTCTTGAAAGAAAAAACGTCCTTCCTCGCATTAATGCATATTTGCAAGTTGTTTCAATGAATGTGAATGTGTCTAACCCATGTTTTTAAGTTAAGGTGTGACACAACAAACCAAATATTTCGAATCTGTTATTAAATACAAAACTAAAGTTCAAATTTTTCAAGTAGGCACACACACGTAGATATAATTAATAATGAAGTCTGAAGTGAAAGTGGGTTAACTAATATGTTTTATAAATTTTGAATTCATGTGCATAATAGCATATCTCGGGGGAAAAACTCGTTTTAGATAAAAACGTATCGAGAATAATTAATTCTGCGTTTGTTTAGATTTATTGTTATTGGGTGATCTATTCGATTGAGAAAACGAGTTACATTTACTAGCTGCAATATCTTAAAAGAATGCAGTTCCGACAAGTTAGTAATGAAATTGACCACGATATTTGCAAGAGAAATTGACATGCATTAACCATAAAATAAATAAATCAACAATATGCCTCCTTGCAGTGTGCATTCCTACTTTAATGAGATGCATAAAGTAGTACTGTCTACCCACGGTAGGATAAAATTCAAAATTAAGAAAGTTTCCATTCAAAGCTTAAAGACTAAAAGTTGCTCAATAATTTTTCTTCATCTTTTCAAAGAACTAAATCTGAATAAAATCAATTTTCGTCTGTTAGCACAAGACCAAAAGGAGATATACCTACATACTAGGGTTGCCAGATTGTAAAAAGCAAATAATAGAAGATAAGATGAGGAAATATAGGAGAATATAGATCACCTGAAAATTTTCTAACTTGTTGTATTAACGTAAGATAGTTTAAACATTACTGTAAGAAATAACAAACATAACTTTATTTCCACAATAAAAAACATAAACAACCACTTATTTAAGCCTACTTAAGTAAATAAAGTCCTTTAAATATCAAGCAAACAATCAAATGTTGGTTAGGCAACATACACATAAACGAAAATTTAAGTCTGAAATATGAAATAAGTTGGTTTTTTTCTCTTTTCTTTTGTTACTTATTATAAATTATACTTAATAGAAAACAGAAAAATATAGGAGATTTACTCCTATATTCAACAGTAAATAGGAGATAGGAGATTTTAGTTAAATATAGGAGACTCCTATTAAATATAGGAGATCTGGCAACCCTACTACATACATAACGTGTGTCTCACGGAAGGTAGAATATTTCTTTGAATATAGTTTAGTGTACCCTGCTTACGATCTAGACATGGAAATTTGACAATTTGAGTTGTGTGAATCAGATGTAAAATCATGTAAACGAGGCTTTTCACGTGGAAATCATTTTGACATACCTTCTTGAAGTTTGAAGGTTATGTTTTACATCATTATTATTATTATTATTCCTTAGTAAGTTGCCACTTTGCCAGATACTTTTCAAATGTCAAGTATTTCTTAATTTGATTGTCTGACAAGTATGAAATAATTACACAAAATAGATTGAAATTCAAAAATTGGCAACACTGTTAAGGATGTTATTTGGAAAGCATGCAAAAATGTAGCAGACACCTTCCAACTAACAAATCAAAAGCATGGTTTTGACGTTTCTTGGCATTTAAAAAGGTACAGGACGTACAGTCAATTGAAAAAGTTTACTCCGCGGTAGGTACTTGCAATTAGTATGCACTATGGAAAGGATAAACTTTTTTCAGGATTGTACTTTTAAAAATTAATATTTTAACTTGTGATTAAATGACTTTTGGCTTGTTGAAATTATTCTGTTATGTATGTAATTATCAAATCATTACAAAAGGATTCATAATTACTATTAAATTTACATGAAATAATTAATTTTTTATTATTAAATATCTTTTAAAAAATAAAAAATTCGGCAGCGTAGCAACTTTAACCGTGTTTGCGCATGCGTCCACGGTATTATATTGTGTTGGTGATTGGCAAGTGTGTGTTTACAAATAAAGCAAAGACGTGAAATTTATTTAACAAGATTCTTGAAAGCAATAATTTATTTATTACGAATTATTATTTAATTTTGTTATGTCTTATACAATAAAAGTTTTTTAAAAACTAACATTTATTTTTTGAAATACGATCTCCTTGAATTTTGAATTTCCCTCTCAATCCGCCATTGCCGTCAACATAACCCCCATTGGCTACGGCTGACTGCTTTTTAAAAATTAGTGTTTTTTAAAGTTAATTATTTTTATAAATAAGAATCCTTGACATAATGTTTTTTTCAATAATTTCGAAAAAATTTTTTATGCACATGTAGTTTTTCAGAGCAGTGTCACCATTTTTTCATAGCTAACAGTGTTGATATATAGGTACGCGTGGGGTCTGATATGCTGTTATAATGTTAAATTGACTATTTTTAATATTTTTTTATAAAAAAACTAAACCCTAAGTCGCTAAACTTTTCAGACAACAAATATTGTAAATATTTTTATTGATGCTTAAAATTTCATGATGTTTTCATCATTTTCTTTAAGGTCCTGTACCTCCTTAAATACGAATAAACTGGTAAAACGTGTCTCACAAACATTTTGAGTTTATTTTACTACAATTAATACAACTATAGGATGTTTACATTTTCAAATAATTTTCTAGAAGTAGTAATTACGATTATTTTAATTGAAAGCAACTGTAAACCACAGAAATCTGTTGATGAAACTTTTAGGCTATTTTCACCCAACACTTCTAATTCCTAACCTTTGATAGTATTAAGGATTAATATTGTTATACTAATACTTCAAATGGAATTTTATTGTGTACAATTTAAAAGAAGAAAACAGCAAATTGTATTGCTATCTTTAATTTACATTAAGTTTCGACAAGAATTATATTACTTTTATTGGCAGGTTGATCAAAGAGCACTACTATTTTCAGTGTTTAGTCTGTGCTGATTAGTTGATTCTGTTAGGTATTATAATAAACCCCAGCAGCTACCCATGAAATTCTGAAGTGGAGTGTATTCACAACGATAAGGATGCTTGCATAAAAGTACATCCAAAACTGAATTAACAGTACTGATTTTAGCAAGTAAATTAATGTATTATGGATATGCAATGATCATACATGCAAAAGATGTTTTGACAAGAAGAAATAAGAAATTCATCCTCTTATCAGGGATTTATTTAATAAATATCGGAAGACCCCCAATCAACTAATGGGTGTTATCAATTTTTTACATCAGTCATGATCATGTTAATTATTTTCATAAATGTTTATTATTTTGTTTATACTCTAGGTTACACTATTTAATTGACCAATAACTATTACTACATTCTTACAGTAAGTAATTTTGAAATAATAGCTTCTTCTACCAACTATATCATGTTCTTTAAATTATTATTATTTGAAGTTTTCCAACTGCATACTAAAATTGTTATTATTAAATAAAGAGATTTATGTACTTACTTTTAGCGTTTCATTTTCTAGTTGCAAGTTCAGTAGGTAATACTTCTTATGCTCAAATTATGTAAAAAGCTTGTTCGTACAACTTATTATTAAGAAGCTGAACTAAACATCAAAGATTTAATACAGTAGGTAAGTATATTTTATTATAAAATTATTTATTTTAAACACATTCAAAACCCATAGTTATACAATTTATTACAGTAAAACATCAGATTAAATAATGTAATTTATTAACACCTAGTAAATTAAAGCTTCGATATGCATCACAAATGTAAATAAAAGAAATCCCCAATAAGGGTGGGTTTCTTATTTCTCCTTGCAAAAGCATTTTCCGCATGTAAGATAATCGCATATCCATATCTCATTTATTCACTTGCTATAAGACCACTCCTGTTATTCAGTTTTGGATGTAATTTTATGTAATGCATTCTTATCGTTGTGAATATATTCCACTTCAAACTTTCACGGGTGGTCGTTAGTTTATTATAACAACTAAGCTGAAGCGACTAATCAACACAGACTGAAAATTGTTGCGATTTTTGACTCACTTGTTAATAAAAGTAATGCAATGTAATTAATGAAAATTACGTAATATAACACATTTACAATTTGCTGCACACCTTAATTGTTTTCTTGTTGTAGATTCTACAACACAAAATCCCATTTTAAATATTTGTGTAACAAAATTAGTCCCTAATACTATCAAATATTGGGAATTAAAAGTGTTCGGTGAAAATAACCTAAAAACATCATCAATCTGTATCTGTATAAACTTAAAAAACTATAATTGCCACTTAGAAAATTATTTGAAGATGAAGATATTCTATAGTTGTAATAATTTTAGTAAAATAAACACAGAATGTTTATTACCAGGCATTTTACTCGTTTAAATGTCAAGAAAAGTCAAAATCGAATGAAAACAAAACCAAATGTAAACAATAACCGATCGTTCTACAAGCCACTCGCTTCAAGTGCGACTATCTTTTTCTTACGCTAAGTTGGCTAAGTTAACTTCAATGACGTATGTTGATACTAAATTCGTAAAATATTCAAACAGCTCTTGAATCCATTCCGAAATTTTCTGGAGCATTCCCGTAGGACACGCGGTATATATTCATGTGGCATCTATCACCAGTGAACTCGGATAGGAGAAAGTAGATCAGTAATGTGAATTCAATTTCATTCTAATTATTCCAGTATTTGAGAATACCCTCAACTAAACGCACACACACATATTTATTTACAGAAGATTATCCCAAAGTAATTTTTAAATTTATTATTAGACTTCAAACCCACTTTAAAAGTCTGCAGATCGAAACGCAATTTATTGATCGGAACTGAACGTTGACGTAAGTTGAAGTATTTTAACTTTTAAAAATATTCTTGCTAAGTCCTTTTAAAGTATTTAATCTTCTACTTTATACTGAATTTGGGAAACTGAAAATAATATTTTCCTCTTGATATTAAAATGTCGATTTTCTTCATCAAAATACTAATTTGGCTTGGAGCCAATATCCAAAGCTCTTGAAATGACATCCACAAAAAAAATTATAATAAACAATTTCTACATTAAATAAACTTTTGTAATTTATTACTCTTTAATTCAAGTACAGCACCGCGTAAATAAAATAACAAATCGATCAATCCACTCTTTATAATTTACACTCCCCACTTGGAATATTTCAGAACATCGCATTTTAGGTTATACTTAAAAAAAACAATTCTGCAAGCTATACAATTACTGAAACCAAAACATTCTAATTAAGTCTTTAAAAACTACCAGTAGATATGCAGAAATCTTTGTTCAATTAGGATATTGAATAAATTGCGGGGGCAGAGACCATTGATTATTAAACCAAGGTGAATTCGATTATACATAATATCAATTCCAAGTTATTCGCTGGTAGACCTTTGATATAATTAAAAAGCAAAATGTAAATAAAAGCGGAAATGTTTAAAATAAACAAGCGATGCATGTCAAGATAAAGATTGATTCGAAAACGCGTAAAAATTAAGATCTTAACGCTTGGTTTTTGTTGTTCTGGGTGCGCGGTTTTAATTAATTTAAATACTAATCGTCCAGTTGACAGTTTATAACCCAAATAGAAAGAAGAATAATAATTTACACATTAATTTAACTGTTCTAATTTAAAATAATAATGAAAGGACACTGTTTAATATGTATCGTACAATAATAATCAAAAGCTTGAAAAATACCTTTGAGAACGATTGGTAGATATGTCAATTATAAGGTACTTTGGCTAATAGACTCTAAGCAAGTGGGTCAAGATTGGTTGGTATCATAAAGTAACTCGCTTTGTGACTACCCAAATTAAACCTTTGCTGTCATATAACTTTTTTCCTTATTAAGTGCATTGTTTTCGGAATACAGGATATCAAAGTTTAATTAATGACGAGGAAGTTTGACACCCTGTATATCTAAAACGATACATTTCAGGAAAAAGAGTTATATGACAAAAACGACTTAATGCAATGCAAATAATTACATCCTGTTTTTGAGATGATGTAGACCGTTCAACTTGAAAGGTTTTGAGAAAATTCAATTTTACTCGAAAATGATGCATTCTAAGGAAAAAACAAGATTAGTTTTGTATTTCAAATCGATTGCTGATTCTGAAAATAGTTTTCTTAATTTTTCAATGGCAGGACAATGGGGTAACAAGGGGGTAACCCACCCTCAATTCTCCGCCTCTAATATGGATATTAAACGCAAAACTGGATAAAATAGTAGACACCTAATAGTAACAAACATGTAGAAAATTTCATTCACATGTCTGGTTTTGTTCTTGAAATATTGAGAAAACAAGAAATTTTAAATGAAACTGTGCATATGAGAAGAAAGAAATTGTATGACAAAAAAAAGGTTAAGTTTCTGTAAAGTAATGTGCCTGCTAAGTATTTATACACATTTTCAAAACAGTCTGTATAAAAACATAGTGGGGATATATAACCTAACCAGGAGCGAGCTGGGGTTGGAATACTCAAATCAAGAATTGGAAGATACTAGTAAATATAACCGTAATTTTAGATGGTTGATGAAGTTGCTAATAAAGCCACTGACCAAATAAACACTATATAACAAAGGTATTGTTGCATGTTGCACCAATAATGAAAACAAAATTAAAAAAATGAAACAAATTTTGACTGAAACCAAAAACGTATGATTGTTCGGCACATAAATCTTCTTTATTTGGAACCTCTATGAAGATTGCTTACAAACATATATTTCTAATTACCATTTGTATACACAGAAAATAAGAAATGAACCATTAAGACTTCAGAAGTTACCCAACTATTAAATAATTGCTCGAAACTCACAGGTTGTCAATTTTAGCCAGTACCAGGTGATGAATCCTTTTAGCTGATGCTGTCATTCTTGAAATAATTGATTCACAAATGAATTTTTTAACGTTTAAATGAGCCGTTACCGCCTATTAAATAAATATGGCAGAAATTTGGGTAACCGAAAATTATCCAGATTTTTTGCCATATTTCCTAGCATTCAAACTAAAGGATTGGGAGTATTTTCCACAATCTATTTTTTAAGACTGCCTTTGTTGAAAAATTCTCTTAATTTACAATTTCTTGTTTCTAATTAACTATGATACATTAAACCGCTATTTATTAATTAATATTTCCAGATATAGTCTGTTAGCAAACAAGAAAGACAACTTACAATATAACGAAGAAATTAAGTAACGCAGAATGATAGTAAATATAGGCAAAACAAAACCAATCATAATATCGAGAGGTCCATACAGTTCGCATATACGGGGCGGCCCATTTCAATGGAATAACGCAAACAAAAATTGATAATAACAATTTTTCGGAAAATTCCTGGGACATGTATAGCGGTTTAAATTACACTATAGCTTTTTCATCCGCATTTGTGGTTTTTCCGGCCATACGGGAGAAAGTGATGAGTGATGAGGTCATCGATATTTTTTTAATACCAACGTAGCATTTTTCTTGTATTTTCTGATAGTATTAGAAGGTGTCTTTACACAAACAAAATTTGTTGTAGGTTACATAACAAACAAAACCGGAAAGAAACCGCTCTAAATGTTTCAGGTCATTTAGATGCTACAACAAAGTAATAAAAGAAAGTAAAAATAAGTAATAGTGATTAGTGTATGATTTAATAGGATATTAGATTAAATGTTCAAAATACTAATCATGGACACCCTGGCAATACCATACCGATAGATGAATTCTTATTCAGCATTATGCACTGCTCCTAAAATCATACGTTGAATTTCGTCAAGAATTCGAGCTTTAGTTTCTTTAATATTTCGAGATTTGTTATTAAACTTTGTACAGATATCCCTACAAAAAAGATTCAAGAAGCATTAAACCCTGCAATATCCATGGTCACTCAAAACTTCGAGAAGAAAAAATTACATAACTTTATTTATCCAACGGCAGCATATGGTATCAGCAAGGCGGTGCTCCACCGCATTATACTGCACCAATCTGGAAATATTTCAACGACATGGCCATATTGTCACTACAAACCGAGTAGCTCTCAAAAAAGAACGCCACCTTTCAAGTAGGATTCCAATTTTCTATTTTTCTATTCGCTAAAGAGACACAATGTGCCACGATTTCTATTAAACTAATGCAGTCTATAGATTTATTGACACGTTTTTTAATCTTTTGAAGTTATAAATGAATGTACTACACAGGCCAATATTATATCGGCATCGGTCTATCACTACAATCAAATCATTGGTGCAATCCGCCCTACGAATAAGAAAAAAGGAACTTTCAATTAATTGAAGGTTGGTAAAAAAATCACCGAATAAATGAAATCAAGGTTCAAAAACTTGGAAGATATGTAATGCATCTTTTTTGAATCGAGTAACCGCTGAATTTGTACCCACGCCATTTAGCCAGAATACCATTTTGAAAAATGGGAGTGCAAGCTTGACTCAAGCCAGCACCCCCCACTTTCACCAGCTACGAAACATTTTGCATGACTGCATAGAACTAATTTAAGACTAATTTGTAGCTAAAACCATTTCTTTTATAAACCATTTTTTTAGCTGCCAATGCATAATAGTGCAAATTGTACCACGTGCATATTGCAAACAGTGTACAGGGTATTCAGAATAAATGGGATACATGGGGCTATTAGAAACGGTAATAGATACAAGATCGTTCAAATGGGAAAAATGTTGATTTAGAGGATTGCTCAACAACTGAATGTTGTCTTATTAACAAACATGCTATTGTTTGAGCAATTCTCTAAATCAACGCCTACTTCGGTCAAATTGCAATGTCGCTATTTGTGATTATTTTTTTACCGAACATAGGGATATTGTACTTTTTTTCATGGCGATTTTAAAAATATAGATATCCAATATCGCGCCCATAAGAAAAACAAAAGTTCGATACGATTGCGTTAAACTTAGTGGGCCTGCTTTCAATGTCATTTTTGAAGTCCTCATAGCCCATTACCCCTGCCCTAACAATTTGGTGAATGTATCTCTTACAATAAATAAAATACTGAGATTTTTAGAAAAACGCACATTTTTCGTGTTCGACCTGTATCTAAGTAACGGGATTAATTTTTGAAGATGTAAATCCAGAGTGTTATTGAGCACGTAAATGCGCAACTTTTCCCCCATTTGAACGATCTTGTATCTATTACCGTTTCCAATATCCCCATGTACCCCATATATTCTGGACAAACTGTATAGAAAAAGAAATTTTTATCAAAAAGTCGAACAAAGCTCATAATTCTCATATTTGAATTTAAAACTAATTTGTATCCAAAAGCATTTTTGTTATAAACTGTTATTTTATTTGCATATTGTCCATAAACGAAGAGAACTCGTCGTTAACTTTCGAGAACTCTACGTGTTCGGCTGGGAACTCCTTTCTTCTGCTTGAAACTCATCAGAACTCCTTCGCTCTATCAGTACTGATGAGTTTTCGGCGGATCGCGCAGACTTCTTGAAAGTTCTGGTGTAAAGAGTTATGGACAACGTGCAGGAGTTCTGATGAATTATGTGTTCTATGAATAAAGTTCTAAAGAATACTGCACAGAATAAAGAAGTTTTTGTAGAATACGAAGAATTCAAAAGAGTTTCGGGCAAAACAAAGTAATTCTGTGCAGAACACGAAGAGCTTTGAGCAGAACGAACACGTTGTGAAGAGTGCTCGACAAAAAAACGAAGAGTTCTCGTCAAAACATAAGAGGTCTGAAGAGTTCAGAGCGGATCAAAAGAATGCCGAAGAGTGTAAAAACAGCGAAGGAGTTCTAAGAAGTTGTCGCTAAAAAACAAAGAGTTCTAATGAGTTTTGGCCTTGATCTTTTGAGAACACTAATATTCTCGAGAGAACTGGGAAAACATTTCTGAACGAAAGATGAAATTCTGATGTATCCTGTTCAAACAAAAAAAGTCCTTTAGAGTTTACGAAATGTGCTAGGCAGGCCACAAGTTGGCCAGCATCTGTGAGTATGTAATTATTCCTAAAATGTTTCAGAAGTTATTAATGTTATGCTCGCAGGACGGTCAACATATTACTTTGTTTTAGTGTTCATTAGTTCATTTTTGGGCTATGTTCGTATTTTAAGTTTTTGCATTATTTTGCCTAGAACTCTTGGGATAACCTTTTGAGTTCTTTAGGTTGAACTCGGAACTCTATAATACTTTTTACAATATGCACGTAGTATAATTTTCAGTATTATGTTTTTCAGATTTAAAAATTGATTATAACAAAAATTCGTTTGAGTTCAAATTAGTCTTAAATCCAAATTGAAGCATTATAAGCTTACTTCGACTTTTTGACAAAAATTAATTCTTCCATGTACGTGGTGCAATTTTCACTATTATGCAATTACTGCTTAAAAAACTGTTTATAACAAAAATGCGTTTGGGTACAAATTAGTCTTAAATTAGTTCTATGCAGTCATGTAAAATGTTTTGTATTTGGCCAAAGTAGGGGGGGAGGTGTGCTAGTTTGGGTCAAGCTAGCACAGTAGCACCTCCACTTTTCAAAGCGGTATTCTGGCTCAACAATGTGGGTACAAATTCTAATTTTTTGGGTACAAATTAGTCTTAAATTAGTCTTAAATTAGTCCTAAATTAGGGACTATTTTTTTTCATTTGCGCAAATGGGGGCTGCTAACTTGATTTTCATATCAAAATGTTCACTCTATGGTGTATTTTTATGTTGTAATGGCAAGAAGGCCTATTTTGTGCTGTATCATGATATTAGTCTTACTGTGTAAATAGAAAAATGCCAATTTTTGTAGAAAATAGTGTCTACTTTTTGTAATATAATTTTTTCCAATAGTTAAAAGTAAACAATGAATTTTATTGAAATATCTCCTGACGGAACCCATATTATTATTATTATTATTATGAAGTGAACAAAACCCCTCCAAAAACTGAAAATGTATTTTCTCTGTTCATTGACCTGTGAAGCTACATAATTAATACAAAAATTTCTAATATTTCAATTTAAAACATGCTTGGGCAATCAAGGATTAACATAAATGTTCAAATTGTCTACCGTTTACCCTTTGATATTGCCCTAGTCGTGTACAGATGCTTTGCATGCACGGTGGATCATTTATGGGGCAATGTTTTGCATTTCCGTTCAAATTCTAAACCTTTTAAATTGTTAGATTTGTTAAATGATTTTAAGTGGCCCCCGAAAATGTCAAATGGTAAACGGTCAACAATTTGAACATTTGGGTTCAATTCTATGAATGATTTTGTTTGTTTCTTTTTTTATTTAAAATGTTATTTTTACTAAGAGCAAATGTTGATGTTTTATTAAACTTAATAAGTGTTTTTCTCAAAAAAACAAAATTGTTATGTAAGGTACCAAAAGTTTTTAACCATTAGTGAAGAAGTCTGTCAGAGTCTGTAAAAATATTGGGGTTGCAATTCAAAAAATAAAAAGTATATTGCCGGCAATATCGCCCTAATTTTAAATTGCCGGTAACGGCACATTGCTACTTCGGATCCAGCGGCGAATAGCAAAAGATTACAGATTGGTCTTTTCACTTTCTTTAAAATTTAATATGTATTGTAAGAACTGATAAGAATTCATAGAGAGAGATTAAAATTGGTTTTTTAAATTTAACCTTTTTTTCGGTAGAAAAAGAATATAGGAGGCAAAATGATTTATGAAACCTTTGTAGATAAACTACCAAGTTCATATTTTGACACCATAATAGGATTTATGTCTCATTGAAGTCGTGTTTCAAAGCTTGGTCTACAGGCATAAAAAGCAAACAAGATTTTGAGTTTAACTCACATGGTAAAGCCATAATATAAACGCGTGGATACATCAAGGAAAAATTCCATAATCATTAAAAAAGAATTATTCAATTCACTACCCCAAAAACGTAAGTAAAATGCAGAACGAGAATCTTGAAAAGTGTGTCAGCCCGCAATCGCATATTATGGATGATTTTTCATGAAATGTTGCAGGTGTGTTACAAGAGTAAATTTACAACATCGTAGATTTGTCTTAGTTTTCATTCATTAGAACGCAATAAAACATAAATTGTAAAAATATTCTTAATAAGAGCATTATGGCTTCTTCTGTATTTATCGTGAAAGAATATGTTCCAATAAGCATATTCAACAGCACCTACAAAATTGCCTATGTATCTTAGTGTGATAAGATTTTTCCAATTGAAAACAGTCAAAATATAAGACCATAAAGACAAGAAAAGCAAAATAATAATAATCTTTTAATATTTGACTTTTAAGTTTGGAAAGCAAGTCAATTTCAATCGGTTTGTCAAAAAGTAAAATCAACTCAACTCAATGTAAACATAACAGAACGACATAAACCAAAATTCAAAGTCAACTATTTTATTTAAATACAATACTAAATTCTCTAACCCGAACATCAAAGTGCTCCACACACAAAATCTAATAAAAGAATTCGTTTTCTTTAAAAGGCTACACTCAATGATAACAGAAGGAAAAAAAAGATTAAATAAAATAGCCAGCTCTTGATAAAAAATTGCCAATGCCAAATTCCATTTAAATTTTAACTATCTAAGTGTTTTTTAATAATTCATTTTAAAAGTATTAATCATTAAAAAGAAAAATTTCAGTCACATCTGGCCATTTCCAAAAATTTAATAAACCAATAAACAATTTGATACCAACAAAGGAATTTTCCACAAACTTTAAAAAACACAAAATTCCATAATATTGAAGATGGCCATGACAACTCAATAATTATACACAGACAAACGAAGAAATGCAAATTACATAATATTTTAAATAAACGCCAAATTATCATTTCAGAAGAAAAAAATCTCCTTTAATATTATACAATCACTTTCTTCCGACTTGAATGTAATCCACACGAACAATACCCACTAAATGGGTGGTCATTTTCTCTTTCCGATTGCATTATTAGTTACACGATTAATGCAACACTGATTAGATATTACTTAACGGCAATAATTCCAACCTTATCAAGCAAAAACTAAGAATCCGATAAGAAACTAATAAAAATAGTGCGACAAACAGATGTTAACATAACAGTACCTAATCGACGTTTTCTTATTACACGTTAGATTGAATGAAAAAACTTAGCCGGTTTTTTAATACCCAATGACCCACCAGATAAATTTTGAATTTATCAATCCTCGATATCGAAAATTAAACAAACCGGCTTTTTAACACCAAAAATACATATAAATTAAAAAACAACCAACATCGGTCTTGTTCCAGCCATGTGCGACACCTTAACATTAATTTCAAATTCGTAAATCGTTTTTAACCGGTTTGCCGATACTCTTTAAGAAGAAACAAAACATGCATGCTCAAGATAAGAGGATGGATTTATAGAAAAATCTCTTACCTTATGTACTCCACGGTAAATCAAAAATGAAAAAGTCCAGCTCCTTTTGGTTCTCCTCCTATAAAACACAAGAAATCGTCAGTTTTTCTTTTCCTATTTCTTCTAATAACAGGAAATTAGACAAACAAAAGGCGCACTTCGAAATACACAACACTTCAAGTATCGCGTAACTGATCAAATCTTTAAAAACCAGTCGAAGTACCGCTATGATAACACAAGAGATCCCGTACATTCGAATGTCCGCGAAGAACTGATGGTCGATTTCTCGCCGGCTATGAACGCGAGGTGTTCGGTGTTTCAGGTGGGTCCGTCCGCGAGTGCCGTACGAGAGTATTGCTGTCGCCGGCTTTAAAACGAATTGTTTTCGTTTTTTCTCAATAAACCAGAACAATTTGCATTGCTAATATTAAAGAGATTCGAGATTTTTAGGGTAACTGGACCAATTTCCAACAAGATGACTTATGATTAGGAATTCAAATCTTAAAATATTCATCAAGTTATACCTTGCATATCTGACTTACGTTTGTGAATGAACCTGACTAAAATGTACCGGTTTATCTTAAAAATTCATAAGAACTGTGGGAACCATAGTTCCATAATGCAAGAACTGATCAGTTTCTTCGTTTCTTGATCTCATTAAATCAACTGCTGTAGTATGAAAGTGCATACAGCATAATACTAAACAGATAATTATTTAACTTCCCAGAACAAATTTCACTTTCTGAAGTTTACAGATTCATAGCACTCAAAATAAGAGTCAAGAATTGTTTTGCTTTATTTCTTCTAATTTTCCAGTAGAATCTATTCGTTTCTTTTTTTATTCTGCAATTGTGTATATTGTTTTTTCCTTAATCTTGTTATCAGAAAAAATGAAGTGAATGTTTCAGGCGGCATTCCAATTTTTCCCCTAATAAACAAGAGCAGAACTAAATGAATTCCACCTACTTATGTCAGAAAACAAGAAAAATATTTTTATATTTGATGTTATTGTTCTTCTTTCTAGGTAACTCCGAATAAATCGAGATTTTGTTTCCTCTTGCTTGACAACAGCTTTAAAGTTGAAAACGAAGTTGTCTGTTTTTTGAAATCCCCGAAAAAATGATAGTCGCGAGCTGCCATATTTGGACTAAAAAACGAATGTTCCATCTGCCGAAATATTTTGTATCATTTCAATATAACTTTAATAGAGCACTTTGCATGCCTTAATGCTTATCTTATAAGAGCAGTCATGTGTTCAATCAACACAGTTTTCATCACCTGTTTACCAGTCTTCACAACATTTCCTGATCCACTTCCCATGCAAACAGGATTTTTGAATGAACTTTTTAAAGCAAAATGCGTTTATTCTATTATTAGAAGTCCGAAAGTTTAACATGTCTGCAGGGTTGGTTTCAGAACTTACTGTGCTTTCAGGAAAACGTAAGATTTTTGCGCCTACCCATTCTGGATTAGACAAGCGCGGGAGGACACAAACCACTATTTCGAACCTCCTATTAAACTAGTAAATTTTGCTGTTGAAGAACAATTTTTTTTAACTGAGCTCTGCAGAGAAAAAAAGCATCGCTCTGTTAATCCTATTAAAAACACAAACAATGTAAGAACTGTACAAAAAAAAGTTTTTTGTGGAGATTATAAGACTTTTAAAAATCAGAACATTGAGATTTTTGGAAATTCCGTGTGTGATTTGTACTAAAGAAAAGCCACGGGCAGCTTCCTCCATTAATCATTTTAAGAAAGGTGAGTACGAACAGGCATTAAACAGTTTACCTCCGGTGATCCAAGATCGGGTTTTGCCTTCTATTAACCTTCTGAGTCATTCAACGGATCACCCTCGGTGGCCAGAAATCAAGCTTTGCCCTTCATTAACCTTCTTAAGAGAACTAAATACAAACAAGCGTCGAGTTGAGCACTAAACGGGTCATCTCCGGTGTCCCAAGATCAGGCTTCGCCCTCCATTAATCTTCTTAATAAAACTAAATAAAAACGCGTGTAGAGCTGAACCACTAGACAGATCACCTCTGGTGGCCCAAGATTGGACTGCATTCTCTGTTAGCTTTTTTCAACCACTGAGTCACTTACTGGACAACCTCCTATGGCGTAAAGTCGTGTTTCGTCCCCGATTAGTCTTCTTAAGGAAACTAAATACGAATACGTATTCAGCTGAGCCACTAAATGGGTCATCTACGGTGGCCCAACATCAGACTTCGTCCTTTATTAACCTTCTTTGGTCACTGAGCTACTCAGGGGAAACCTCCTATGCCCCAAGATCAAGATCAGGCTTTGTCCTTTATGAGCCTTCTCAATCTTCCGTGACTCAAATGGATTCTTCAGTTACTGAGCTACTCAACATGCAACCCCCTATTGCATCCAAATCGGGCTTCGCCCTTCATTAATCTTCTTATAGGGACTAAATACAAACACGTGTCGGGCTGAGCCACTAAACGGATAATCTCCCGTGGCTCGAGATCAGGCTTGATCCTCTATTAACCTTCATCAGTTACTCAGCCACTCAACAGGCAACCACCTATGACCCACGGTCGTCCTTCGTCCTTCATTAACCTTCTTAGAAAAACCAAATACAAACACACATCAGACTAAGGCGCCAAAAGGTTCATCTCTGGTGGCACAGCACCTATAGCAACCTTCTTTATTCACTGACCTACTCAAGGACAACTTCCTATGGTCCGTTAATATTCTTAAGAAAACTAAATACAAACATGCGTCGAGCTGAGCCACTGAACGGATAATCTCCCGTGACTCAAGATCAGACTTCGCCCTCTATTAACCTTCTTCGGTCATTGAGCCACTCAACAAGCTATCCCCTACGAGCCAAGATCAAGCTTCGCCTTCCATTAATCTCCTCAAGAAAACTAAATACAGACATGCGTTGAGCTAAGCCACTGAACGGAGAATCTTCCGTGATTCAAGATCAGGCTTCGCCCTCTATCTTAGGCGCTGACATTATAAAATTTCCGTAGGTGCTCAATCTTTTTAAAATAAAAGATTAAGATTACTTTATAGTTATACTTAGTATCTACCTGAATCTTTTCTACCGATACGTGTTTTACCGTGGATGCTCGAGCCCCGAAACACCCACGTAGTCAGCGCCTATGCCCTCTATTAACCTTCTTCAGTCACTGAGCCACTCAACAAGCTATTCCCTATGGGCCAAGGTCAAGCTTCGCCTTCCATTAATCTCCTGAAGGAAACTAAATACAAACAGCGTCGAGCTGAGCCACTAAATGAATCACTTTCCGTAATTCAAGATTGGTCTTCGCCCTCTAGCAGCCTTCTTCAGCACTAATTCACTTATCGGATAACTTCCGGTGGCACAAAGTCGGGCTTCGTCCTTCATTAATCTTCTTAAGAAAACCAAATACGAACACGCGTCCAGCAGAGCCATTAAATGGGTCATCTCCGGTGGTTCAACATTGGACTTCTTTAATCACTTAGCTAGTCAGGAGCAAGCCCCAAGATCAAGATTGGACTTTGCCGTTTACAAACCTCCTTCAGCCACTGAGTCAATCACTGGGCAACCGCGCGTCGGTGTCTCAACTCAATGGCAACTTCCTATGGCCGTAGGTCGGGCTTTTTCGTTCATTAATTTTCATAAGAAAACAAAGTACAAGCATGCGTCGAGTTGACTCACTAAACGGATCATCTCCTATAGCCCAAAAACGAACTGTATTTAGTCACTGAGCTACTCAGGAACAACCTGGTATACCCCAAGATCCTTGATTGATTGAGTTTCTTAAGAAAACTAAATACAAGCACGCGTCAAGCTCAGCCACTAAACAGATAACCTCCCGTAGCTCAGGATCGGGCTTTGCCCTCTATTTTAACCTTCTTTCATCACTGAACCAATCAACACGGCTACCTCCAATGACTCAAGGCCGAACCTCGCCTTCCATTAAACTTTCCAAAAAAACTAAATATATGCACATGTCGAGCTGAGCCACTAAACGGGTTATCTCCCGTGGCTCAAGATTAGACTTCGCCTCCTATCAGCCTTCTTCAACCACTGAGCCACTCACCAGGTAACCTCCGGTAGACCAAAGTCAGTCTCTTCCCTTCATTAACCTTCTTGAGGAGCGCTAAATATAAACACGCCTCGAGTTCAACCTTCAAACGGATCGTGTTCCGTGGTGCAAGATTGGCCTTCTCTCTCTATTATCCTTCTTCAGCCAGTGGGTCACTTGCCGGCTCAAGGTCCGCTATTAATCTTCTTGAGAAAACTAAATACAAACATCCGCCAAAGTGAGCCACTAAATACGTGGCCCATCATCGGACTCCGTCCTCTATTAACCTACTTCAGTGGATTCAAATAGAAACACGCGTCGAGCTGATTCACTCAATGGGTCATTTCTGGTGGCCCAACATCGGTTGCGACATCTATTAAATTTTATTAGCTACCGAGCCCCTCAACCGACAACCTCACGTAACCAAACGACGGGTTTCATTCCCCATTAGTCTTTTTAAAAAAACCAAATACGAACACGCGTCCAGCATAGCCACTAAACAGATCATCTTGAGTGCCTCAGAACTGGACATCTCCATCTATTAATCTTCTTCCACTACACTCAAAGTCGGGTTCCTTTCTCCATTAATTTTTTTAAGAAAACTAAATACAAAGTGGACCAGTGAAGGTAGCTCCAGGTTGGGTTTTGCTCTCCATTGAGCCACTAGACGGGTCACTGGAGGTGATTGGCCTTTGCCGTTTATTAACCATATTCAACCGATGAGTCACTAAACGAGCAACATGCGGTAGCCCAACGTCAGGCTTCCCACTCCATTAACCTTCTTAAGAAAGTTAAATACAAACACAGTAATCGATCACGAATCTGATCAAGGTTTTGTTTGTGTGTAACAATGCCCATGGCGGGGATCTCGACGACTCAGAGTTTATAAAGCAGCCACCATGCCAGACCTTGTCGAAATCCTGCTCAATGTCTACAAACATGCCCGTTATACATCGCCAGGAGTTGAAGGCTACGGTGACGTCGGTGTGGAGGCAGAGAATAGGGTCTATGGTGGTTAGGAAGAAAGTTCTGGGTATCTATAAATTCTCGGAGTCGGGCAATATTCTCTCTAAAACTTTACATATAGCTGAGTCCATAGGTGATTCACCAGGTTTCCGGATGTGAACAACTCCTACTTTCTTTCAGGCGCTAAAGAAGTAACCGCAGGGGAGACAACAGTTGAATAAAAGGGTGATTAGGGCAATAGCTATAGGCCGCAAGTCGTGAAGGCTTCTTCTGGTAAGAGAATCGTTCCCCGGAGCGGAATTTTTGCCCGATGCTAAATCTCAACTGGTTCCGCCTTGAGGATTGGAATTATAATGCCCGACAAAAGATTGACAGATTCCAGAAGGGTAGTTTAAAGGTAGGATCGAGGCGAACTTTATAGTTGGTGTTGCAGAGGGGTTTCCGGGCGGTCGATGGACTTCTTCCAGAACATTGGCAAAGCATTCTAGTTGTATTGGGCAAGTTTGTGTCAGAATCTGGCGCTCTGACGATGATCCAGACTCAAACAAGCGATCGACCAATGCACCTCCCGAATCCGGGTCCTGTGCCACAGGACGATGGCATTGAGTTGATTCTACTGCGTTTTCATCACTGGACCGTGGATACGGACGAATTCTTCATATACTCGTATATAAAGAGTAGATGTGATACTCGAAGATGTAAGCTTGGATAGTGTCTTGGTTGGCAGTGGCGACTTGGAGGAGGATGATTTCGGAGAATATCACACACCTTTTTTAATTAAGTAGGCGTAATTGTACTAGAAGAATTTTATAGAGTTGTGCAGTTAATAGATTGTAACATTTTATCAAACGTTATTTTTGTTGAGGTACCACCTCCCGAAGGATCGATAGGTTGGTTTCCATAGATAATCAAAGATCGTTAACCTCTCTTCCTGTGTCAATAGTACATGAATGTCTATGAAAAGCTACTAATCTAACAAACCGAAAAACTCCGATTGAGTTTCGGAAAATTTCTACGTTATACAAGATGGAAAGTATGGGTACTCTCTTTTTGTGCAGTTTACGCGGATTGTTACAGATTAAGTCTTTGATTTTTCGAGAGTGATATCTTGCTAGTAGTCTCGAATATCACCATATTAAATACTATCTAAATTATTCTTTTTCTTCTGCATCAAGTCTTCTGTGATGCTGACGTTCAGCTTTCTCTTTTAGGTGGCCTTACTGGGCGTCTGCTGATGCCTATAGCTTTTGATATTTTACCCAGTTCGCCCATTTCCATTCTATCTACATAGTCTCTTCAGTTTACAATTAGTTATGCTAAATGAACGTCTTTACCCTGCTCTACGGTTCTAATAATTAACTGTCATCATTCATCTTGTCTTTTCAAGTTTACTTGAACGAATTCTGATGCAACCAGTTTCTAATCTTTATTTGAAAATAGTCAATTTCTTTTTTTTCACAGTTTAAACAAAACGTGATGGACAAACCTGTTGAAATTGTAGAAAATTCAAACTACCTTTGATTTGATTCTCAATTATCAATTAGAAACTGAAAGTATCTACTCTGCATATTTGAGTCTTTCTGTTTCTAACGGTTCTTGATTTGGAACTATTAATATCCCAATATCCGCACCAGTTTTGCAAGAATTTAAAAAGCAATACATATCAAATTTGAAATATCCTACATAAGTCAAAATGGCAAAAATCTCAAATTCTAATGGTTGTGAACATTCCCAAACGTAAGCTGAATTTAACTTAAAGCCTATCTCTATTGTATATCCATACTCCATTAAGTGAGCTTGATTAAAGAAAGAAATTTCTCCTAGTTGTATAACCATTCTTTCCTTGCAAAACGAATTATCTTTAGAGAGCATAAAAAAGACAGATACAAGATAGGTACCCAGCAATGTTGAGATTCAAATCTAGTCTGACTTTTTTAGGTTTTCCAAATACTTCTTGGAAACATTCCACATAAAGAGAGATTCTTGAAGAATCAGAAATTCAGAATATTTTGATAGAAAAAAAAAACATAAAAAAGAGTTCAAAAAGGCTGAAGAGTGCCTATGTCAAATATTTTATGATGATATTTCAAGTTATTAGGAAAAGGACTTACAACATGTCATCGATATAATCAATCAAAACAAGATTAAGTTTGACGACCGTTATTTCAGTCAGTTCTGCATCAAAGTATGACCAATAGGTTTGAAACTTCAGAAGGAAGTGTGCAAATATTATTTTCATCAGAATGTTAAACACGAATTGAATGCAGCAAATCCAATATGACAAACAAAAAATCGGTACTACCATTAGCTTCTAGTACTATCTGCTCTTACTGATATCTGTGATTGAAATTGAGAGATTCAAATTGGACAACTCAATGCAAACCATTTGACTGTTGAGAATGTTTCTTCAATGGTAATGATATTTTTTTTAAATCAGTGTAGGTAGAATAACTCTGATGCCATATCTTTTTAACTCCATCATCGTGAGTATAAGTAAATATATAGAGACATCAACAATAATTACAAACCACTAGACCACAACATTTACTAATGGTTAGGCAACACATCTTGCACTAGTGGCAGCTCTGTTGTAATAAAAATATTTCCAGTGGCGTAGTATTAGAAAAAACTTAAATATTTCAAATTTATTATCACACTTTGAATGCATTAAATCTAACTTACATCGATTAACTCACAATAACAGATTTAGTCTTGAAAAAGGCTAGTCTTTAAATAGAACAAAATAAACTGTAAAAAACGCAAAACAAGGCGACAACAAAAAATCGCGTGGCTTGTAATCACTGTTGATGTCTGCATTTTGATATAAACCAGAAAACTAAAATTCCGAGGAAGCAACATTTGAGAGCATTTTAACAGTGACAGTTCTTCACAAAGGTTCAACAAGATGATTTGTACATTTATTTTAATCCAGAAGAAATGAGAAAATTCAAATCAAAAAAGTCAAGTAAACAACAGGAATATCAAATTATAAATGATGCATAAACCCAAGATTTCTGGACATTTCTTGACTCTACCCATTTAATACTTTTCTTCCAAGTGTGCCTAGTTGCAAAAGTTACTAAATGGTTTTAGGTTATGTACCATTTGACAATTTAAATAACATGACAGTTAAATGATTCAATCATTTCAACAACAAAAAATAAAATTTCCTAGTAAGAATTGGTGCATGTAGTACCAACCGTCAACCTGACAGTAGCTTTTTAAGGTGAACGAAATTTAGATTTACGTTGAAAAAACAATACTAAGGTACAAAAAGAAAAAAAGTAGAAGAGAAGGAAATCCCAAAAACGATAAGGCATAACAAAATAAAAGGAAGTAATATAAAGAAATAAGATAAAAGAAAGAAGACAGAAAGTAAGCTACAAGAACAAGAAAGTAAAAAACTGAGAAAAATAGATTGAATAGAGGTGAATACAGCATATATAAAAGGTAAGTACAAAGAATAGAACATTTAAAGATATCAGAAGAATTAGAAAGAAATATATGGACCACAAAGAAAGAAGACAAATGTAGTGAGAAAAAAGTGAGGAGAGGATAAGTTAGGATAGGGAGAAAAGAGAAGAATTAAAGAACAAAAGAAGAAAAAGGTGAAACATAATAAACGAAAGACAGGAACAAGGCAAATTCTCTAAGCGTGACTTATTTTGATTGATGTCTGTCTGATTTCAATCACTGTTATCCGAGGAAATAGTACTTGATATATGTACGTTGTACTTCAAGAAATACACTGCATCATATTTGGTAGGTAAATGCCTCGAAGTATATAGCATACTGGATCTGCTATCTTAGATTTCTTGGTTTTGCCAATGATTTTATATTTATTTAAATAGCTAGAAAGTATTCAAATAAAAATAACATCAACATTATGGCATTTATTAAAGCATTTTACTGTATTACTATTGACTAATAATAAAAACACATTTGCAGAAAGTCTATATATTTCAATGGTTTTATTATTTCCAATTTTACACAATGTTTCATAAAAGAAAGGTCAAACTAAACTAGTATAAATATCAGATTTTTCAATTTGATGTCTTATAGATAAAAAAATAAAAAGGAGATAAAAAATGTGGACAACCTCCTTTGTGGAGATTTTACTGCAGAATCATAAAACATTGCAATATTTAGAAGAGGCATATCAACCAACCTTCACATTTTACAAGAAATATTACCATGATATAGCTCAGTGAGCACAGTGGTTGATCCATGAACCAACTGAAACATCTAAAATTTTCAATAAGTACAGTTGGCAACTCTTCAGGCTTGCAGGTATTTACCGGATTTCCTTCTGGTTTGGAGTCTATGTAGGCCTGTGGGTTCCCTTTTCACTAAAACCAGTCACCTAGATGGAGTGCTCGAAACAGCTGCAGTTTGTCAAGGTTATAAAAATTTGGGTATATTAATATATGAAAAGGCTAAAGATAAAACCTAACTATGTAGGGTAAAAGCAATTTTAATTTTAAAACCCTTTTCCTTTTTCCTGTAAAATGTCTGGTATGATTAACACATCCACAATACTTATATTGCTATTAGGGAAATTACTTAACATTTTTTGTTTGCAAGTTTGAGAAAACTTGGTTAATTTATTTAAGGGCAGTTAGAATGAAAATATTATCTTAATTTCCTTAATATATTTTATGCATTCAAGCATGAATTAGGCATTAAAATTAATCTGTACCATGAATACTGTTGTGGATGTCATCAGATTAATTATTGCTTTTTGGTACCAAATCATAATAAGACCTACATCCTAAGACTCTATAATTGGCCTACCGATAGTTATTTCAGCTACAAGTGACATACATACATAAATATGAGATATCTTCTGCCTAAAAAAAACCAATTGGATTGTAGAATTAAAAAAAAATCTGCTTTTGAAAAATATAACGATATAATAGTCAGAAAGATAACCTCATTCTTTGATATGACAACTCTCATGTCACAAAAAAGAAGTTAAGTAGATTTTTTTAATGATGAGCCTAAAATATTGCAAATAAAATGTAAGCAATAAATAGTTCTTCTAATCGGATATACTACCTGGGTTGTTTTTTGGCAACACATGTATTTGAATTGTATGCAGACATATTAAATATATAGGGGAGTCCAAAGCCTACTAGGTGCATAGGAAACTGCATTGGTTGGAGAGAGTACATTGAAGTTACCTGTAGTGGAAACAAGACAGAATGCTAGAAATAAAAATGCGCTGCCTTGGAAATATTATGTGTTTACAGTTTTTTTTGCATAAGGGTTGGCTATCGAGATTCGTCCAATTTAGCAGTGTGAATATTAGTTTTTCAGTTTAAACTGGTCTTACTGGTATGGTTAGGCTTTTTAAATGATTTTAGGTTAGCTTGCATGACAACACATACAAACGCAATGTTGTCAGTTTTATATAAAATGGAATTAATATCTTCAGTTTAGTAAATTATTATTATTATTACCTCTAATAACAGAAACAATATTAAATTGTTATTTTCCAACTGTTTAAATATTCATATTTCAAATAGGCAATAGACCTGGCAATGAAGTTCTGTTCTGTGCAGTCACAGTGATTAGTTTTGAGGTTATCCAAGCTGTACAACAAAATAGCAACTAAAATGCCTATTTTGTATAACCTAACAAAAAAAATTCATGGCCAACCCTCCTGCAAAAGAAACTGTGAACACATAATAGATGAATTGATACGCATTAAAAACAAAGTGGGCGTATAGTAAGCGCTTCCCTATGTCGCGAGCGGCGGGGGTGACTCTCGTTTCTATCTCGCTTCCACTATAGTGACTAATGTACTTTTGTCCAACCTATGCGCTTAGTGGGCTTGGACTCCCCTGTATATTATACTCTGCTCAAATGCTTTAGACAAATGCTCAGACTTATACATAAACTGATGTTTACACTTGTCAAATTTGACGTAGAAGGGTTTCGTTCAGAAATAAAGAGAACACTAGAGCATTTATCCACGAAGATTAATCGGCGTAGAGTAATCGAAACACGCTCCAATTGTACAATTTTCAGAACGCTTTGAAACAGAGCTGTAATCACAGAGATTGTACACAAATACATCCTAACCTATATTTACTTTAAAAGTTCGATGTTTCAACCTCGAAGTTTTGAAAAAGATGAACAATAGAAATATTGTGAGTATTATATCTGTTATAATTGATATTAATAACTAACGCATGAATTGATTGAACACAAAGATAACCTCATAAGAATTGTAATTTTTATCAATTTTTATTGTTTTTACTCTTTTGTGCCCACTCTAAGGGCCGTCTGACACGGTGTTAAATTTGACGTCAAAATTGACTACATTTCGTCATTGAGATTTGATATCGTTGCATACAGAACGTTTGACGTCAAACCTGCATTTAAAAATTTGACAAAAAAATATTTAGGACATGGTTTTTACATACAGAATTAACATGATTTTTAAAACATGTTCTAAATATTCCCTTGTCAAATTTTTAAATGCAGCTTTGACGTTAAATGTACTGTATGCAACGATGTCAGATTTCAATGACGAAATTGTAGTCAATTTTGACGTCAAATTTAACACCGTGTCAGACAGCCGTAAGGTGAGTATAATTAAGATCGCGCTCCAGATGTTTGTACCTTCAAAATTTGAACGCGTAAGAGCATTGTAGTAGGATGCACTCTTTGTTATTTTCTGAACGCGATTATAGTACTGCGGATGCGTTTTATTTAATCCGAGCGCAGTATCTGAACGAAACTCAGCATCTCTAACGAAGAGAAAATCGTAATTGAGCTCTATTTGCGATCGTCTTTTGTTTGGTGTCCATGCAATGCCATTATAAATTTGGTAAAATGAATTTAATAACAAAAAATGCTAGTATTAAGCTAGTAAAAGTAATGGTAAGTAGGAGCATTTCTAGTAGTAATTTATAATATAATGTTCATTGTCCATAAATAAACTTACGCACGCAACTGACTAGGCATAGCGACATCTGTTCGAACATATCAGTATTATGCTCTAATTCTTAGTGTCGGCGTTTGAAAAGAACCAAGGATTTTTGAAGAGTTGGTTTACTTGTTAATAACTACGCGGCTTTTGTTTTTCTGTTTTTTTTTTTTTAATAGAAGAGTTATTAAAGTTAATGCTCTGTGTACACAAGCAAGCAGCAAATGGTCAAATTGGCAGCACTCAGAAACAAGTAATTACTGACAGCGCATTACAACTCATACACAAAAGCAATGCAAGAACTCCCAATTGGTTGACATTTGACAATTGTTCACATATTAACCAAACAAGTTTTTTAATTGGTAGCATACTGTCCTCTCTGGACGTAGCAATGCTGCTATCCTAGTGATTGATTCTACTCCCATTTTTCATTTGATTACTCGACTTTCATTTAGAAAGTTCTGGCAACACTGGCTACTTATGTTGTAAGTCGTAAGTATTATTTGGCAGTTGTGTTGTTTTTTCATTTTGAGATTGACATTTGTCAGTAATGAAATCATTGACACTGAAATAAAATTTATTATTGGAGGACGTTTATTCTTTAGTATAAACTTTTCACTTTCACAAATAATTTAGATTAGCACACTGTTAACTTTAATATTAAACAAATAGGTACAAGAGAATTGTATTTGACATGACGGTTCTCAAACTTCACTTGTTTCAAAACAAAATCAGTGGTGAAAACACAAAAAAAAGTGATTTGTCTTATACCAGCTTAAGGAAACAAAAAATCCTCTTGGTTAGTTTTAAAGCATTTGAACAGAGTTTAATGGCATCTTTGTAGCCGTGTTACTAATGCAAAATTACATTTTTTATTACAACTGTTTTAACATTAATAAATAATGACATATGATTTTAAATCAACATTTAGAACACTTAAACAATAATTGTTAAGAGGGGATCACATGTCACAGTTAATAGATACATGATGATGATCAAAATAACCAATAAAAATACATCCAGGCGTACAATTTATAAACATAACCTAAACAAATAGTTCTGTTGACACCTGTCAGTTTTCATAAGTTGAGGTTAAGGGTTGTGAATAATCCTTAAATACCAAAGATATTGTAAAATTTACAACATCCTCTTATTTTTGATATGGTAATGATTATAAATCTGACTCTCAGTAGCTGCCTAAATTTGTACATGTATCAGTGTGTGGTATTTAATTTTCTTATTATTGCGATTAGTTTCAGCAACAGCAAGATACCATTCATATAATTTGACAACCATCATAAAGTTTTCTTCATGCCCATATTTCTTGTTGATGAATTTTTTGGAAGTTTCTAAACCTTTTCTTACAAAATACATTACTGACGATCAAAATGTATATCCTGTCTCGTTTCTATAATTCCTGTTAAATTTTCATCGTGTTGGTAACATATACCATCTAAATACTAAAGTTTTTTCTTTGAGAAATGTTGGTAGTATCAAAGAGATTGTTTATGTTTTTATTTGAAATTAGCAGATGTTAGAGTGTCATTTAAAACAAGAAATCATGCACTCTAGAAAAAGGAGAAATCTTTTAGATGCCAAATTAAAAAGATCAATTTTGAAATGCCAAGCACGATTTTTAGAATTAAAACCCCAAATGTTACTCAAAGAGCAATATTCGAGACTATGTGAAACATTTGATGTAAGGCAAGCTTTATGTTGAAAAACACATTGCTGACAGAAAGTACTTTTATTATTGGATTAGCAAATAAGTAATTCTTATTATACAACTTTGCAAGGTAAGATTTCTGGAATGCGAACATATTAACCATCGCTAAGTATGTCAATTTTTAATAACTACCCCATCACTATGGTTACAATTAGTATGTCAATTTAAATAAATGAGGTTAAAAACAAATGTCAAAGTGTTTATTATTTGGAATAGAAATTTATTTTTCGTATACATTACTTCAGTATGAATTGCAACGAAAATGATTTGCACATGAAAAAAACAAATTTACTGCATTTTAACACACTTATATGACACTTGTTTGACAGAAAGTTTTCTAGTGAGAAATTTGTAACTAGGAGTGACACCAACATAAATAAGTTTGGGGAATAACAGTGCATCCAAGTAAAACCCTAGAAATTTGAAATGGATTGGAATTATACATATAAGACAGGGTATAACAAATTTGAATTCAAAATTCTAATTTTTTGTTAGGCACTTTAACCAATAAAAATCTTATAAACGGAGTTGAGAAAATTACAAATTAACAGTAATGAGAAAGTGATTCTGATTATTGTTATATTATTAGCAGAACATGGCTCTTAATTCATTAAAATGCAGCATATGTCTATTTAGTAGGCCAATTAAACATCCTTAAAGAGTTAATTACAGATGAAGAAATTATAACAGGCAAAAATTGAATACATAAGAAAATTCAAAAAGGGTTGTGCTTAATAAAAATAAATTTTGAATGTTAATTAATATTTTTCTTTTAATTATACAAAAACATCAAACACTGGTTTGTCATTTTAATTTACAAACCAAAATTGTTAAACAAATATAGAGATTAATTAAAATTTTAATTTTTTTATCAAAGAAATATCGTAGTATATAAAATCAAAGCTATTGAAATTTCTGCCGTAGTTTGACTTTCTCAGTAAAAAGTGTTTGCATGGAAATATGGTAAGTTCAATAAACCACTAATTCTATAAAATGCTGAAGTGTTGAAATTCAATTTCACTGTTAGTGAGAATAGGTTTTTATGCAAATGTAGCATGTAATTGCAGTAAAATTTAAATTAACAAACACCTTACTTCCTGCTTAGCATAATGAAATGCAATAGTTCCACATGCAGGTAAAATGCAAATCGTAACAAAATATTATTATGAAACTATTTGTGCTGACATGTATTGACAAAAGGAAGTAATACAAATTCTTTATATTGTATATACTTAGAAGGAAAGAATAAACTGATAAATGATAACTTTTTATAGGAAGGGTAAGATTAAAAAAATTCATACAAATCCTCAAGATGATTATTATTTACATGTTTATTCTCAATAGAATAGATACATATGTAAGTAGAAAAGTCTGTCGAATCACATAAATAATAAATGCGGTAATGCAATGTTGTTGTTTAAAATTTTTCAAAACAACAGTATTACAACCGCATACAGTCTTTGATTCAACAGGCAGGAGAGCTACAAAAAAATTACAAATTACAAAATATTTAAATTAACTTAAATACTCTGTAGACTAAACTGAAAAAAAAACTATTTAAATTGAGTGAGGTAGAATTTGTTTCCGATTTTTACCAATTGTTAA
Organism: Ignelater luminosus; assembly: GCA_011009095.1. Classification (NCBI taxonomy): domain Eukaryota; kingdom Metazoa; phylum Arthropoda; class Insecta; order Coleoptera; family Elateridae; genus Ignelater; species Ignelater luminosus. The sequence continues at coordinate 253,762 of VTPC01091078.1, read as the reverse complement.
ATAAAAACGGAATTTTATTTTTTATTTCAACTTGTTATAATTAATTATTATGGTGTGTTAAATTATGGGACATAAAATTCTTAAGCAATTATATATATTTACATAAGTGAACACTAATATTGGAAATTGTTTTCAACCATTTCTGATAACTTTGAAAAAACTCTTTACTTTAGCCCACAAAGTTATCTCTACATGTAGCAATCGATACAATTTTTTTGTGCTATATCTACCATTCCATTTTAAACTTTTTGTTGGTTACATTTTCTTCCTATGCAAGTAACATTATAATAATTATTATTACGGTAACCAACAAGTAAAATACAGGATGATCTAATGTTTACCCGTGTTTTACTACCAAATTTAGTATAAGACACCAATTAGGATAAAGGTTTTATAATAATCAATAATTATTTGTCACACTTTCATTAACATTCAGTAAGCTTTTTACACATTTCTTCCTTTTATATTAAAATACTCTAATCAGCCACTAACACTTATAATAAATTCAAACATTTCCATATAATTGTTACAAAAAATCATAATTGTATCATAGTTCGGATGAAGAAGACAAAAATTACCATGCACTAAAAAATAACAAACAGTGCAGAAACTGTTGCATTTATAATTTATTATTATTAGTATTTACAAATTAAACACTTCATGAACAATCATGATTTTTAGTAACACTTGCCTACTTTAATAATTACATTCATAATATTATTATAAGCATTTAAATTCGAAAAAGTGATGCATTATCATTACGAAACCTCTTTTCTACTCAATTTAACAATGTGCAATCCAAGAACAATCTCCAATGTTTTCTTATATAATAAAATTAATGGCGAATAATTAATTAAACAAAAATTAAAATTAAATTTACCTACATATGATATTTGATATCATTTCAAACAGTCTTAATTTTTTGAGACGATTCTAAATGCAGTGTAAAAGAATAGTTTATATAAAATTATTCTTTCTCGCATTTTCTTTAAATTTATTTAACTTATAGTCGCTTGGTAGATACAAACATGTTAAAACTAAGCTACTTTGTGAACTACATTATAGTTTTTCTTTTATTCATAAATAACACTTTTCTGCCATCGAACTGCTATTGTAAAAATATGTATGGTACAACCTTAAATATGTCTTCTTACTTTAACATTCATACGAAAACATGTAATGATTGGTTGCTATATGTATTGAGTGTCTCTTTTAATGTTAAGTAACGAAAAAGTGAATTTTAAAGAATTAGTTTAAATTGAGATATATTTTTTATAAGCCAAGACACCCGCTACACTATGCAAAATGAGTTAGATAAAATTATTATAAATAGTTCCTAAGAAGATCCTATTTACTTTATTTACACATATGTGCAGCATATAAAATACTTTTAGCAAGTATTTCTAAATAGCAACCAGCCATATTATTAGTTACATTATTATTATTATAATTATTATTTACTCTTAGATCAGTACTTCGAAATAAATAAAATCGACATTTCTAAAATTTGCTGCTAAGCGGAATATTAATCATTACATTAGCAAATTAAATTACATACTTACTTGTATATTTAACTTAAATCATTTTATTTTTGGAAACAAAAAATGCTGTCACATTTGAGAAAAGAGAATTCTATTAATATTATTAACTAGAGGTCAGTCGATCCGTTATTATATTGTGAATATATAAATTAACATGAAAAAAAAAATGAATTTCAGTCTATTCTTAAAAAAACAAAAACAAAAAAAATAATGACGTGAGCAACTTAGCTAGTCTTATATGTAAATAAATGATTTGAATTTAATTTAAGAAATGATGAGAAAATTTCTTTAAGTACAAATATCTTAAAAAAAAAGTGATGAAAAGATCTGTTGTTGCTTGAAGTATTGAAGTAAATTTCTGTTATACCATACAGGACATATCTTCCATCACTACATGAATGAATGAATGAATGAATAGCATTTACATTATAAAATCATAGTTTTAAAATGAGTGTAGTCACTTTCCATAAATTATTTTTGATACACTAAGAGAAGCGTGATTAGAAGCATCTAAGATGTTCTATTATTAATTATTAATCAAAAGGAATTTAAAAATTACAGTCCGCTTAAAAACTATGCACTAATCAAATGTCTCTATTTTTCTAAATTGCACCAATCCCGAATTGTTTATACTTAGAAACATCCAGCATGCATATTTTTCAGTATTAATATTTGTCTGGCCTTAATTTATTATTACAACTTGCATAATTATGGATTTTTATGGATAAATTTCGTTGGATTATATATAATAAAAATAAATAATAAATAAAACTTGAATTTGTTTAATTTAGCACATTTATTCGTTAGTTAAAAGTCTGCTCTTATTAAAAAAATTTTTAGTTCTGTTATTAATAATATGCAGCACAATAAGTTTATTTTGTATATACTCAGTAAAACTATAAACAATTACAAATTTATAATTGTGTTCAGTAAACTTGAAATGTTCATAATTGTGTTTGTCAAAATAACAGTAGTGATTTTGAAGGTTAGTTTACTGTCATCAAAACATAAAACAACTGAATATTACTGACACAACTGTCACTAAATTTGTCAAATTGGAAGCACGGATTAAATAAAAGTCAGATGTTTCACTTCGACAGATTTGTGGATTCTATTGTTCTCTCTTTCCAAGCAACTCCTAGAGCTTGCTATTTGACATGTACTGCGCACGCAGCACTGCGTGGTATGCACTTTTCATAAAACCGGCGTAAAAGAATAGGCGTGGTAAACTCGCAGAGCTGCAAATGTAAATGCACAGAGACAAAAAATAGGATTTTGGTGGTATAGAGAGTGAAATATCTGACTTTTATTTAATCTGTATTGGAAGTATCAGTACTGCAAACATAATTTGAATTATCTTAGTGCCAATCTAACAAAACAAAAACAACCGAGATCATTTTATATTCATCTAGTATTACTAAAATGCAAATTTGATTTCGTTATTTTATTTCAAGAGCTTAAAAAGAATTTAAAAATGCTTGGATGTCTAAATTTTTGAAAAAAAACAATAATCTTCAATTTGATTGCAATACATAGTATTCAAGAGGATTGAATAACTAAAAAATGAATTTTATTAATTAGCAAAAGGTTTATTTCCTTCAACTATGGCCTTAATTTAAAGGCAGTTTTAGCTTTTGGAGTTGTAAACATGTTTGGCAGTTTGCATACGGATGTGTGTTAGTTAGCTGGGTGTTTCATTTTTTCGAAATCCCCTGGAAGGCCATAGGAAAAGAATATGGCAGTAGCTGATTTCATTTATTGCTTTTAACTTTACTTGTCAAAATCAGTTTTTAATGCTAATTCTTCCTAAATATGAAGAAAAGCAGAGATAAAATGAAATTCTTCTATATTTCATTAGATCGTGTCAAAATGAAGATTTAAGTATGCCAAAGACGAATATAAACTTTTTATGAAGATTAATTTTGAACTACCCTTTACTGTTATTAAAGTGCTTTCTTCAATATTTTTCTTACATACACTGTAGCCAAAAGACAAAGTTTAAAATGAACTTTATGCTAAAATAGAATATGGCAACTAATATTTCAAAAATGCAAGTTTGAATTTTGTGTGCGATTTCAATATCATGACTAATAATATAAGGCATTTAAGAAAACTAATCATGAAAGCTGCTTCTATGATTGATTGGAAATGGAATTCTTAAACAAAACCACGATTTAAAATTGCTTAGCAACAATAACTCTAACCTCAAGTTTACAGTTACTTCGATACTTTTGCATGGATTGTGTCCAGATCAATCCAGGTTCAACGATCAGATTTGTTGTAAAATTAATTCATTGCAATTTCTAATAGGATTGATCTGAGATTATTATTCATAAACACTTATATAGTCTGTTGACTGGGACTACAAAACAAAATAAACATAAATCAAGTCAGTTTATAGAACAACAGTTTTTTATATGTATTTTGATTCACATACAAAATGGACTGAAGAACCTATACAAAATATCACAAATAATTAGATTTTGGAATTTAACAACATACAGATTTCAAGTCGATGGTAAGACTTGTCATGATTGGGTAAGCAATTTATAAACTCTGGCAGTGGATGCTTTTATATTTGTTGTTTTTAAATATAATAATAGACCTAAGAAATCAATACAGAAAAAATATTTTATCTAAAGATTTCAAAGCTGTAATGTAAATAAGATGGTTTAAAAGCAGTTCAGATAGTTTTTTTTAAATTTGCCCAGCAGACTTTCCTCTAAATGAAATTAGATAACTGAACTACTTCCTGTTCACATAGAAGACTTTTCCATCTGCTTTTTCTTCTCTTTTGTTTCCCACATTTTTAAAAATAATTTTAACCACTGTTTATCACTAATTAACTTCTTTCTGAATCGCGATTACCTATTCAGTTGGTCACTAGCGGAAGTACCATGTGTAGAACAAAAAGTTATTGTTTCCCTTCATCTTTTATCTCACATTTATTTTTTGCAATCAGCATGTAGAAAAACAATACTATTTGTCTCCATTGCTAGTGCTACCCCTAATGACCATCTTTAGCTAAGCTAAGTCGCTCTAAAACTATGTTCTTTATTCACATAGTTTTCAATTCTACTATTTACAGTGAAACAGTAGAATTTAAACACTACAAAAATATAAAATTGTAAATTTTATTTATACATAAATACATAGTGAACACTGCATCATTAAACTGATGACTTAATTAAATTCTTCACCACATTTGATAACATGGTGTATATAGAGAAACCACACAGAATAACTACAAAATTAATCGTTTTGTAATTCTTCCTTTTTTTTTTTCAAATCTATCACTTTATAATGTAAATATCGCTTTGAATTCTTACCATTACTATTATTATTATTATTTAAATTATTGTGAATAACGTAAAGAGATCAAGTGTGTTTTTAAAAAATATAATATATTCAAATCATCTAACAAAAAAAATGTGTAAACTGAACACACCACATTAATGTTAATGAAAAGTAAAATTCTATACAAGTATATCACCTAAAAAATTTCAAATCTGACAACAGAAAGATTTGAATAATTAAATTAATTAATATAACTAATAAGGAATAAATAGTTTAATTACAATAATTACTTAATTTATATAAACTAAAAAAATTCTACTAAAAAAGAACAAACAAATAATATTACGATTAACTACTTTCTGTCATCAAACTGAATTAACAAACAGAACAGGCAAAGTTAAAAAAAAAGAACATAGTGTTTGCATTTTAAAATGGCACTGCTAAATAAAACATACTTAAATAAAAAAAAACACACGAAAAGAAAACGTCATGGCAGTTTTCTAATTCACTACAAATTTTTTGCGTTTTCTGGCAGTCAATTGGCAGTGATTGTTTAAAATTATGTATTCTTACTACCGAATTGATTAAAATTACAAAAAGGAAAAACATATAAACAAGTGCATACATATACAAAATACTAATTAAAAAAATCACACATCTTCATGAAAAACAAACTAAATTACAATAAAACAATATCCTGAAATTTAATAAATTAAAAAATTACGTACAATTCTTTTTTTCAATTATTTAGTGTTTGGGTTAGTTTCAAAGCGAAAGAACTCTACAGAACACACACATTATTTGCAGGAACTTAAGAAACACGCATCTAGTACAAAGATTTTCTTGTTTAGTTTCAGCTAAAGTTTCAAGAATATAAAATGATAAATTCATAATGAATAAAGAAATAAAGATTTGATGAAATTAAAAACAATATCTATATAGATTTGTTTAAATACAAGTTTAATTCAGCACGAGGAGGTACCTGTCAAATTTTAGGTTAGAAAACAAATCTGCATTTAAAGGTTAGTTATGTACGTCACTAAAACCAGAAATTACCAGATTTCAATGAACATCGAATTTAATTGTTCCATATAGTTAAGGGATTTCTGGAAATTTGACATTTATGGAATGGATTTTCCAAGTTTAGTTGTTTCAGTATCAACCAAAACCTTGATGATTATATCCATTCTTAGTTTCTAGTTGTCATTTTACAATATGTCTGCTGTATATAATTATAATTCTACACACATTTTATTCCACAGAACACTCACAAAAAGGTGCAAGAAATGCAGTATTTATAAATGCTTCTTTCCCACATGAAAACATTAAATTTAGAGGTTATGTCTCCTTATGTCAATTTGTATATTGATAGAAGAATAGTGTTTTTTGAAAATACTTCCAGATCTTCAGCAACCGTTATTAACTGCAAACAATTTTTCAATTATTGCTGAATTCACTACAAATCTAATGGTTGAAGCATCCAATTTTGAGGTTGTGTCACTGTGATTAACATAAATGTCAAATGTTAGGTTAGGGAATAAATTTGCAAATTTACATTTTAAAATTAATTATGTCACTCAGAACAATTTCATCAATAGAAGATCAATTAGATTTTTATACAATGCAGTAAGTTACATGTATGTTTCATAAGAACATACCTACATTAATTTTTAAATTGAACTGATAATTCAAGCATCGAGTTTTGAGGTTATGTTAACTCATGGTAAATAAAACGATTTATTAAATGAAAATCATAAATTCACAAATTATGCTTAACAGACGTATGTCGATACAGTCCAAAGTTCCTGCTTTCATAATGTAAAAAAATATGGTTTTATCACAAAAACCATCATCCATTGAACACATTATTTGTGGTCCCTACATATAATATATAACATAATATTACCCTGGAACATTCTTTTTCTTTTCTTATTTTAATAACATAAATGAGAATGAAACGATTAATTTGTCTAAAAGAAATTGTTGACTAAATTATAAAGAAGTTTGTTTGAAATGAGCAAAAACACCAAGTTAGCTTAAAAGTTCCATTATTGATAATATATTATTGGTTAGTAAAATTGTTGGGTAATTTTCTAAATTTCAGGTTATTTCATTTTTTCACTAAGCAGGAGTATCAGCGCAATAACTAGGAATGAATTTATACATTATACATAAATTGTGTTTTGTGAAAAAAAAAACTAAATTATATACTACTCCTGTTTAGCAAAATATCATTGAATTATTAAAATTACATAAAATAATATTTAAATAGAATAAGCAACAGTTGCATAAATAAATGCGAACACACAAAGTACACTGTAAAAACAACCTAAAAAATACATGACTACGTTAATTGTGCTAGTCTAGTCGATTACTAACAACTATAACCAGTGACATGGCAGTGTCTAAGGGCTGGTTGTAAACGGTCGAACAGTCTCGCGTGCGCTTCCAACAGCCGAGCAGTCTCCCGTGCTTTACCTAACTTACAATACTTACAATACATACAACCTACTGTACAATGTGAAAGACTTCACGACAATGCATAAAAATATACATAAGTGATCCCTTGACGTTTCTATGTATGCAAACTCGTATAGTAATTGCAAAATAAAAAAAACAGAGAAACTTGAATCTGGATAGATTTCAAATAAAAAATTGATTATATATAATACAGTCTGCATAACATAAATTATGTAAAGGGCTTATTATCACGTACATTTAGAAGGTTTGCGGCGTTGTTTGCGTCGATTTAATTGGCTATTGTTATGAGGTGGAAAAAGAACCGGCCTGAGAGCATTTTTCGCAGTTGGTTGTAATGTTCGAATAGACACAATTTTAGTAGAACTATATTCACTCTCTTGAACCCATTCATCTGGTAGGCTGCAAAAAGATATGTTGATCTTGAATAAAAATCACTTCTTTTTTAAAGTCGCAAAAAATTATAAATTGAACTAACTAAAAATATTATTTTTATCTTTTGCTTACAAGTAGATTATTTTCTTCTCCAATTAATTTCTACAACTTGAAAATGTTTACAACAATATTTTAGAGCACTGGACGAAATGAAACAAAAAAAGATATTTATTTGTGAACACTTGGTAAATTTTATATAATAAAAACAAAAATTTTTTACATTCTTTATTATAAAAAAGCAACTGGTCTTTTAATTCTCTGAAAAGAATATTTTAAACACAAATATAGATTTTTAAACAGACGGTGATTTTATAAATGAATGAAACTTTGAATGGTGATTTTGAATTTTTTCTTTTTGCCATTGTGCAATTTATACTGACATTGAATCATGACATAACAGTAAAATTAATAGAATTGTAATTTGTAAGTGTTTTTTTTTTTTTTTTTTTGGTAAGTTCATTTGACTATAAATTTTAAAAGCAAACTAATTTCAACTATAACGCAAAAAGGTAATCGCTAATTTAGTTCTTTATTCCTATAATATCCTATTCTTATAAATCAATTTTATGCAAATCAACATGATCAAATATTACACTTTATAATGGTAAGGACTAAGGTCTGTTTAAAAAGTAAAATACATCGGGTACAATTAAATCCTAATTAAAATTAGTATGAACACTTACATGTCTGGTGGATGCCAACGTAATAACACTTTCTTCTTGCCATCACTTTCGACTCTACTTGCCAGAAGTTGACTGTGTAGCAATACTGTGTCACCAGGAACAGCATCTCTTTGACCTGAAGTACGTGCTTCTGTCATACTGAGTAGTTGATATTGTAATCCTTCCATGATTCCATTATCAAAGAAATCAAACATTCGTGCTACAAAAAAATATAATATTTGATGATTTAATTAATTTTACCTTCAATCAAGGTATATGAAATAAATCTATAAGCTTTAAGTTTGATATACTTCAATTCAAAGCCATGCCAAAGTTATTTTTCAAGTTAACAGATTTTGGCTTGTAGATTTATTTCTTAGACTTTGATTTAACCCTTTTGGTCCCAATGGGATATAATATGTCCCACTGACTGCTTAAAACTACCGCATGTGTCATATAATTCCCATTTTACATTATATAGGTGTTAAATGGGTTTTCTGGGTCTCCTTCAACATCTGTCTACGATATTTAATTGCAACTCTCAGTTACAAGTAAACACATTAAAGTTAAGATGTGATTACTGTTTTTCATAGTTTTCATGTTGTTTTTTTAATAAAGACCAATGATTTTTGAAGAAGTGATAAGGTAACGTTTGTTATTTAGTATTTTCAAATACACCACTTCCCAATACCTGATGCTCTTTACAAATAAAATTAGTTTGTTTTTTACATACGGGATCTATGTGTTCCAGTGGGTTATTTACATCCCACTGGTATTTTTCAGCATGTCAAGAAAAAAATTGAGTGAAGCTGAACTTCATTAGTTTGCTGAAAATTTAGATGAAATTACTATAGATGATGAAGCATCAGATCATTCACAGCCATCTTCAGAAGAGGATCCTTTCCACAACAGTGTGATAAATTGTCTAATAAGTCTTATATGCCTTTGGATGGTACCAGTAAAAACTCTGACAATGAGAGTACTGGTAACAGTCAAGAAGATATAGCTGAAAATGAAAAGGCCATTGTTGCCGAAAATGAAGAGTAACATACTGTTATATGGTCATCAGTCACAGAAACTCATGAACATTGATTAACTATTCTTTCTGATATACTATGTGTAATTGATGACTCCATCAAGACAACTTCATCTTCTTTAGAAATTTTCTTTATATTGTTTCCTTGTATTGTGTTCACTTTTACTGCAGGTTATACAAATCAGTGCATAAAAACTTATAACCGTAATAAAAATAAATGCTGATGAAATAATGACATTGGTAGTTCTTTGGTAATGTTCCCAAGCTTCGACACTATTGGTCTTCATCTCCATCTTTGGGAAATAAAGTTATTAGCTCTGCTTTGTCCAGAAATAGGTGTTTGTTCCTCCTACCTAAGTTATATTTCAACAATCCTAAAGAACCAAAAAATTGCAGCAAAATATACTACGTGGAAGAACTGCTGCCGTGTTTCAAACATACCTTCATAAAATACCGATCTGACAGTACTAAGTACAGTATTGATGAGAGTATGGTAAAGTTCAAAAGACGATGATCTTCTTTGCAACAGTATATGCCATTAAAATCTGTGAAAAGAGGCATAAAACTATGGTGCAGATGTGATGCCACAATGAGTTACACATATGATACAAACATTTATTGTGACAGAGAAGAGGTTGAGACTACTGGTACTTCGGGTGAAAGGGTGGTAAAAGCTCTATGTACAATAATAATGGCTTTTGATAGGTAAATTTAATCAACACTATTCAGTATCTGGCTATTGGTACAGAAACTCGAAAAGATATGCCTAAGAAATTCTCAAAAAAAGCAAAAATGAACAGAGGATCATGCAAATTTCTTGACTAATTATACAATGAAATTATGGGAGGGGTAGATCTTACAGATCAGATGAACAGAGTGTATGATATGAATCAAGTCATGCAAGTGGTGGAAAAAGATTATTTTACTGACTACTAATGATTTCAGTAGTAGAGTTGGGTGACATAATGATGTACGTCGATCCCAAAAGAAGACAGCTTTACTTGACTTTTTTATTTGAATTGTCAGAAGATATAATAACAAAAGAAAAAAGTATTACTAAACTCAATCCTGGATATAGAAGTACAGAGTAGACCATCAAAAAAGGTCACGTTAATGGAAAATGTTGAGGAGCATATGCCAATTGAAGTTCCAAATGGGAAAAGAATGGAGAACCACAACTGTTTGCACTGCTTTATGTTGCATCATACATCTTAAGTAATAATATTTTTGTACTATATTATTGAAAATAATAAATTTTTTGTGTACCCAGTGGGACATATACATCCTGGAGAAAGTGCCTACTAGGTTATGTACGAGTATGTTTTACCATTTTTTTCTATTTAGGTAAAACTGTGATATAGTACAATAAGAACACACTTTGTGGTTATCAATAAATAGAACTTGCTCAAAATAGTTACTAAAGAACAAAGAGTAAAATTGGGTCCCAAAGGGTTTATATGACTTACATAACCTATAATAATTTAACTTTCTATTAATTTAAATGACCTATTAACTACTGCAGGAAAATTCTTAGAAGCCAATTAGATTTTAGAGCTCAAAAAACGTGTTTCAATCCATATAATGATAAACGCAACCTAAATTTTTATGTCACAAAAAAGAGGTTAAGTTAATTCTTTTCTGTCAAAAATAGCAATAACTTTTTCAGTGTATTTGCCAATTTTTGTAATACAATGCAACATAAAGAAGTTTTTAAAAAATTGATTGTTTTATTTAGATAATTATTTATTGTATTAATATTCATTACATTATAAATCATATTCATTGAAACAAAAGCAACTGTCAATGTCAAGATTTCTGTATATTTCTCCACTCTACCCATTTAATGTGATTTTTTTCTGAGTGTACCTAGCAAAAAGTTACTAAACAGTTTTATCCTTTTAGGTTATGTACTATTTGACAATTAAATTTCAAAAAGTTGTGTATTTATGATTTTACAAGAGGAAATAACTTTTTAACAAAATAAAAATTTCAAATAAAAATAATATTGGAAAATAACTGAATTAAAGATTATAAGACTACTCACAATTTTAAATAACACGACATTAAAATTATTATTCATTCATCTCAACAATAAAACTTGACAGTTACTTTTTAAACTGAACGAAGTTTTTTATACACAAATGTAAAACTGTACAAAATAAATTTTTACTTTGTAAATAGTACACGACAATGCTTCTGTAATTAAAACCCTCATTGGCCACTAAGCAAGCAATACAAACAGCTAGGGGACTTCTACGACTTCTTCAAGAATAGATCCTTTTATCATAATCATATTAGCATTTCATTTAAATTAAAAAGAATAACAATAAATACTACTATAATTGTTGGGCGTTTACCTGACCATGGCTGCCTTCTGAAACGTATTCTTTTTCCATTGCGTTTAAACAGCTTAACAGAGCTGCTTTCCACTGATTTTTTGGCACTTCCATTCTGTGAGCCATCCGTATTAAAGTGACCATTCACGTGTCTTTCCAATGCCAACTGTGAAAATAAAATCGAGTTATTAAAGATATGAAAAAAGAAATTATGTTTGATTAAAAATTAAAATTACCTGTGAATTATATCTCATGCCACAACCTTCAACTATACAACGAAATGGTTTGGTTCCAGCATGAGCCAGTACATGACGCTCTAGCCATGTTCTTGAACAAGACGTACGTCCATGTACCTTGCATCCCAACCATAGGCACACGTACTGCTCTTGTGTTGCTTGAGATATCACATGTTTAAGCTGAAATAAAAGAGATATTTTTTTTAATTTAAAGCTTTATAAATTTAGACATTTAATTTCATAAAATAAACCTTCATGGAAAATTTCCAAACTTTTTTAGTTTGTATAGAGTGATTGGAAATTTTTCATACTGGAAGGACATCATACAAAAAGTAAAAGTAGTTCAACATAGACGATATATGTACATGCTTATTATAAGATAGTTCAAAAGAGTCACTTTCTGGTTATAAAGAGGGTAAAACGGTTAACTGAATATTTCAGACAAAAACAGACTCTCAATAGGTAAGATGTGGCAGAAAAAATTGTTTTTATTTTAGGTATGAGCAATGTCAATCCAAAGCATGTTTGGCATCCTAAAGCAAAGATTGTTTTTGTGCCCATGGGAGTTTTCCTTGGACTCCAAAACACAAACATGGGGGCTTAGGGCTTCGAAACGTAGACATCAGTTAGAATCTTAGGTATTACATTTGAGAAATTATACATTTTTGAACGTAAATAATGTTTTTTCCCAAGAAACACAAGATGAAGAAATTTCTAGGAATAATGTGTATTTCAATAACAATTAACTGTTGGTGTGCTTGGGGATTTATAATGTGAGACCTGAAAGATTTTTGAAAATGCTTCACAAAGATCGCTAAAATTTTCAATATAATAAATTAATGTTATGTTATAATTTCAAAGCTCACAAGAATCAAGAAAAATAAGAACCTTGCAAGGACTAAGAGCCCATAAGTCGTACTCTTGCAGGCTGTTAAGAACTTGTAAATCTGGAAGGATTTAGGGTTTTGTAAAGATCTGTATGTCTTCAAAAACCTTGATATTTAGAGAAAATCAATGACACACACATAAGAAAATGGAAGTCTGTAAAGACTCAAAGGTCCATAGAAAAAAGTTCCTCTTCTTGCCAATTCGGCAAAAAATAGGGTATCTTTGTGTTTTTATTCAGATAGTCTTTTTGACTTGAATATGACCTTTTAAAGGTCAATAAACAATAAATCTATCCCCAACTCAGAGCTCAGCAAGGCACTGGGGTAAAGTGCATCAATTACCAAGCACATCACAGTAACTGAATACTCAAAGCACCAGTTGCCAAATAGTTGAGAATTAAAATGTCAAGTACCAAGCACAATTACAAATGAGTTCAAATACAAAGCACCAAGCACTCATCTTAAAAAGTAATTAAAGCACTTTTGCAAGCACACTACCAAAGTAATGCTCCTAATGAATCGCACCTTTACCTATCAATATGCAATGGTGGAAAGGCTGCATCTATGTTCAATGCCTGACCCTCTGCAGTGGATCAAACAATGAGAGTCCTAATATAGTCTTTGGCCCACCACTGTGAGTCAGCCACTGATCATAAAAAGTGAGTCAAAAAGATCTATGACTGCTTATAAGCATCTTTTCTGTCTGACCGCAAATCCTTAACCCATAACATCACATAAAATTTGTAATTCAAAGCCCATGATTTTTTTTATTTTTTTAATATTACAGAATCTCTTTATCTGATCACAAAAGTCAAAAGTCACCAAATCCTTTTTTAATAATTTCATAAAACATTAGTGTGATTTTTGTTTTTTTTTTCTACCAAGTTATTTCAATGGTCTATCATCACAAGATGTTAAATAATCCATAAATAAAAAGTTACGGTAACTCCCCTAAAGGTAAACAATAATTAACCTGAGTTATCTAATAACTGCAAGGGCAAGTTTGAACATTATCTGAAAACTGATCAAGATCTAACGAAACAAATCTTCATGATAACATAAATTTCAAAAAACACAAAGTAACTCCCTCAAAAAGATCCCACAAACTTTCACAAGTTTGATTTTGGCAATCTAAAACAATCTCCTAATTAGATCAATGAAGAGTTAAAATAATCTTAAGGATGTTATGCTTTTGGGAATCTCAAAACTATGTTTCTAGTTAAGAATTTTGAGCAGTATAGTTTGCTAAAACGATAAAGATTTTACAGCACCTGTAGATGTTCTAATAAGGCCCCGCTGGTATCAAATTGTGCGTGACATTCGGCCCACCGGCATTTTGATGTATCATTCGAATGTGTACCCCTAGATTCCTTGCATTCCGTGGTGTCTTGCTGTTTTGCCGGGAACCTGATTGTCTTTGGTTGCGATAGAATTGGCGATTTCTGGGGCTCGATGGTAGGTACGAGATTGACAGAAACTTCCAATTGGTCTTTGCTGGACATTCCACTGTCCGAACTGGCCGATGGCGATTGTTCCTCGATTCGGCGTTTGCTTTGTATTGGCGCGTCTCCATCCGTGTTTGTTGGTATGTTTTGCGGTTTTGGAGTAAAATTTGCGACATGAACGATAGGCGTTTGAACACTACACTCGTTAACTTTGGGTTTAGCGGAAAGAACTGTAGGTACCCCAGCCTCGACATTTAACGCCACGCTACCGAAATTTGACCCGTTTACTTTAGAAGGCAAGGTGTTTAATTTAACGATAGGCACTACCGTAGCATTTAGTTTAATGCAATTGAAATTATTTATGGTGGTGATTTTTTGTAATGGATGTATCATCGTATTTAGACACGGCGTATTGACTATTGGAATGGCGTTTATTTTATCACTAGTTAGGGTTGTGAACTGCTGCACAATGAAGTTATCGGGCGGCTTTGGTGTCTTTGTATGTAGGTACGTTAAATTTGGTGGGATGGCTAGGGTTGTAAGTGTAACGGTAGGAGTGAAATTGTTAACGTTATTAACATTGTTTATACTATTAACTGTAACTTTATCACATACTTTGCTAGGGGCAGGTAAAATTTTTCTAGGAACCGTGATCGGCGACAATTTTCTGTGTTTTGTGTCGGCGGTCACTTTTTTGATATTAGGATTCACAGTCCGTACATCAATTTTACGTAGATTGTTTTGCGTTTTAACATTTATGTTTTGCTTCAGTCCCCCGACTAGTGAAAAGTATTTGTGTAAGTTAGGATTTTTTACCGTGTTTGATTTTACTGCCGCGTTATTACTAGAGAGCTCCTTCTTTATTCCGTTTGCTTTCATTTGAGATTTAAAATATTCAGTAATTTTTCCTTGCGACTTATTATTTGCTACTACGACTTCGGGTTTTTTGTTTATCACTTTTTTGCTTTTAATTAACTTATCGTTCTGTAATAAATTTGAACTAGGTGCTTTGTTACAATTAGAATCTGTTGAAACAGCTAATACTTCTGTTGGAACACTTTTGTTTATAATCGATTGATTACCGACTTGTGACGTATTTAAATGATTTAATGTTGAACTCAGGCAAGCTGGTGGTTTTCTGACGTTGCTGTCCTCATCTGCCGTTTGTACTGTCCTGCTGTTATCATCTTGTTTCAATGCGTTCTCGTCTTCCGTTTTTAATCTCTTGGAAAAGGCAGTCTTCTCGGGCGTGTGTCTCTTGATGGGCGGGCTCTCACCGGTGGCCCATGGCCAGGGTGGATGGTGGGCCGATTGTGTCGGAGGCATTTTGGCAGGCTGCGAGGCGGAATCCTCGGAATGGCTAGAGGCGGTGCTGAAAGGCGATCCAGGATCTGTGATATCGCTCGATGCTGTGCTGCTTCCGCTGCAGTCTGTACAACTGAGCACTGCTACACCACTGCAAAAAGAAAACAATTGAAATTACTAGAGTTGTACAACCAAATTCAATCAATGATGGTCAAAATATATAACAAACTCATAAAATATAAAAAACCATTTGAGCTAACTTTCATACAAACTTCGAGATGTGAAGGTTACCTGTCTTTATTTAACTTATTAGTCTTGGAAGCCTTCTCATGCTGAAACCAGCGAGTGAAAGAAAAGTCTACCAGAAGAAGGCTTCAATCTAGAGGAAATGATACCACAAAAACGTGTATGAGTGAATTACTTATAATAATGAAATAAATTATAATTCGTACAAAAGATCTTAGAAAAGGCAGATAGGGTGTTCCTACCGGAACTGGTACGCTGTGACTAAAACATGCTATATTCTATGCTAAAATATCTTAAGACTTGATTTAATCATGTTTATAATATGTTGTTCCAATCACAAACATTTGGAAATTATCCAAAATAAGTAAAAGCAGCCTTAATTATCAAGAATAGCTTGGTAATAAAACAAAAGATCGTATGTGTCAAACTCTAACCTGCTAGAATCGCCGTAAATCTTTTGTGCTGCAGTAACCCATTTTGACATCGCAGTTATTAATTTTGAAGGTAATCAATGAAAATAGTTATTTCCCTTAACTTTTTACATTAGCAAACAATTATAAGGCCTCAATAAATGAATTCGCACTGATCCGCTGTTGTTTTCTTTTTATTTATTAGCTAATGTTATTAGGTTTGCATAAAATAATAATTTAGCTGCACGAACGTGCAACTGTTAATCTAGTGATCACTTTTTGCAGATTCATGTCGACTTCGAGACGTTTGGTTTCGTGTTCAGTAGATATTGTTTTAAAACGGTCGAGTTTCTCCTGTTCTTTAGGAATATGACAATCAAGTTAGTCGTTTCCAGAGTACAGTCACTGTAATGTTTCTGCAGCTAATAGTTCAAATTTTGAAAATGAATTCCTGTTAAAAATTAATCTAAATTAAATTCGATTTTTCGAAATATTAGGAAAAAACAATTGAACATTGCCCGAACCAGGCTCATATGTTGAGTTTTTCAGCAGCATTCGTGACATAAAAATTCCATCTCCAGGGGATATTTCGTTTTGGAAAGAAAACAGCTTTCTCTAAATGCGAAAGTGGGGAGTGAAGAAACAAAAAAACGGTCGAACTTCACCTGTACCAATCTTGTTTAGAGGTTTCTACCTGATCTCGTGGCGATGGGAAAATGTTTGGTGGTTCTGGTGATTTTTTCGGAAAATAGCCAAAATCAGCGAGCGTATTTTGTTTTTCACCGGAAAAGTAAGTTTGGAAAAAGCGCACGATAGTCCTCTACTTGCAAATCGCAAACCTAATTCGCTTACCTTTTACCGTTATCAAGAAAAAAAAAATTACAGTTAATTTTCCTCATTCTGCCATGACATCTAGCGGTAAGATCTTGAAAGACGGACATGTAGAAAATCGAACTACGTCCCCAACTGACGGACACCTAGGATGCAGAATTTAATTAGGTGTGGATGGAAACATAGGATGATGGTCCCTAAAGATTCTCGCTACTTGAACAATGTGCCCAAATATGGTGAAAATTTGTCAACTGATTCTCGAGATATAAAACCGTTTTGTTTTTCAACTCCGAGCCGCTCGTTTTCCGTCCCTAAAAAGTTATTAATGGTTAAAAAATTCTTTTTTCAATAAATAATAAAATTTACCATTTGTGTAAAAAAACAGAAAAAATTAAAATTCATTTACTCCGTTTATTTTTTTATTCCTTAAAATGAGCCTTTTATCGACTGTGTGACACTAAGACGTGCAGATGAGGCAACTTCCCATAGCGCTGCACAGTAATCAACAAGATAATTGAAACGAACATTAAACGGACCACCCACCACTCTGTTTGTCTCGCGACGATGCCTCGAAGAGCTTTCCCATGACCGTCAAATACCCACCCTAGCGTAGTGAATTTTCAAATCCGGGCAAGCCTGGCCCAACTGGGAGTAAACCACACGCGGCCCGAAAAAACCCAGTAACTTCTACATTGGCCCGAAAAGACCCGAACTACTCGCCATGCTCGATAAGACCGAACGACGCGACAAGCCTGATTGTATCGACGTAGGCCCAGAAAGCTCGATAGATTTTGAAACTGAGGCCCGGCCCGACCTGACCTAAATCTGAGCTTTGGCTCCGACCGCATAAAGTATAAAACTAATGCCCGTCCCAGTCCGTACGAAAATAACGCCCATCTGACTCAGTAAGAAAAGGTTCTCGATCCGGCGCAGTACGAAAATCCTCCTCTTTGGTTCAGTATGAAAATAACGCTTGTCCGGGTCAGTACGAACATAGCGACTGTCTAAGTCAGTACGGTAATCCTTCGGTACGGTTCAGTACGAAAATAACCCGTCCGAGTCAGTACGAAAAAGATCTCGGTTCGCTTTGGATCAGTACGAAAATAAAGGCCCGAAAAGCCCGACTGACTCTACTAGCTTGACAGATTCGACAAACCCGAACAACCTGACAAGCCTGACAGGGCCGAAAAGCGCGACCCAACAGGCCCGAAAGGGCCGGCAGCCCCGAACGAACTGTTTTGTTGATTATAGACACACAATCGCGAAGCGTCACTGATTTTTAAAATTCTTCTGCATTTCGACCGGTAAGACGTAATTTGTAATTCCTAAGTAACAATCTGTTGGTTATGTAGTGCCTACGAGCGTTTAGAATAGATTTCCAGTGTTTTTCTCAGGACATCCAGCGTCTTCCTCAGAATTCTTCGCAGAATATTCAGACATTTAACAACATTATGAAAACCCATACCTGTAAAGTGCCTGAATTCGATTTGCAACTTTATCGTTTTGTGAATTATAGACACACAATCGCGTAGCGCCACTAATTATCTAAGATTCTTCTGCGTTTCGAACGGTACGAAGTAATTTGTAATTCCGAACTAATAATTTGTTGGTTATTTAGTGCCTCTACGAGTGTTTAGCGTACATTTCTGGAGTTCTTTGAATTCTTAGTATTACTCCGAGAATATACTCATCAAATAGGCGCAGCTAGCTTGTATATGTTAATGTCCGGTAAGATATTTTAAAAGTGTATTTCTTTTGTTTCAGCAATTGTTGCATAACAAATGAAATTTATTTCGCAAAAATTGTATATGTTTGATGTCATGATTCCCTTTACTAGGGTGAAAATGGTTTTTATCTCATAACTTGCCGAAACAAAAGAATAACTATGTCAAACTTTATATTACTGAAAAGCATTTAAAGCGTGCTATTCAGCAATATGAAAATCAAGTAGGTGTTCCATTCAAAAACAATTTTCATTTATGTTTCACCGCGAAAATAAAACAAAAAACGAATGCGAGAATTATTTTTGTGTTTAGGAAGTAGTTTCTGAAAACCTCTCTTGAGAAAACAAGAACATCAGTAAATTAATTATCAAACTAGGCAATCTTTTTCTTATTTAATTGACTTTATTATCTCTTATACGGTTTTCGGTGTACCTCGAATTTGGGACACACTGTATAACCCGATGTTCTTTTAATCTGAAATTGTATAAACTAAACAGGTCAATTATTAATTTATTTAATTTCTTGCTGTCTAAATGATGTTTACCTCTTTACAAATGTCATAACAACATGTAGCGTATAGGTTATGTTGTATTTTTAAAATAAAAACTATAAACAGCATGAATAACGTTACTAAATAAAATACTTGGGTAACGTGGGTTCACAAAATCAAGTTGTCTGAAGTTTAATAAATTTTATTAAAATGTCTTTGACTTGAAAAGATAAGCGTTTATAGCACCTATTAACCGTAATATTGCAAGTCCAGACTTTTTACAACAGATAATAAAGTAAAATACAACTTTAACCTCCTGTGGATTAGTACCATTCCGATTCCCTTTTCGTTTTGTATTTTTTGGGTTCTTTCTAGCTTTTCTTAAGCATCCCGAAAGATACTCTCTCATTTATACAAGAGGTAAAAGGTAAAGCACTTAGGATGATACATAATATCCATTTAACTTTGTAGATAAATTACTTATTTACAAGCTGCATAGACATCATCTCTAATGGATAGTTAAACTTTGTACAATAATAACCCAACAGGTATACTACAACATAAATTCACCAATTTATTATTCTCTAAATTATTAGTTTTCTTATCCAAACAAAACGCCATTATAGAAAAGTTAATCAATATCCCTTTTTTCAGTGAAACTTGAAAGTTTTACGAGAGAACTTTAATCGAGAGATATTTACAGAGAACGTTATTCTATTTATTCGAGAGAAGATTCAACGTTTAAATACGCGTAATGTGTTAATAGAAACTACGAACAAAGCGACTCTTGTGCCATAGCTTTTAACTTTACTTTGAAGTAATCCATGATTAAAACAGATTAAAAGACACTTTAACCATTTGGTATGCATTAGAATGACTTAACCCCATTTTTTGTTTTTGTGTTGTTTTGCTACCTGCAGATTTTGATTTTTCTCTTTTTTTTTTTATATACAGTCAAAAATTGTCATTATTTTGTCTATTCTCGATACTCAAGGAGTTATGGAAATTTTCAATTGTAGACAGAAAAGTATTTAACAAGTCAGTTTTTACCGTAGAGATACCCTTTTAATAACATCGAATTTGAGATACCCAGTGCAGATAAATCTGGAAGCAGCTGAAAAAATACCCAAACAAACCATGGTAACGTAATGTCCCATACTCACATATCTTTACAAGGCGATAACATCTAAAGGTAGCTATCTAATTCGATTTTCAAGATTTTTGTTTAAATCATGTAAAGTTTGTGATAAAAACTTAAGCAAATTTTAACTATATAACAGAAGCGTTTATTTCTAATAAAATTCGACCTTCACGACGTTTTGTTTTATGAGTGACACAAAATCAATAGACAATAAAGATAATGTTGTCACGAAGTGATTTTAACAAAGCAGTAAGTAAATAGGAAAACATTAAAAACCTTAAAAATTTGTTTTGTTTATTACAGTATAAGACAGTTTGTTGTTTTGCTCTTTTTTGCATCATTAAAATTTAGTCTAAGCAACTTTATAAGTGGTAATAAAATCTATTTCAGTACAACGAATTATTTCTTGCTACATTATCTAGAGTGATGATTATACAATTAAATTGGCCCATTTGACATGTTCACTTGTGAATGCAGATGCGTGAAGTTGTAAAATACGCAATTTAATTTATCATTACTACTAGTAGTAATCGTATTTTTTGTTTATACCAACATAAAAGTGTCAATTAGTTCTTTTCCTTCTCATCGTTATAAAGCTATACGTATTGGAATAAAATTTAATAAAACACGAGGAAAACCAAACGTGTTATTGACCTAATTCACGTCGAGAATTCCACAATAATAAATAATATTAAAAACAGTAAAAAAGGACAAAAGTAAACCTACGTAAACCGAGCTAGCAAACAAATAATTAGTGCAGTGGGTGTTAAAACTACAATACCAACTAATCACATGCTCTCTGTACGTTCTAAAACCTGACTACATGAACCTTGGATAGCAATAAACATCAGTGCAAGCAGTTAACACGATGTTTTGAGGTTGAATTGCACAAGCTGCAATTGTGTTTGTCGTGGCATCGTTTGGAAATGGAAATGCACTTCTACCTGTGTAGATACTAACGGTGGTCTGGTTGACATTATTGTTATTATTGTATCACTTTCAAAGGGTTTATGAAGTTTAATAATAAGCAAATGGTAAAGTATAATTAGAAAGGTATTTTCTCAGTTATTTTTTTTATCAGAAGTTGCTGGGTTTTGCTGTCTGTATTGCGGTATTGATTATAGGTGTATTGCTAAAGATGATTTATTACGTGAATACGAGTACAACAACTGACACGTTATTAATAATAATTTCTGGCATGTGCTTATTGTATGTAGTTGTATCTAAAATATATGTGCAGAAAATAAAAACAATAAAATCCTCGAACCACCCACATTTCCATATAATGCATGAATAATAAATAGTAATAGTGATTATGATAATAAAACACCTTAATGGTTTTAGCTGAATGAAAACGTTCGAAACTGAAGAAACTGGCGGTTTTTTGATAAAAGCAAATTCATTTTAAACTTTCTTTTGTTTTTTCTTCAATTAAGAAGGTATGCAAACGTTTGAAGAAGAAGTTCAATATCCATTTACAACTTGCACATTCTTTCAATTTTTTTTTTGAATTACAAATCATGCGTGGCGTTAATAAATAGATTTATTATTGTCAGTAGTACTCCTACTTCTCACATAAATCGGCGTACCAGCTCTTGCAGTATTATTAAGGCCAACTTTAACAGTGGCAGAACCTAAGGAGATGTTGAGATTTTAAAGGCTTTTTCCCAACGTGAATTAAGATTATGAAATAAATTGATTATGCAACGAACGATTGTTAGTTCAGACACCAGATACAAGAATTCCCTGATAATTCGACGTATTGCTTGTGTCAAACGTCCATGGATTGAATTTCAGAGTGGCAGATCCTAGAAGACGTTGCGATTTTAATGACTTTTTTCCAGTGTGCATTAAGAGTATGAAATAAATTGATTATTATGCAACCATCAATTCTTAGTAGCACCCAGTTAAGGATGCACGAATTCCTTGATAATTTGGCGTACCAGCTTTTGTGCTGCTGATGCCAACTGTCCAAGAAACGAATTTCAGACTGACAAGGGCTAGGTGTCGTTGGAAGTTTAAAGACCTTTTCCCAGAGTATTAGAGGCCTATTCGGGCCGGGCTTCAGTTTAAAGACTTATCGGGCTTTCGGGCCTCTCGGGCCTTTTAGACTTCTCGGCCCTTCGGGCCCATCGGGCCGTTTGGATCTCTCGGACTATTGGACCTCTCGGCACTTCGGGCTTCTCTGTCTGGCAGTTTAAAAATGCGGCCTACGTCTGGTCAATCGAGCCGTTCGGTCTTGTTCGGCCTGTCGGACTTCTCGGCTCTTTGGCTTCTCGGGTCTGTCGGGCCTATCGGATCATTCGGGCCTCTCGCGCTTTTTGGACTTCTCGACCCCTCGGGTCTATCGGGTTTTTGAATTTCTCGGATTGTCGGATCTCTCCATTCTGTTGGGCAATACGGGTCCGGCCTTTTGGACTTCTAGGCCCCACGGGCTGCTCTGTCGGGTATCTCGGAGTGTTCGGGCCGACCCTGGAGATTTCAGCCCGTGCAGGCCTCTACAGTGTGGACTAAGAGTATGACATTACTTGAATATACACGTAACGAACGATTGTTCAAAGTACCCCTAGTTCGAGCTAATGCTCTGTACGGGCCGGGAAAAAACTTGACGCGGCCTGAAAAAACCCTGTAACTCCTTGATTGGCCCGAAGGACCGAGAAGTCCAAAGGACCCGAGCAGGCCAAAAGGCCTGAATGGCCCGACATGCTCGTATTGTCCAACAAGATGAAGAGATCCGACAATCCGAGAGATCCAAAAAGCCCGAATGATCCAATAGGGCTGACGGACCCGAGAAGCCCGAAGACGGAGAAGACCGAACGGCCCGATACATTTTTAAACTGAGACCCGACCCGAACTCGAGCTGCAACTCGAGCCGCGTAAAGGCCCGACTAAAAAACCAGGCCCGTGCAGGCCGCTAATTCGAAGATCAGATAAACCTTACAGTGCCGGTGCTAACTGTCCAAAGACCGAATTTTAAAGTGGCATGGCAGAACCTAGAACTCATTCTTTCCCGGTATAATAAATTGATTATGCAACGAACGATCGTTAGTGGTACCCCTAGTTTGAGTACCAAATAAACGAAGTCCCTGATAATTCGACGTACCAGCTGTTGTACTGCTGGTAAAAACCGATTTTTTCATTTTACACCTTTTAAAGGTTTCTTCTTTGTGTGCATTAACGTTGGCAAATTTCCGAATGCTGATACCTTATTCACGCAAGGCGGCGCTAGAAGTCAAAATTTAAAAAAAAAAATGTTTATGCAACCCATTTTGCTGCATGCTTTTTTTTCTATAGCTAACGTAGCAACAATTACGGACTACGGGTGCGAAAAATTTCTTGAACTAAAAGATTTGTGGAGGGTGCAGGTTAGTTGATAATGTTTGCAATAGGTTCTCAGAAATAAGTCATAAAGTCTAGCTTTGAAGTTTAAAAGGGATAATTTATGGATTTCTTTGCATTTATTTTTCTGCAAGTTAATAAAGTTCGAGTTATTTCTAACGCAAAATTATGATTTTTAGATAATATGACATAAAGTGTGGGATGCATATAGATGCATTGTATATTTACATTCTAATATTTTTAAAATACAGATAATATACCTACACTAATACTTATATTTAATTATTAATATTCGACAATAATTTATCGGCCTAGGTGATGTAGCGGTGATGGGATTTGTCTCACACGTAACATATACTCACTCTTTGCATAATGTAACGGCATAAACAGGGCAAGCCATACCGGACCGATGCGGCGTGAGTTCCAATTTGGAAACACGAAGAAATTTCTTAAGTCTGAGATCGAAGTCACGGGACCATATATATGACCTAAGCAGTTGGTGCTCAGATTAAAAAACAAACAAAAATTTAAATATTAAATATTTTTACTAAATCAATTATGTAATTAATTTACTAAAAATAATTAATGGGCATGTTGGACGCTACAAATTTATTTTAAAAAAATAGATTCGGTTTATAAACAGCCGCTCCAGAATCTATAAGCCCTTTCCATGAAGTTGAGTACGATAATCGTATTGTTCGTGTTTTCACGAAACCTAGTAATAAACTACAGAAGGGTTGTGACAACCATCAAGGCATTTGTAACTAAATAAGGTATTGATGAGAAAATCCGGATTCCAGTTTGCAATTCTTATTTGTAATTCTCATCAATAGATTGCCAACCTCGTCAAGTCAACCCTCTCAATTTCTAATTCACTAATTATAAGCTATTTAACTACAAAAATATATATTGTAATAACGGTAAATAGAATTTCCTTTGCCAGTGCCCCGAGCAGATATGGCAAAAACTCATAATAGGGTAAGGACTTTGAATGAATTATCGATCCTCTTCTACTGCCTTGCAGTGTAGAGGTAGTATTGGTGATTACATGATGAATTTCTTCCATTTTTTCCTGTCTTGAGCGAGGCGTTTTGCTTCACCCCCAAACATGTCTTTCCTCTTCAGGATCTCTTCAACTACCGCACACCATACTTTTCTTGGTCTTCCTCTTAATCTTTTTCCTATCACACCAGCTTCACATGTAATTTTTGGGATACATGACCTATCCATCTCAGTTGCTTCTTTTTAATTTCCATAATTAAAGGTTTGATATTTAGTTGCTGCCTTATTATATCGCTTCGAATTATATCGTGTCTGGTTTTTCCCAGGATGGTGCTTAGGAATCTCATTTCTGCAGACTGTATACGTGGTTTCTGTTGGTTTGTTAGAGTTCTCGACTCCAAACCATAGATAATAGTGGGAATGAATAGTGATTTATATAATAGGACTTTTGTTTACTTATTTCCCTTTTTTTTCGGGGCATATTTTAGGAGTGAGTAATATAATCTATTAGCTTTTTTAAGTCTAGCATCAAATCCTTCATCTAGTATCCCCTGTTTCTCTATAGTACATCCAAGATAATTAAAGCTTGCAACTTGCGCAATTATTTCCTTGTTTAAATTTAGGGTTGTGTTTATATGTGTTTTTGCTATAGTTATCACTAAAGCTCGGACTTATAAGCACAAAAATAATTTTAAAAAGCCCTTTAAAAAGCATAAAATTTTATTGAAAAAAGCATAAAATATGCCTAAAAATTTTTTAAATTAATACAAAATATACAACAGAAAATCTTATTCATTGGATTGGTTATTAAAAAAACAACTTACAATTAAATGTTTTTCTAAAATGAATTTTAAAGCTGGCTCTTCTGTCACTTAATATATTTTTTCTACAACCGTCAACAAAAGGTTAGATTTAAGCATCGCCAAGGATACGGGAAGCTTTTCATTTTTTCACATGGGAGCAAAATATATATTTTAAGCCCATGTGCGCAAAAAATATGTTTCACGCACGCAAAAAACAAAAATGACACATTAGGTAACTCTACTTATTTTTGCAATTTAATACTTTATTATTTTGAATTTTCATTGCACTCTTGTTTTGTATAATTTACTTCAAAAATTCATATAATAATGTTTGAAGGTTGTAGAAAAAATGTGTGCATTTCGTGAGGGAAATCAGTGATTTTTTGGCGCACTGATTTCTCGCACTTAATACAAAAATAACTACTTAAATGCCGAAAAACTTCTTTTACAATCTACACTTGTGATTGGCGCAAATGTGTATTTTGGAATTAGTGAAGGATCAATGTCAATATCAACGCGTTTTCCAGATAGAATATCAGCAATATCTTTTAACTTACAGACTCCCTCATTTTTCGACAGCGAATCCTTAGTTTTTTCTTTTATAATGTGCCCTATAGAACCAGGAACTGCATATACCGTTTTTTTAAAATCAGCTACGATTTTGACCGACCTAGTTAAAGCAAGTCGTTGTGTTTCAAGTTGTTTTATAGATCCAACGACAAATAAACAATTGCTTTTGAGAAAAGGAAGGTTTTGAGGTAATTCCCTATGTTTTAATACTTCTTGGCAGTCCCGGACTAGGCATGAAAAGAAGAGAGTAGAACAAGAACAAAAATTTATTTTTTAATGTAGTTCCCTTGCTTTTGAATACAAGTCTACACTGTTTCAATAACAACTTTAATCCATTATAAAAATAATCTTCTGTCTTTCCGCAAAATGGCATTCAACAGTAGCTTTAATTTCTCATCGTTCCTAGTTTTGTCTCCCTTAGAGTTTTTTTTTAGATTTGGAAACAAAAAATAGTAGCAGGGGGCCAGATCTGGACTATAAGGCGGATGGTCGATTTCTACGAAACCACATTCAGCAATGGCAGCTTTTGAAACTCTTGACTTGTGCAATGGTGCATTGTCGTGGAGCAAGAGGACACCTTTCGTCAGTTTTCTTCGCCGTTTTGACCATTCGCAAATAGTTGGCTTGGAAGGACAATAATCTCCGTATACAGCCAACATTTCTTCAAGAATAGTTTTTGGAGTGTTTCCTTGTTTTGTAAGGAATTTTATAACAGCTCGATATTCGACTTTGTTCATTTTGATACGTGACAACACAAACTGACAAATAATAGAACTAATATTACGGCAATTGTTTTGTAACTTAACACACACGTTATCAAGGCGCATGGGATTAAAAAACATAATAATGAAAAATTGCATTCAAATTAAAAACTGCCTAGTCCGGGAATATAAAAAAGGCCCCTCGTAGAACCGTATAGTTCGGCGTAGATCTGTGTGTTTCAATAAATAAAATAAAATCTGATTTAGCATTAATTACGCAAAATTTATTTTGTAAAACGCCATAAAGCGAATTGTGCATATCTAATATTCCACAATGTTATAAAAGTAAGACATTTACACGGCAGGATTTTACTGCGGTGTCTTTTGTTGACACTCAAGCTGAGAGCAAACGTTCGTTTTCTATTGTATAAAAATAAACAAAATATTATATTAATTAGTCTTTTTATTGATACGATATTTGAAATTTAAGTGTTGCAAATATAACCTTGCATTTTATGTTATAAATTTGGGAAAGTATTACATACTTTAATACTCGAATTCAGGCGATGTTAAAAAATTGCAATAATTGACTTTAATCATTACAGTTATCATCCCAAATTTCATGTTAATTCGATCGACGGCTGCTTAGATATTGCACTGGTTCTGTACTTTTGAAAACAACTTCTTTATGCTATGGAAAATTCTTTCTTCTGTTCGTTTCTCTTGCTTCTATATACATTATTTTAAAACTAGTAGAAAGAGGGTAGCTAATAAATAAACCTACAGCAAACTCACAATGCCCTTTTTACGGCTTTTGCAAATATTTGCCTTGACCTCATAAATTCTTTGACACCTGGTTTTTTAAATATCGACAAATAGAAAACAATATACCTAAAAGAGTAACCTTCGGTCTGTACCTGCTAATCTCCTAAAAGTCATAAAACTTACTCACCGTATTAGTACAAATTCCCGGAAACGTTAAAGAAATTGTGGAACTTGTTACACTACAAAATTATATTATTAGCGAAAGCAATAAAAATTTAGAAATACTTGAAAAATTTTGAAGTTACACTTTTCTGTGACTTAATTGCCTGGTCTGGTCACACATATATAGTTATTATGATTTTGAAAACGTCAATGATTATCCATCATTTGGAGGACGATGTTGATTCAAACAAAAGAT
Source organism: Ignelater luminosus (assembly GCA_011009095.1). Classification (NCBI taxonomy): domain Eukaryota; kingdom Metazoa; phylum Arthropoda; class Insecta; order Coleoptera; family Elateridae; genus Ignelater; species Ignelater luminosus. The sequence continues at coordinate 225,664 of VTPC01091078.1, read as the reverse complement.
CAAGAAATACAATACATGAAAAATAAAAAATAGAAGAATTTGTAAACAACATTTTATTTTTGCATGTTCATACTGTGTATAATTTCTTCTTTAGTGAACTCTAATTGGACCTTTGGCTTTGTAAATAGGATAAACAAAACTTACTTGCTATCTTCATTTAAAAATCCTACAAGCATTTAGATTTGAAGACAAACTGAATAACGTTTTTTTACATCTCACTAAAGGGATTTAGTAAATTATGTGAAATAGAAATTCGTTTTAGACATAGTTTGAATCGTCCGTCTTTACCCGCCTTCTAGTATTCGCCTTTCTACGCCAGTGCCATCTATGCAACTTTAGCGCCATTTTTAAATATACATTGACCTTATGGGCTTTACAAAATTTCAAGTGTTACTTTAGTACTGTATGAGATTTCAAGCTGTAATATGTATTTACTAGGAGCTGGATATCCAATGTATATAATGATACAGTACAGATACGAATAATAGTAATATTTACAAAAATATAAATTAATAAATCATGTGATTTCGTGTTTTCTTTCCACCAAAGTTTTTCCTGGGAAAAGGCTCAAAGATCTGGTTGAAAACTATATCATTAAATTCCCACACATCTATTCTTTCATTATACGAGGTATGTGAGAAAAGTAATGAGACTGGCAACACTGCGGGAGATCTGGCAACGTTGTGTCTACCGGCCTGTGCTATACCGGTTTGTTTATCGCTTCCACTTCCTCAGTCCGAGTTACAACTCCGTACAGCTAACACATTATTTTTGACAGCGCCATCAGTGAAGTTGTGTGTTACAGAAATGGAGCATCGGAATTTAGAGCAACGTTGTGCAATAAAGTTTTGTGTTAAACTTGGTGAATCCGCGAGTGTGACTTTTGAAAAGTTGAAACAGGTCTATGGGGAACAGTGCTTATCAAGAGCACAAGTTTTCCGCTGGCACAAATCATTTTTAGACGGCCGAGAACACGTTGAACTTCAAAAACTGACGAAAACGTTGAACGTGTGAGGGCTCTTGTGAGATCAGACCGTCGTTTAACAATAAGGATGATGAGTGAACAGTTAAATTGAAACACTTTCACCGTGCATCAAATTTTGACAGACATCATGACAATGCTCCGTGTCACACAGCAATTTCCATCAGTGAATTTTTGACCTCAAACGCATTACTGTTGTTCCTCATCCTCCCTATTCACCTGATTTGAGTCCTTGTGACTTTTTCCTTTTCCCGAAATTGAAACATGTCCTAAAAGGACGTCATTTTGGAACTCTGGAGAACATTCAAAAGACTGTGACCGACCAGTTAAAAGCCATACCAGTTGAAGACTTCCAGCGCCGCTACCAAGAGTGGGAACAACGACTCCGCCGGTGTATAGCTGCCCAAGGGAACTACTTTGAAGGGGATAACATTGTTGTTTGAAAAAAATAAAAACTTTGGTTAATATGAAATCAGTCTCATTACTTTTCTCACATACCTCGTATGTGAAATTTACAGCAAGTATTCTTAACATTCGCAACCAATACTCGACGTTTTGCGCCATAGTTTTAGCAAGCAAATTCCCCCACCTTAAAGACGTGAAACAGATGTATTACGCAACGTACGATTGTCATTAGTAGTACTAGTCCGAACACCCGATGCACGGATTACTACATAGATTGACGTACCAGTTCTTATATTGCAGGTGTCAACTATCCAAGGACCTAATTTCACAGTGACAGAACCTAGAAATCTTTAGTATTTTGAAGGTTTTTCTCCAGTATGCATTAAAAGAAAGGATTTCTATGAAAGCTGCCTATTTTATTTTCGAAAGCATACAGTCTTAGGAAAACTAAAAATTAGTAGTTTTCATAACAAAACGATATTTGGGCTATTAGTGCTTATTTCTTTATGAATGCAGATTATAATGCCTTTTTGCTTTTTATCTTGAAATTTAACGTTCTCGCAAGTTTCTGGAGGTATAATTTAGTAGAAATGTCCACATAAAATTCATTTCTTAGAGATTCTACAAATTCCTAAGTACGGAATTATAAAAATGTGTGACATATTGTATTTTTGTTTTTATACTTTTTTGACTGAAAAATACCTAAGTGTTTTCAGTGTTTACACATCTACATAAAATCTTAATTTACAAAGAATAAAGAATTTAGACATGCTCTGGGAATGCAAAGCTGTGTACTGTGTAGCGTAGCGACCAGTGTTTATAGTATTTAGCAATCTAAATGAGATCAGTGAAGGGTGAAGCCTGACCTTGAGCCACAACAAATTGCCTGTAGGAGAACCTAATCCCAGACCTAACGCCCGAACTTGTGCCACTGCGGTGATTTGTGCAATGGAGAAGTTCGACGTTTCTTTGCATTAGGTCTCATAGAAGATTGAGTAGTAATTAACTCTTTGAAGAGATTCATAGAAGGCGGAGATCAACCTGTTTTGAAACAAAAGAGACACCTACCGGTCTTCTGTAATCCAAAAGCGTTAAAAGAAGGGAAACTGTGTGACATGTCTAGTGTATTTTGATTTCTTTGTAATGAATTTTTAGAATCCTTTTCAACTTTTAAATATTTTTCGTGCCTATTTGCCTACCTCAGATAAGATTTTTAGTGCCTAGAAACTCGCTCTTTAGTTAGAGTATGGAACGAACAACCAGACACACCGATTCCCATATACGTAATTTGGCGTACCACATCTTATGGTGCTGTCCAAGAACCGAATTTCAGAGTGCCATCGTTAGGATTTTAAAGGTTTTTCCCTAGTGCGCATTAAGAGTATGAAATAAATGTATTATGCAACGCAAGATTTTCAGTAGTACTGCTAGTTTGAACACTAGATACGCAGATTCCCGGATGATTTGCCGTACTGCTGGTGTCGACTATCCAAAGACCAAATTTCAGAGTGGCAGAGAATCTAGAAGTCGTTGGGATGTGATTTAAAGGTTTCTTCCCAGTATGCATTAAGAGTATAAAATAAATTGAACGATTGTTAATAGTACCCCTAGTTCGAGCTTCTATTGCACGGTTCCGCCAAGAAGAGTTGCTTAACTTGCTGAAAGACGTATTTACTACTCGCAAAATGCACAATGCAGTTTACGCACAACGGTGCTTCCAGCTCATTTTAGTGTACACATTCGAGAATGTTTAAATGGTCTCTCAGGTCAACGAATTAATTTTTCCTTTGGGGATCATCTAAAACCTTTAACTTATAACAGCCCAAATGTGAATGAATAGTAATATCTTGCAATGCTATACGACATTAGGGTGGCCAGATTCGCTCTAGTCAGCAAGTAGACAAATTAATAAAAAATGGTGGCGATCCCAGGATTTCTTTGGAAGGGGTGGGGGGGGGGGACTGTACATTGTCAAGAGAGTGAAATGAACCTATCAAATTCCAGAGCATTTGCAGCATTTCTATAAAGTTAACACAATAATCCAGGTTGCCGTCGAACTGCTTTCATTTGTTAATTTATATTATTAATAAAAAGTGAAAACAAAACACGTAACAAACACTTAAAATCTAATTTCATTTGTTTTTGTTGCGTTCGCGTGCACTTGTTCCTAATTTACTAAATTTAAAACAATTAGGTTATGAAATATTTATTTAACGTGTACACGGTTAATGAATGCATAACGGTTTGGAAAAAGTAAAATAGAAAAAAGTGAAACCCAAACAGATTTTTCTAACCTACGGGTATGAAACGTCCCCTTATTATAGTAATAATAATTCTCAATAACTTACCAAATACGAATTTGCATATTTGTTTTATTCACTTCTCAAAAACACATGTCTGTCACAACCAATCTACTTGCATCTACTGAGATTGTATATCCAATGTTAACGTTTAAAATGGACTTCTTTTTTCAAAATTTCTGTATTTTGTACCTGCGAGTTAATATGACAGTTTTACTGTCTGTCTATTATGTATGCTTTTGCTGAATATCGATTCGTTTCTGGCCTAACAAGTTATTCGAACCCTTAAAAGGGATGGTCTTCAGGTAAATGGTTTTGAAAGAAATACTATGTGAAGAAACCTGTCAGATTAAAACGGTAACGAAATTCTAAAGAAATTGTTTATTATTTTACTTATTTTATTATTTTTCATAATTTATTAAAGTATACACACGTGTATGCAAAAAATGTAGCTAATATGTAGCACGTGTTGCCTAACTTGCTCTATCAAAACTATAGGTTTTAAATAACTTAATTATTTAAAATCCAAAAATCGTTTTGCTCATGCTTTCATATGATATACATAACTCATACTACTATAATTAGATACAAACAACAATGGCGAAATGGAAACAGTAACAAGTGTAATCACGCAATAGTTGTTGATGGACAACAGGAAATGCGTGGGCGGAAGTCGAATTACCGTAATCAGGGTGTGGTTGCATATAAATAGCACACGCCGAAGTGGCTCAAAGGCAAATGAGTGATTATCTATCTGTGAGGGTACTCCTGTATTCGATGACATCACACAGATGCGATCGTGAGCGTGATCTACACCCTTACATACGTACGATGATGACACGTCACGAACTATTGCAGAAATCGTGCATTTTCCATTTCATCTATGTAATTATTGGTCATGCTTTACGTTCAGAACGTTATTATTATGACCGGAATTCACGCTATTCACATTAATGAACATTTTAGCTGAATGATGTTACTAAAAGAACAAAAGAAGCTTAATTTCATAAGTAAGAGTTATTCAGACTTTACACATGGTACCTAAAGGTCAATAAGGTCTATTTGAGTGACACACTTTGAATTATTATGGTTTCACATTTGTGTAGGCTATTTTTGTTTATTATACAGATAACCTATTAGAGATTAACAGAGAAAATACGTCGTCAGGAAGATGTTTGACAGAGATGAATTGTACGAAGATAGCTTGAAAAACGGTTAAAACTGGCTTTTACAAATTGCATTAATGACGCGATAATAAATTTCACAACGAATGCAAAAAGAAACATTTGCCGTTCGGAAATACAATTTGTAATTTGTTCTAATCACAACGCAAATATACACTATCTAATAACCGTTAAGTAAACAAACTATTATTTGGTTATTCGATAGTTTTATCATTATACGTTATAAAAACTTTTCAATCAGTATTAAGGTAAATGCTATGGTAAAATAGTTATAAAAACAAAAGTACATGAGATTTGAAACAAAAATGAAACTATACCGAAAACATTTTTGCTAAGTTGCCCCAAAAGTAGAAGAGCAAACAGATAGGGTACCAATCAATCAATCAAGATGATATACAGGCAATTTCAGGTTCTAGAACTGTTTTGGTTTTTTCCGGAGGAAAAATTTGTATCAAAGTCTGAGGAAAATGGTAACAAAATTCAGAAAAAAAGTCAAGATTTAGAAAACTTTCTGTAACTATACCAATAAATGAGATATTACTCTACCAAGATTATAAACAGGTAATTCAATTCTAGAACTGTCTTAGTTTCTTTGAAGAGGCATACTTAATCCCGAGGGAAAATAATAACAAAATCAAAAAGAAACATCAGGATTTAGAAATCTTCCTATATCTATACCAAAAACATTTTCTCTAAAATCTACTTAAAGCACAAAAGCAAAAATAGAAGGTAACAATTTACCAAAGGGATACATACAGGTGAGCTCAGCAAAAATAAGGAGTGTTAGAACCGTTTTGCTTTCTTTGAAAGGAAAAACTATGTCAAGGTTTACGGCAAATGGTAACAAGATCAAAAAAGAAAGTCTGCATTTAAAGATTTTTCTATAACTATTTACACCAAAAAGCAACAAAAGCAGGAAAATGAAATATCACACTACCAAGACCATAAATGCAGGTGATTTCAGCAAAAGAGGAAGTTCTAGAACTGTTTTGTTTTCGTTCAGGGCCAGAGTTTATGGAAAAGTCTAAGAAAATTGGAAACTAGATCAAAAAAGTAAATGTGGATTTAGGAATCTCTCTACAGCTATACAGACACATACAGCACAAGAGCAAAGAAAAGATGACATTATACAAGTGAAGAGTTCTATACTTGTTGCCCCGAACAAATCAAGTTATAAAGACACGTGAGCAGCCCGGATTTTAGAAAGTAACGTTTCTATTGGTCGGGCAAGAAAACTACAACGCCCCGTTCACACCGTTAACGCGTCATCTAGACAGTGCTGTGAACTTTAAGAAGTTTTTCCTCTTTTTTGGGAGTCTTACGAGTAAGTATAAAATTGTTTTGATTTTTATTTCTTTAAAAATCTAGATTTAGACAGTTTTTCTATAACCATACCGAAAACATTTTCCCCTAAGATCTTGCAATGTATGAAATCTAAAACATAGGTTTAACCGGTTCAAAAAGAATTAGCGTACGTTGGTGAATCATTTTGACTTTTTGAAGTCCTCCACCACATACAATAATAGCCCCCAACGTGGGGCTGTGAAGACTTAGCACACTTATAAACCAGACAATAAATATTTTCATTCTAGATCATTCTAGGCTTTTAGATTATCTAAATCTACAAATCTATCTTATAATTTACGTTACAGCCAACATAACTCCATTTTATTCAATATAAGCAAAAAAAAAGCAGTTTTTAGCTAACACAATCTCATTTTAATCCAAGTTAACCTAAGAAAAATAGATTTGATCTAACCTTAACTAGCTAATCTGCAATCTAAATTCCATCAAACCTAACCACCGTCGGACTGGACAAAAAAGTCCCGGAATTCCTAAAACATAGAGGCACTAATACTTTTTAAATGTGGGAACAATACTATGGTTTCATTGCTCTTTAGGGCATCATATAAAACACAGAAAAATTTCTTTCTGACAATATTTTTGCCCCTTCAAAGATATCCGGTAGTGCCGCCTGCCGCTGAAGACAGTATTGTTTAGTGACTGTTGGCGGCCGCAAGCGGCCCTAAAGAAGTTGAAGTTCAATTTTTTATCCTTCTAATAGCGAACATCAAGAAGAATTAAGGAGGTATTGTTGGGAAGAACGAACTGCTATAGGCAGCTTCAGTAGGAAAACAAAGTTTAATTACATAATATCCGCATCCTCATCTGCATCCGCTACAATCCTAGTTTAGATCAATGGTACTAGCTGACTAGGAAGGTTGAAAAGAAAGAGGGTGGTGTTGGAACAAATAAAGCTGATAGGAATGATTTCATTATTTTCTAAATCCTAGCAAACGCTGAACATAAGACTGCATAAAGAGATTTAAGATGTAACCGCTAAAGGTGGCATTGTTGAGGAAAGAAGATGAGAGGCCTGCAGGCCCACAGGCAGGCCTCAAGTATAAGCAAGCTCTTGGATTTATGATAACTTACCTCAAGAAGCTTAAAAAGTAAAACAATAAGAAGCATGACGTAGGAGTTTTGTGGGCGGATGCGTGACAAAGCCGCGAAGCACGTTGGGATCCACAGCTTGCTCAAAAGATAGTGTTCAAATCTAAAATGAATAAAGCTTATGATAACGGATCGCAGATTATAAAGGTTATAGCTGTTTCTGGAGCCCTGCACGGACCGAGATTTCCAGGCCTGGTCCGACTGGGAATAAACTCGACGACGCCCGAAGAAAACTCGGTAATTTCTTGATCGGCCCGAAAGGGACCGACAAGCCCAAGAGGTCCGACAGCCCCGAGAGATTTAAACGGTCCCATAGACCTGAGAGACCCGAAGATCCGAAAAGTCCAAAAGGCCCGACAGGGTCGAACAATCCGACAGGCCCGATAGGTCCAAAAGGTTTTATAGACCCGAGAAGCCCGAAGGGACGAGAAGTTCAAAAAGCCCAACAGGTCCGAATGATCCGACAGACGGACCTATAAGATCTAAAAATGGTCCGATAGACCTGGGAGACTCGAAGGGCCGGGAAGTCCAAAAGGCCTGAGAGGTCCAAACGGTCCGACAAGCCCAAGAGGTCCGAACGGTCCGACAGACCCGAGAAGCCCGAAGGGCCGAGAAGTTCAAAAGGCCCAAGAGGTCCGAATGATCCAACAGACCCATATGGCCCGACAGTCTCGACAGATCCAAACGGCCCGATAGACCTGAGAGACCTGAAGGGCCGAGAAGTTCAAAAATCTCGAAACCCAACTAGAAAAACCAGCCCGTGCAGGTCTCTAGCTCTTTCTTATGCTTACGATAGATAAGAAGGTTGAAAACGAATTCAAAGTGTTAGTACCGAAGGCGTTTCGTCGTTGGAGAAAGTGAAGCCCGAGAGTAGACCGTCATAAGCGGCTTTAGGCGGAAGCGTGATCCTAGTTCAACGACAACTTACCCTCCTATTAAGAAGGATCACAAATAAAATAAAGCAAAGCACGACGCGACGCGACGCGACGTAGAAGTAACAAAACCGTAAAGCAGCGAAAGAGTGCAGGCTATGGTCGAAGCGAATCCAGAATATAATGTTCAAATTTGAAATTATTAGATCTCATAGGAACAAGTTTTATATTATCAAGGTTATAGCGAATGTTAATTATGAAACTATGAACCCACTGTTATTCTAATAATAGATAAAGAGGTAGAAAGTGTTACCGCCGAAGACGGCGTTTATTGAAAAAGGCCGCCGTAAGAAACTCCGTGTAGAAATGCATAGTACCTTGAGAAGGTTAGAAAGTGAAAGAAGAAAAACACCCAGCATCACACTGGACCAGAGAGACACATTGAGAATTCATAAAACACGAGAGCACCAATACTTATTAAATTTAGAAACACTAGTACAGGTTGTTAGATGTGAGCGATTCTTATTGTTTTGGTGATGGGTTCACCAATAACTTAACCTACTTTAACTGGATCTAACCCATGTTGAATTAGTTATTTGAAAATCTAAAGCAAGCAAATCTAACTTAACCTAATGTATTTTACAGTTAGGCTGACTAGTTAGATTTATCGATTCTACTGTGACTCTTAAAAACTAATGCAACTTCTACTGGCAAAAATGTCTTTTATTGGGTCATTATTCCAACACTTTGTTAGCTTTTTTGCAAAAACAAGAAAGATAGAAAAGATGGAAAACACGGTTAACGAAAAAACGAAGAAATTATAGCTAAAAGTTCAGAAACGAGTAGAATAGAGGCACAAAATGGAAAGCCGCCCGAAACTGTGACTGATGAAAAAAACTAGATAGAATATTGGACACCATCAAAAAAATGCACGACGATAAACCCTGACAACAAGAAAATTAATGTGTCTTGACGGACCAATCTGACATTTTGGAATCATCCACCACAATATATATATGAAACACGGTCCCACGTTGGGCACCAGATTTATAACGGATAATTGCTATATTAGAAAAAATAGAAATAAGTTGAATCTCGTGCTATTTATTTCTTTTATCAAGGTGACTCATTCATGAATCTAACAATAAAACTATGAATTAACATACCTTCTATTAAAAATTTCGTAATACGGGCCTTCCGATCTTTGAGAAGATCTCTTGGAACTCTTGTAACACTAGTGTTCCGCGGAACACCGGCTGAGAATCACTGCCATAGAGAGCTAAATGTAAAAACTTGTTCCCAAAACAGGGAAGGAGATTAAAAAGTGATCTAAGAAAATACAAAAAGAAGAGAAAAATATTTTTCGATTAGGCACAATAAATGCAAACATTCACTGCACAAAAATAGGAGCAATTGAATCTACAACAAAAATTTGCAAACTACTCTGAATACAAACATTTGAAGAGAGCTTCTCTAGAAGAAAAGCGGTCACATCCGATTAATCAAAGAAGTTTGCTGCAGCATGTCGAGCTCACAAAGCGTATAAAGTTCAAGAAATTATAGTTCCAGAGCAGAGACATTTATTTACGGTACAGTTCTAACATAGTTGTGAATGTGACTTTTCTTGTTTGAAAATTTGAAAAAGAAAAATTCAGAAGATGTTGTGAAAGAACACCAAAAGAAGGCTCTATTTTAGATGATTATAATCGATTTGTAAATATGTGGAAATTTAGAAAAGAAGTGATAAGAAGTTGCAATGTCTACAACAATTTAAAGTAGAACACATTGTTATCTCTTACATAAAATAAAATTAACAACTCAGGAAAAATGTTATTACTCTTCTTATTATCTTCTAGACATTTAAAAAAGTTAATTCGCGATAACCTCTGATCGTCCTTCTGGTTTTGATTAACCAAAATAATACATGACAAGAGTAATTTTATTATAAGAAAAGGAAAAGCGCTCATATCTTGTGCGGTCAAACGTATTTCCGCTTTCGTTACAACATTCAACTTTTATTTATCATCGCCGCATTCATTAAAATTGCCACCAACAAGTATGTAGAACACAAATTGAAAGCGATAACCAATATCGCTTTTAATTTCGCAACTTGCAAAAACGTGTGTGTGTGTGTGTGTGTTTAGTATTTATTAGTGGGACCTAGAGCATTGCCAAGCCAAGGGTACAGTAGTTGGTACCGTTGGCGTTTCGACAGACGGGTCCACTAACCCAGAGTGCAGCGGGCGCGCCGTCGAGGTGAACGCGCGGTCCAAGGCCGCCAGTCGCGGGTTCAAGTTCGGTACCGAGACCGTCGGCCTGACCGATCATTTCTACCTGTGCACACCGTCTTCGCCACTACGTCATAGTTAAATGTTTTATTTTCGCGAGCCCACCTTTTAAATCCGCTTTGAGAAACCAACTGTTAACCTGCAATAGAAAAAACCAGACGGATGCCAGAATTTTTATATTTTAAATGTTTTTCATATTATTTTGGCATCTTTATCCATCTTATTAATGAAATCGAAATCGCCAACCTGTTCTAAGCGTTTATTTTTTTCTGGCTGGCTATGTTCCAACTAGGCAGAAGACAGGAATGTCGAAAACGAAAATGATGTGTTTGAACGGATGGAGAAACCTCTATTTTTATTCGTTTCTTGATCTCAGAATAGTATTACATTTCCTTTAAGTGCATACGCATGGATTTCAAACCACAGAAATTTCATTAAAATTGCAAGGAAAAACCCAAAACGAGTGCAATTTTTCTGGTATTTTTCCGATTTCACTACTTATCGGTAAATTAATTTTCCTTAATGGTTTGGAATTTTAACCAGATTCTCAGATGGATTTTTCTAGAAAATATTACATCATTACCGACAGCAGACGAAAGAAGATAAAAAACAAGAAAATGATGTTTTAGCCCTTTGTTTAACAAAATATCGTAGGTTTGATATATACACACACGTGGAGAAAGAACAGTCTCTGCGCAAACAACCAACTTCCTACAAGAATTTTATTAATCGAAGTCGTAAAAAAACCAGTCCGTTATTTTTCGAGGTAAATGAACACAGGATATTACCAGGAGGTTTTAAGTCTGTTTTTTTTCAAACCATTAAATAATTTCTATATATTCACATACGTATTTACTTATAAAAAAAGTAATCTCGCACAGTGAGTCATACTGCAAAAATGAATTTAAATTTTGACGGACGCGTTTCATTCTAAAAATAGACGTTAACGTGTGCCAAGATGCTCCTTTGCATCCTAATATGCATACGTACAAGTGCAAAAGTCGCATTCAAAATCAGTATAATACAATATTCAAATAAGCGTTTGATTAAAAGCTCTGAGATGTTGTAAATCTTACGACATGCCTGGAGAATTAAATGGCACCTTTTCTTCGCCGTTTAACAATGAGACGCGAGAGGGGATGGAATTTAGAAGAATAAGCTCGCGCGCATGAATATAATACGTGTAAAACCAAGAGGGTACATAAAAAACGACAAAGGAAAAAGGATGCACTTTGTATGCATATATGTGAAAGGAGATAAGGAATATCTAAATTGGAAGACATACACAAAATACGTCGAAAACATCAGGAAAGGTGAACAGGGACGGATGGGTACGTGTCAAGCGAGAGCGATAAGGATGGTCTAGGTAAAACGGCATTGCCATCCAACGTTAGAAAAGAAAAACTGATAGAAAGTTCGCATAAGAGTGAAAAAGACGAAAACAGGTCAATGGACCTAATACAAGGTCACTTGGACGGTGCAACTTTACAAGCTGGCCGGCCAGGCATCTTCTAAGAAAGCACGTGGGACGGATGGGAAACAGTGGTGTGCTATTTAGTATGTAATTTTCAATGGATTTAATCTCGCTCTAGCCCAGACAAAACAAAAAAAAACTTTAAATAGCAAATTTTAATTTGGACTTACCATACGGTGTTCAATCAGCATTACCACATTCCAAAGATCCCTTATTTGAGCATCTCCCACCGATTAACTTCGTCGAATCAAAATTTTTAAGTTACTCAATTCATAACCACACGCTAAGTGACGATCACTAATAAAGAATGGCAGACGGGCGGTTAAACTTACTTAACGCACTTAAGGATTTTTTTATTAACTGGAAAGGGATGACAGCGTAATAATTAATGACTTTCCCTCTTTAAAAAAAACAGGATATTTAACGAAAAGTTGCTAAGTTAATTCCCCCCACAAACAGTAAATAAATAACAACAAAAAAAAAATAAATTTCTTAGGCAAGCGTAGGCAGCGGAAATGTGTCCCATTATGACAGCACGTGCCACGTAAAAAATAAACTTGAATTAAAAAAAACTGAAAGACAGACCGCAACGAGATATACGCTCAACCACCGCCACGAAGGTATTATCAAGAAAAATAACAATAGGAAATAACATAAAAACGACATTAGCAAGCTGACGAGACTGCACCTGCTCTCTCGTACCATTTCCAAAATTAATACCGAGACGGAGGGTAAATTAGGAAAAGCCCAGTTTTTGAAACAAAAAATTTGTAATTACTTAGAGATGATGCTGTTAAAAAAGGCATTCGATACAATTGAATCATGGGCTTCAGAGAAAACGTTTATATTACATGTACGTTACTCACTGATAAGGGAAAACGTGAATTTTTGTTAAAATTCCAACTAAACAGATGAGTATAACATACTAAAAATAATAAAAATAAATTTGTTCATCATCATCATCCTGTTGATTAGTTGATGATACCCATTCCCAACCAGAGTGGAATTTAATCACAGTCATAAAATATTTTAAAAGTTTGCTTCATATAAACATTACAAAGTTACATAAACAGAAACCAATTTACAGTTCAAGTAAACTTTAGTACAGTAACCAACAATAACAATAAATTCGCTACTTTTAAAGTGAGCCAACCAGTTTTGCCACTCTTCGAGAGTGACGGAGAGAGTTTAAAAGTCATTGATTTCTTAAAACGTTAAGCGTTTATAAATAAAGAATTGCCATACATACGTTAACTTGGGTATGGTCAGTGTCGAATATAGCAACTTCAAGTTCAAGTACTAAATTACTCAAGAACAAATTAATGATACTTCAGTTTCAATGACATTTATTTATATTACAATATTAATAACGTAATACGCTGACAGTTTCACGAATGGTATTTAAAAAAAAGTTAATATTTATGATATACATACAGGATGGTCCAAATAACCTGTTAATTATTTATTAATTCATTCATTTGCCTACAAATTTGTTAATTATAAGTTTTGCTTAATTATTTAATTAGTGGATAGGAAATTGCATAAATGTGCAGGTTTTATAAAACTATTATTAATTAATCGTCAATTAGAATGTATATTTATTCTGGTTATGCCAAAGTGGAATAATAATAATAATAATAATAATAATAATAATAACAAACTTAGAATGTTATTATTAATTAATTTTATAAGGTTCGCACAACCACAAGAATTTATGCATCATGCAAAAACAGGAATAATTTTAAAATCACCATCGATGGTGTAAATGACCGTATCAAAAACAAATTAGAATCATTTGCAGGTTCACATTCAGATTTGATGTTAGATTACCACTTGCAATTCTAGTGTACTATTGTTCTAAATTTTGTTATCGTTTTGACTCAAATATGTGGTTAATCATAATCGAATTATTCTGTTGCACACTGCGACAGCCCACGGTTGTATTAATGAGGGTAAATCAACAACTAATAACTATACTTTGATAAACAACAATTCGGTCTGAGGCAATATGACAAGCAAACACGTTCGAAATTTTTAATCTAATCAGGAATATTTTAACATGTATGTACTTATTTTTAAACAAAATTCACCAAGGTATGTAGGTGAATATGCCGTACATTGAGATACGGCTTCGTTCTCCGATCACTGTCACAACTTTGGACATTTAACAGACGTCTGTTACTACACGTAGTTTGGATGTAATTTGTATATGGTCATCCGATGGGCGTCCAATTTACGTCCATGGATGTCCGCACAAATTCTGGACGACAAATGGAGGTTCGGTGCTAAATCGATATAAATCAAAATTCGCCTGTCTGGTTAGACATCGTTTACCCAGTTATGAAATATTGAAAAATCACTGTGAAAGTGGAATTCACTTCACTTCTTTCTAATAATGTGTACGAGTTTTATAACTTGTTACACATTTATCCAACAGAATCGTATCCTATAGGTGAGCACTTCCCAAACTTCTTTTGCTTTTTAGCACAAACTGTACCCCTAATACACAATACTAAAAATGTAAGTACTTAATGTACTTGCAGTTACCAGATAGAGGCTCGCACGGACCAGGTTTGCTAATGGGACCTTTACGCGGACCGTGCCGAAGCTCGGTTTCGGGCCGGGCCCGTCCTCAATTTAGAAATTTATAGAGCCTTTCAGACTTACGTCCGGTCGATCGAGCCGTTCGGTCTTGTCAGGTCTGTCGAGCTATTGCAGCCTGTCGCACCTCTCGGGCATGTAGGACCATGGGGTTCTGTCGGGCCGTTCGGTCCTCTTGGGCCTTTTGGACTTTTCGACCCTTCGGGTCTATCGCGCCGTTTAGATCTGTCACACCTGTCGTGCTTTTTGGACTTCACGACCCTTTGGGTCTGTCTGGCCTATCGGACCGTTCCGACCTTTTGGACTTCTCGGCCCTTCGGGTTTATCGGGCCGTTTAATCTCACTGGTGGTTCTTCTTTCAACTTCTTGGCTCATCGAGCTTCCCTGTCGGACCAGTAACTTAATACTTTTTTATTAACAAAGAATACAACGCCAAATTGGGCGTATTGTAAATGCATTAATAACTAATATACAGAGACGATTATAACTAAAATTAAAACATTGGAACTATAAATAACAGTAATTAGAATAGAATAAGTATAATAGATTATTTAGTAATAGTTAATAGGAACCTTAAAGTATATTAGGAGCACAAAAGTCACTTATAATATAAAACGCTTTAAAATAAATAGTTAATAATTAAGGTTAATTAACAAATTATTAATACAATAGTTTACAGCAACTAAAATTATAATTATATATATATTGAAATCGTCAAAATGTAGTACTTAAACAGTAAGTAATTGTAAACTGGTAAAAATGAAGAATTAAGGCGTGATATGTACAGGTTAGTTAATTTTGTTCGTCTGTTAAGAATTTTATTAGAATTTCAGGAGGAGCAGTTTCAGGTAGATTTTCATATAAAATTGGCCAAGTATTTGAAAGTTCTATTAATTCATCCCTAGTTCTAGAGTATTTTGGGCAATGATAAATTCGATGAATAGGGTCATCTAAGGTTTCTGGCATATTGAGCAGTAACCATTAATATCCTTTCCTATGCGCAATAGGTGACAGCCAAAAGGACCATGTCCTGTCCATATTTGATTTAATAAAAATATGTCTTCTGTTGGAAAATTTACAGTAATAGGAATTTTTGGAAAAAATTTAAAAGTAGTTCGTCTTTTAGTTGAAGAATCCCATCTTTCTTGCCATAAGTTATTTATCATTGTGTCTAGGTATGATTTGAGATGATTTCTAGAGATAAAATTTTCTTTATAAATTTCTTCATCTATACAAAAATTTATATTTAATTTTTTTAATTTTTTCAAACAAAGATTTCTTTCTGAAATTAAATCCAGTGGAGGAATTTTTGCTAGAACCCCAGCAGCTTCTGCAGATACTGATTTGTAGCATCTGGTATAAACTCTACAAAAAGTTCCATAAATTGATCTAATTAATTGTTGTATTCCTACTAAATTTATTTTGCTGATCCAAATTTCGATTCCATAAGAGATAATAGGGATAAGGGCACAATTATAGATTGTTAATAAGGAGGTAGCCAGATCAATTTTCCATGCAAAATAAATCTTTTTTTCGTAAAGCTTGTGTTATATTTGATACTTTAGTACAAACTTGTCGTATATGCTTTACGAAATTAAATTTGGAGTCTATTAATATGCCTAAATATTTGTAGGAATCAACCAAACCAATCTTTTCGTCATATATTTGAATTTTTATGTCTCGATGGTGGACTCTTGGTGGAGAACGATTTATTAAAATTTTAGTTTTCTTGCTTGATATTGTCAATTTTGTTCTTCAGTCCAGTTTAGTAATATATTTATACATTCTTGTCTTGTAGTTTTTAATTCATTACGAGAATTTGAGTTAATAACATACGCTAAATCGTCAGCATAAGCAAATACTTTGATATTTTCTGGTAAATTTTTTGTTAATAGTGAATCTAAGAAGATTCCATAATGTAGGGCTGAGAACAGATCCTTGAGGACATCCCATTTTGCAAAATTTTTCACATTTGTAGCCCGATTCAACTAGTGAAACCTTTCTATCAGTTAAATAACTTTTAATAAGTACCAAGTAATTATGGGGTATATGATTTTTCTTCATAGAATCAAAAAGAGCAGGCCACCAAAGATGGTCGAAAGCTCCGCTTATGTCCGCGAATATTGTTAATATATAAGAATCTTCGCAGTTATTAATATAATTTATATAATCTCTTAAAGCGTCAATAGTTGATGTTCCTTTTATAAAACCATATTGTCTAATTGAGTGTAATCTAGGGAATAAGTTAAATAGCTTATTTCTGATTAGTTTTTCTAATATTTTTCCAAATTCTGATAATAATGTTATTGGTCTATAGTTTTTAATATTTTCGTTATTTGCTGTAGGATTTTTTAAGATTACTTTTAATATTCCTGATTTTCATATTTTAGGAAAATATTTTAATTTGAAGCAAGCCGTATAGATTTGATGTAAATAATTTAGAAGAGTTGTGTAAGTTTCTTTAATAAATTTGCCTTTGATTAAATCTTCGCCAGGAGCTTTATTTTTAATTTTGAGATTATAAAATCAAGTTCATTTAAAGATGAGGGATCTATTTCTTCATTTAAAGGGGTAATGGCTATAAAATCTCTTACATTAGCCCGTTGTTTTTGTGTTAAGGTTGTTTCATCTGGGTCTGGTTAATGAATGTAAAAGATAATTTGCAGATTCTTCAATTGTGTTAGTATAATTATTTTCTTCATTTAATTTAAAAGAAGCCAGGACGCCTTTTTTATTAAATTTTGAAGTTGCTAGTTTGTACACTACTCCCCATGGATTTGGTTTTAAATCATTTTCTACAAAAGAAACCCAAGAATTTATTTGGGCTTCATTTAAGGTTTTCTTGTAGTTTTCTCTGGCAGTAATCATTTCATTATATAAATAGTTTCTTTCATTTGGAAATCTGTTGCTGTATAATAATTTTTTCTTCAATTAGATAAATTTCTCTGAATCTTTCTACTTTATGGGTCCACCATTCTGGTCTGTTAGGGTAAATTTTGTTTTTTGCTAATTTAAATATGTTTACTTTGATATAATTGTAAAAAGAAGCTAAACTATGTTCAATATTGTCAGTTGTATCAAGAGGGTTATTTATTTCCATATCTACAAAATGTTTTAATATGTTATTTACTTGAGTAAAATCCAGGACGTTTACGTTTATTATTCTATGTTGTTTTCTATCATAAATATTTTCAGCTGAAGTAATGTTAAATAATATTGGTTTATGGTCTGAAGATATATCACTTTTAATTTCATTTAAATTCATTGAGATCGTAACTTATCATTGTTAAGTCAATATGACTGGTTCCAAATTTATTTTCAAAGGTTAGTACATTTTGGGAATTTATTATGGTAAGATTGTTATTTAATACTAACTCTTCAATAATAGCAACTGTAGCATCATTTATTCTATCAAACTATAAGGTAGATCTGCAATTAAAGTCACCAGCAACTATTTTGTATCCATCTAGTTCATTTAGCCAATTGTTTAGGTTTTCGGACCATTAGTGCATTTTAGACCTCTCTTCGTGCTTCTCGAGTCTGTCAAGCCATTCGGATCTCTCGAGCCTATAGGACCGTTAGGACCGTTCGGACCTTTCGAAGTCCTCGGCCCTTCGGGTTTCTAGGGCCGTTCGAGACTATTAGACCTTTAGAACTGTTCGGGTCGTCGGGCCTTTCGGGCTCTCGAGTCTGTCGGACTCAGGGTTCACAGCAACTTTCTACAAAAAAAAATAGTTGAAAATGTAACTTTTGATTTTAAAAAAGTAGCCGAAAAGTAACCTTCAAATTAGCTACCCTGACAATAATGTGCATGTAGTTATTTACATATCGAGAGCTGTAAACGTAGTTTTCCAGTCGAAATAAATCTCAGTTACACCTTGGTCTCCAAAATTAATTTAGACCAGAAAATACACGTATGGTCCAAGGCGCGAACAACACTTTTTCTATGATTGACTCCAATGTAATAGAAAATTCTGTTTAATTTTATAGTAAGAGTGTTTTAGACAGCGTTTTATCCACGCAAGAATGTTTAAAAGCGAGAACGCGAAACGTTTTATCCACAATCACAAGCCCAAATTATTCGAATTTAATAAGAAAATAAACCGACATTTAAATAAAAATGTTTACGCGGGAAATTCAAACTGTCATCAATCATTTTGGATCACTCGATAAATGATTTTTAGCTCTAATACGAATATAAAGACGAATTAGGCTAATGAAGCATCATAAAAACATTTTAGAAGAAGTAAAGATGACTAAACTAACTAGTTTTTAAAATTACCTCGAGTCTCGGGAATTCTTAATTATAACAATGTATAATTTGTAGATCGCTAAATACTAGAAATAATTTAAAAACACTAAGAAGTTATACACACTTCGTGGAACATGAATCTAACATACAACACAGTCATCAACATTTCTATTTTAGTCCTGGACTGATTAAAGTGAATATATGAAGTGAAAAATTTAGGATAAGCGGCCCTATGTTTAAAGTCATTCGCGCTTTTATCTTTGCAAGGCTGGAAAAATTTGGCCTCCGTCATCGAAATGACTGCAAAACACGACAGAACTACATATTTTGTTTGGTTAAACCCCTGCGCTTGAAAGTTAGTTCCTACTGATAGATTTGGCTTTATGAGACAATTTGACCCGCAGGGCCAAGTCTGCCCACACTTGGTATAGCTAATATCGTGATACTTTTTCATAGTTTTCTGTTGCTTGTTGCTTCTGGAGATTTATACTTGAAAAAGTTGACAAGCTAGTGCCTCATAATTTGTCAGATTTCATCAGTGCCGCAGAAAAACCCAAATGAGTTATTATTGGATCAAACCGTTGCCTACCAAGCAGTAATCGTATCGGTAATTCTAATCCAGTAGACCAGTGCATTTCAACATTTTCTAAGTCACCGGACACTTTTGGTTATCAACAGATTTTGAAAAACACTAAGGTCAATAACACGCAATGATCGATGATTAAAAAATGCAAAAATAGTCCACCAACACATTGGAGCCCTGTACGAGCCGAAAGTTCCAGGCCCGGCTCGAATGGGGACAAACTTGAAGCGGCTCAGAAAACTCGACCTGGGAAGACCGAACAGCCAGACAGAGAAGCGAAACAGTCCAATGACCCGACAGATAGATCCGAAAGACCAAAAGGCCCGAGGAGTCTAAAAGGCTCAAGAAGTCTCAACTGTCAGATAAGCCCGAACGATCCGACAGACTCGAGAAGACCGAAAAGCCAAGAAGTTCAAAAAGCCCGATTGGTCCGAGAAATTCAAACGGACTAATAGATTCAAAAGGCCCAAAGGGTCGAGAAGTTCAAAAGACCCAGAGGACCGAACGGTCCGACAGGCCCGAGGGGCCGAACAGTCCTACGGGTACGAAGGGTCGAACGTTCTGACAGTCTCAACAAGTTCGAAGGACCGAGAAGTTCAACAGGACCGAACGGCCGAACAGACCCGTGTGGCCCAACAGGCCCGATAGATCCAAACGGCCTGAGAGACCCGAAGGGCCGAAAAGTCCATAAAGGCCCGAGAGGACCGAACAGCCCGACAGGTCCGAACGGTCCGGCAGAATACATAAGCTCCAACAGCTCGACAGGCCCGATAAAACCAAACGGTCCGATTGACCTACCGTACGCCCGAAAAGCCCGATCCGAACCCGAGCTTCGACCTGGGCTGCGTAAAAGCTCTACTAGAAAACCCGGCCTGTGCAGGCTTCGCAGCACATATCAATTTTTTTGATCTTGGGATGCACTAGTATTGTGCGTTAAAAAAATTTTTATATATTGAAGAACCATTTTGACATTTTGAAATCGTTTATCATAAGCAATAATGGTGCCTCACGTAGGGTTGCGAACTTGGCGTACGAACAAAGCAGATAACAAATATTTTCATTTTAGATCATTTTGGTCGCTTAGATTATCGAAATAAGCTTTTCCTTACAATAAAAGCAATGATCCAACTAATATAACCTCGTTTTAACCTCAGTTAATCTAAGGAAAGAAAATTTGAACAAACCTAACCTGGTTAATTTGCAATCTAGTAAAGACTAACCTAAATTGGTTCGATTTCATCTAACCTAACCATTTTAACTGTATCTAAACCACGTTAAATCAGTTATCTGAAACTTTAAAGCTAACAAACCAAATCAAACCTAACTTAACCTAACAGTTATCGACTTTGCGGCGTCTCTTTCAAACTAATGCAATTTTTACAACATGTCAAAATAGTTATTTAAGCTTCAAGGGACATAAGAGTATATTTGCAGTTGAGACTGCAGAGTAGCTTATAACATTTTTTCTACTTCCGGCTAAATTAAGTTTTAAAAAACTCTTTTAACACTCATTTTTGACGTCTGACATGCTTACATTTTCTAATAAGATCGTGCGAAGAAGCAAGAAACATAGAAAACAAATAGAACAGAAGAAAAAATGATATGAAAAATCCAGAACGAACAAGATGGAAGTTCATCCAAAACTGTGAACGATAAGAATGAATCCCTCCCTTTAGAGAATATGAATACGCTTGATGACCTTTTTGATGGCTTTCAGGGACCAGGACATCTCCAGGGTCAAGTTCCTCCGCTAGCTCTTAAATACCTGATACTTAATTAATATTAGTATTCTTTCTAGAAGATTTACTCCGAGAATTTATAATCTAAAACGAGAGTTAATCAGATTTAAAAAGAACCTGATATCAATGCAACATAAAATATATACAAAGGATATTTATAGAGAACAGTGAAAGGGAATTATTATGCAGGTAGTATTATAAATACCTTAACGATAGTTAAATTACCTGCAGCAATAATCAATAAAGGCAATTTATCCCTGGTTTGTTAATATAATGGGCATATGTGTATGGTGGATGTACCTATAGTGTATTGTAACGTGTATAAAAAGCCAGTACATCTAGATTATATACCCTGAAAAACAAAAAGTAAACATTTTCACGGCTAACTACACAATTTTGATAAACCCCCTGGAGCCATGTATAGGTACACCCCGTGTTCCGGCTGTTTGTAAACATGTGTGTGTGGTGGTTTGGTAAATTCGACTCTCTGCAAACAATTTCCGGCCAATTCGTTAAATTTTGCGGTTACGCCATTAATACCCACCCTTTTGAAATGATCTCATTATTGAATGCAAAGTGTTTCAAAATTTCAATTATTATTAAATGAACTGTAGATGTAGGTACAAACAAGCAGATTGATTTTACAATCATTAAAGAATTCAAGCTGCAATAATCAATTAAAACGTATAACCCACATATTTTAGAAATATTTAGCATAGCCAGACACCCTGATTTGAGATTCTAGCCACTGTGGTATTCGAGATTAACATTAGATACCTTTGTTTCTTTCTTCTTCGGTAGCTGTAAAAAAGAAGAGCAAAAACCATTTCCGTCAGTCCACGCTGACGATAACATTTTTCTGTTTTGCATGTATTTATAATAATAGATTTTATGGCGATAATGCACGGTTGGATTTCCTTCAAAACAAAAAAGGGGTCGTAACATGCACACACAACTGCATTAATGGAATGGTACGGTATGCATTTAACATGTGAGGTATTCAATCAATCGCGTGTTATGGTTAAAGCACCTGTGAGATTTACTACATAAATATGCGTGTTAAACGCAGGGCACGGAACACTGGGTGCAGGAGAGATGGAGTGTTGTTTTATCTTGTTTAACAGGTCGTGCGTGCACTTGAAGAACTTGAAAGTCGACCTCCGATTATGAAAGATGAGCATCACACTTCAGCGTTCATTGTCCTCTCTCACTATATCAAGAGTGTGTTTATGCGTGTCCGGTTTTTGCAGCAATGGATGATATTATGCTAGGTGTATGTGTTACTTATAATATTTCGATGCTGTCATTTCTTGGATTTACATTTAACAATTTTAATATCGATTGGCTAATCAAAGTGAGAAACATCTGATGTTGGAATCTGGTTCTTCCAGGTAGAAGTTAATCTTAATACACTCTCGCTTTGATTATTTTCATCCGGTTGTTTTTATTTCTCTATCTGTGAAATCAATTCAATAAAATTTAATTTGGTTTTCTTACTATAGTATGGTACATTCGTATGCTCTTTCTAATTCCACCATGGCTTAAGCAAAAAACCAGTCGTTCACCTACACCTACAATTTATTGCATCAACTTTAGGAACTTCTCCAATAGAAGTAACGTTATTTCGGCTTACAATTTATTGAAATCTTCAAAATTGATAAAATGTTTTTGTTCATCATATGGATTAACTGACAGGATACACGATATACGAAGATACGAAAAGTTTCAAAGAAAATTGGATATTTGACAACTGTATGATAGTCAACAAGAAGGTTTAGGATAAAGAGTAATAGTTAACTGCTCACTACAGCTTTATTTTAATTTTGAGAAACTGATAAAAATATATGACTATCGTTATTTGGTGATTCAACTTCGAGGTAAATTCACAATGCTGACCTACTCTTTCCTACTAAGTTCATTGATGCAATCAGAATTTAAATGTCTTCTTTGTTTTAAAACTATAAGCAGAAATTGATTTTTTTGAATTTCATCAGTAGTCTTCAAAAGGTGAATTGTTTAGAAGGCAATCATAATAGATCATGAGATATCTGAATTCGCTGTTTTCTCAGCTTTCCGAATGTATATGGTTTGTTATATTTACTTTAAGCAATAACGAAGATATGACGATATTAATCCAATTTGCATAATCTAGTATGCTATGATTTTGAGAAAAACCAAAAAAATAGCATGTTAATAGCGTTTTCGTTGAGTAGTTCAATCATTTGTTCGGATCTTCAATTTAGAAGGTTCTTCTTCTTCAGCTAGATGGAGTACCAGCACCCGTAGCCTCTCGACAGGGAACTGTTTAAGGCCTAAATTTACAAACAAGTGAATTGGAGCTTAGGGATCAAGCTTGCTAGACTTCGCTTCTTTTTATGGTGGCTCTTAAGGATGTATTTATTGTAGGGGCAATGCCTAACAGAGGTGTAAAAATAACCTGAAATTTTAACTTTGGAAACATTGATGTATCTTGCAATGAAGATTTTCTAACTGGTGTTAAATTAACTATAAACATTTTAATGTTGAGATATAAATGCATTTTTATTCATTTAGTGTTTATTTTGTCAAGATTCTTCAATATTTTATAATATGCATTTGTGTAATAGGAATTCTTGACAGTGAACATTCAACAGGTTCGTTTTATGCAATGGGATTTTATTAAATGTCAAAAACTTTTATTACAAAAATATGAATATTAGAAAATCCTAACGAAATTAGCACTAAATAAGCACGAATGCATTTATATCTCGACATTTGGTGTTAATATCATGAATTTTATGCCATTTACGTTTATTTTGTTACAAGACATACCAATTTTCCCAAAGTTAAAATTTCAATTTTTTTACATTTTTTGGAAAATATTATAATGACAACAATGCATAGCTTAGATATTTGTATTCCATCTCTCGGCAAATACAAGCATTTCTAAGACTTGCATTTTGAAGTTAATTATTGTAAGGTTATGTTTTGTGTCATAGCAGAAATCGTTAAATGTCAATGTATTTTATTTCACCGCATTTTATATTATTTGTAATATGTGAAAATTATAGTAAATTATAAACATTACTTGGCAATATAAAATTCCATAAAAAATAATCAAGGCTGCTCTACAAGTTTTATTATCTGGTTTGTTTCCATTCTATACACAGACGAGATTTAGCGCCATCTCTTGCTTGATATTTATTCCCTGCACTGCACTGTGCTAATGAAAATTCTATCAAGGAATCTAATAAACCCGATCTATAATTATTAACCCACGATAAAAAAGCAAAACAGTTTTATGTTTATAAAAGATGATTGAAAAGGTTCAGATAAAACTTCAGGGTGACATTTTAAGCAAAACACTTTTAACGAACATAACCCCCTGGAGTTCCAAATTCAAGTATCATGAAAAAACAATTTTTTTTGATTATTTGCAAAAACGTCAAGGAAAGAAATCTCTTTATTAATTCCAACAGAAAATTTATTTGAATTTATTTTTGTGCTAAACAATATAACTTAGATGAAAACACACTTTTTATTATACAAAAAAAGATTGATGACAGTTTGAATTTCAAACAAAACAAAAATATTTAAGAAGTTGATAGCAGTACATCCTTGATTTAGTCTTGTTTGGCATTGTCGTGACAACGCGCACGCCATTGGTTGGTTAAGTGACAACTTGCAACACGGCCAACTTTAAGCTGCATAAATCACTGATGTGTTAACGCGGGAGATTCAAACTGACTGTGTATGGCAAATTCCGGAAAATGATAATCTTTTCCTTCATTTCCCTTCTAAAAGACGAAATTACGCAAAACTGTGAATTCCTGTCGTCTAGAACAGTACACAGCAAGCAAAGTAATGTCGAATTCAATTCGGACATGCTTCATCACTGATAACAAATCCTAATAATTGACGTCATTAAGACGTTCCTGTTCTGTATTGGCTATTAGAAATTCTGTTTCTTAGTTTTAAATAAGAATGTTACGCAACGGATAACCAATAAATCACGTGAAATAGAAGTCATTCTCTTTGGTGGACATTCTTCATATTTCTGCGAGTTTCAAAAAGCCCCAAAACGATTTATTCCCGTACAAATTAATTTCACATAGAATCTGCTTGAAATATTTTCAGGTGAGTTTTCTGTATTTGTTTTTAGCGCAACATAAAATAAATATCTATAGAATTAAGACTTTGACAAGACCAAAGCAGGAAACTTTATTGTTTTGAACCCATTTCTTACCTGTTTGGTGATTTTGGTGAAAATGATTATTTTTCCCTTTTCCTTTTATAAAACGGAGACGGTAAGGGGAATCATCAAATTCAATATCTTTTTGTGAACCAGTTGGGCTTTTTGCATAAATTAAGTAATTCAAACTGAAGTTTGTTTTACTAACAGTTACTTTAAGTCTTTTAGGTCGGAAGGTTGCGGTGAAGCGTGCAAGAGCGCAAAACTCTTAAAACGAGAGAAAGGAAGAGCGATTCTTTTAATAACTGGTTGGATGCACTAGAAGGGTTAGTGTCTTTACAACCAGCGGTAATTACATCTACGTTTGCATGCTCTACAGGCGAACCTTCAGACCCAGAGTATCATTTGAAGAAAGCAGTCAAAGAACACAAAAGAGAAAATCACAACAACTGTGATCGTCTGCTGCTTCTACGCTGCTTAGATGAGTTTACGTTCACAGGGCTTAGAAGATACGACAGAAACCTATTTCTAGCCAATTCACATCAATTATCTAAATTTTGGCTAGATATATGAATCGATCCCCTCAAACTCCGAAATAGACATGGAGCTCCCCACATTGCAGGGGTTGCTACTGACAAAGTATCTCTTGATTACAACTTGGCATTGTGATGCTGAGATTCTTATATTTACTACAAAACAGGTAGGTGGTAGACAGAGAAAACTTCGAGTCCTGAACGCTTGTTTCGAATACAGTCGACCCAAGGATGGGCAAATGAGGCAACCATAACTCTTTGTGTTTATAATTTCGTTGTTATCACCAGACAAAGAAGTTGCTTTATTGATTCTTCTCTCGTTCTTAAATTAACATTAACATCATCCTGTTTACCACACCAAAGTGTTTATTCAGTGCCTACGAGTGTTTAATGGCCGGTTGCACCAACCAATAAACTTAGTTTGGAACCAAGATTGGATAATTTTGTCGTTAAAATTTGTATTAAGAAATGAAGTTCCATCAATCGATAGATTTGCCGAAGGTTGGTGCAACCGGTCATAAGAGTAAATTCTCAGTGTTTTCCCAGAACTTCCAGACATTTAATTACAATAACCCATATCGGTTAGCCTCTAAATTCGATTTGCAACTTAACTATTTTGTTAATTCCAGATGTACTTGTTGTACACTCGCGTAGCGTCAAGGATTAAGGGACCCTGACAATTTTACCCGAACTGGATAAACATACGGACACTCTCGTTATTCGCTCCAACTTTACCCACTCTTTACTTTTGCTTTCGGTTCTCGGTATAACGCAAAACGTTTAGTTAAAAAATCTTTACTTATATGTCTTGTATCACTTTCAGTAAACAAATACACACGTGGTGGCCATGCTCAGACTTCTTTACATGAACCGATTAATACGATCATATGAATCTTGTAAATTCTAAACGATTATCTAAAGATCTTTCTACGTTTCGAATGACGTAACATAATTCGTAATTCGAAATTAGCAATCTGTTGGTTATTTACAGTTCTCCAGTGTTTAGAGTAATTTCCAGTGTTTCTCCCCAAAATTTCGACCGGTTTTCACAGAATTTTCAGACATTTATTAACATTGCGAACACTCATATCTGTGGGTCCCTAAGTACAATTCCCAGTTTGATTAATTTCTAGATGTACCAAAGTTTACACTTTTGTATAATAATGTATATTGAAACCGAATTAGAGCACTGCACGGGGCAAAATTCTCAGGCAAGGCCCGGCTGCGGATAAACTTGACGCGGCCCGAAAAAAACAAGGTAATTTGTTGATCAGCCCAAATGGCCCAAGAAATTCGACAGGAACGAAGGACCAGATGGACACGACGTAGACCCCAAAACCCGAACTTGGGGCCGAGCTGCGCAAACACCCGACCAAGAAACCATCCCGTCAATACAACAAAAGATCTCGGTCCGGTGCAGTAGGAAAATCGTCCGCTGCAGATCAGTACGAAGATAATGGCCCCAAAAGCCCAACCGTTCTGATAAGTTCAACGCCCTGACAAGCCCGAGAGACGCGATAGGCCCGAAGAGCCTGACACTGCCGAGAGGTCTAAAGGGCCCGGACGTAGGCCGGAAAAGCCCGATACATTTTTAAACCGAGTTCCGGTCCGGCCCGACCCGAATTCGAACTAAAAAAACCGGAAACGTGCAGTTCTTAAACCGAATTCACATGTGTAAAACCGAGATAGCCTCAGAACTCCAACTAGAACGATGTACGCATAGCTATGTGGTTTTTTCTTCGAATACGTGGGCAGTAAGGTTTTTCTGGTATTTTAAACTCGCTGCGCATGCAACTACATTTAACTTCAGGCGGAATTGTATATACATCTCTTTTTTTTCGGCTACATCCAGAAGTTATACTTAACTTTTAAACAAACCATTTCCCGCCATTTCCGTTTGATGGGACTTCGTTAATGTCTAGCTCCACTCGGTCAATTGACCATGTCTTTTCTGTTATCTTTCACCGGCGGTATTGAAGAAAAACACGATCATCTAATGGAAATTTGAAAAAACTAGTTTGAGGGTGATTATCGGGTGGGTTGTCACAACAGTAAAACGTCAAAAACAGTCATAAATGTTTTGGGAGTTTTATAGCCAGCTTTGGCAACGTTGCTTGTAGCTGATGATCACTTTTTCTTCCTCCACAGAGAGCGTATTGCACTGATTTTTTTGATTAGATCTAATTATTACTAAACATTTTAACCCCATAGGAAATTCTACTGTAAAACCCAGAGTAGATATATGAAAAGGGAGAGTAGCGAAGTAAAACTTCGAGAAGTAAAGATTTACTCCGATCGGAGTATCTTCGGCAACACGAAAGCGTCTTACAAAATTCTGCAAAAGGCGCCAAATATCCTAGCGCCGGCGGCTCCGGAATTTTGAAATGAGAAAGCGAAAAGAAAACTAATAGCTTTTGCATGAAGCCTTGAAGAAATTCTAAAATAATGTTCTTATTGGTAAGCTAATGGCGGATAAACGACGAACGCGTCCAATATAATAAGCATTACACGTTTGAAATGCTTAGAATCGAATCATTTCTTGTCGTCTCGTCTGGACTCGTTGGAAAATTAGTTTCATTTCTTGACGAGACGAAACGATTGAAATATGATTCGATATTGAAGAAAATGTCGTGTAAAACATCCCGTTACAACTCACTTTGATACTGCCAGAGAATTCTTTAGAGCAAGTCTGGGAATCAATACTTTAAAAAACTGTTTGTTTTCCAGCTCTGAATTTAGGTTTTATTACTTAAAATATTTTCAAAATTTAAAGTTTGTTGAACTCCATCCATGTTTTGTACAGACGCAAT
Source organism: Ignelater luminosus (assembly GCA_011009095.1). Lineage (NCBI taxonomy): Eukaryota > Metazoa > Arthropoda > Insecta > Coleoptera > Elateridae > Ignelater > Ignelater luminosus. Next base: position 197,016 of record VTPC01091078.1, on the reverse strand, counting down.
TTACCCTAGACTTTCTAAAAGGAACCTTGTGAAATTATTAGCAATAAAAATGTCACCGCTTTAGATATTTTTGGAAAGCAATTCAGTATGGATCTCGTTTTAAACGAAATTGTTCCTTTACACCTGCTTAAGAAGACATTTTTAACATTTAATCTAAATAAATATCGGTAGGTAACTAATAATGGTAAAAATGACCTGCTTCAGTATTTTTTATCCGCTGCTGTAAACAGGTGATACAGATAAAAATCGAACGAAATATCGATAAATGACACTCTTTTTAACTGCCTACTTATCTTTCTTGCAAGTTTTTAAAGTGATATTATGATTTATGAATCATGACGAGTGAGATATCTCAGAGAAAAAAATTCTGTCTTAAAATTCCAAGCGGTACCTTTGTAAATTTATATAATACATTTCAAACATGTCCTCTATCGTAAAATTTTTGTGACACTACTGTAAAACTAAATATCCGTCATAAATATTTTCGACTTTTTCTCTGGCGAGAAAAGTTTGAAATGCCCTTCCAATACGTTTTCGCTTGCTTTCAGCAAACAGAGAATCATTGCAGTGAACAGTGATGCTCTGTTAAATATTAATATTCTAATTAAGGAAATACATAATAATGTAAAAAGTGAGATTAATTTCAATAATTGCGCGGAAACTACTAATTTATACAACAGTTTATCAACGATTCATACTAAGTAATAAAACGCACATATATTAAAATATAATACTACACATTCTGTCGCTAATTAACATTCTTAGCGTGTAAGCAAATAAGCGCAATAATAAAGTCATAAACTCGAAGAAACGGCGTGTTCGGTTCAATTACAACAATAACCATAAAACAAAAATGTAATTCGAATACAGGTCTTCCGATACTTAAATACGTACCATGGGCATATAAATCCAGCAAGTTTAAAAGTGGACAACACACACACCAACATAAACGCGGTACATACGTACATACGTACATACGTGTACAGGTGCAGCCATGTCCAGCTCGTAAATTTCAAGTCTGCCTCCTGCAACTTACAGCTGAACATGATGTATACGAATTGCAAGGCAAAATTTTAAAATGTTTCTTGTTCATGATATAAAAAGTATTACATGTAGTATAACAGAATGCTTACATAAATTGGCTGATTAATTGCCATAAATTTATTGCATCTTTGGCTTTTTAAAAATAAAAATGATTTATTATTGTAGAAGTCTTTAAATTCTAACCTTATTAATAAATGGATAATTTCCAATCGTTAATTGATAGCTTGAAACAGAATACATGTCCGCATTACGTTAAACCAGTTGCATTTCCATTAAATCTATCTAATTTCTCATAACGTAAATTCTATTAGTGACTAAAATTAAATTTTATTGGCAATTATTTCAGGCATTATATTAATGCAATTAAACGACGCATTTCTAATAAATACATACTCTACAAGCGCTTTAATAATCATAAAAGTAATAACTATAATTACGATGTGTACTGGTTATTATTATTAACATTCACTCTGCGATGGGTATCTAAGTTGCATTAACCATAATATGGGGAAAATGTAGAAATCTTGTAAATATAAATTGCTACTTTATAATATTATATGTATACAGAAGAAGGTATGTATAACTGTGTATACATAACATTAATAAATTACAGTAGATGCTTCTTACTGTTTATTAAAAAAAGTGAGAAAGACAGTTTCGCGTTTTCTTTCTGCAATTTCAGTATCAGGGCTGTTATCATTTTTCTTTTTGGTGCATTTGAGATTGAAATGAATTGAAGAAATAGTAACGAGTGACCATAAACTTTATATCGTCAGTTGGCCATGAACGGGAAAGATAGACAAATTAGTATGTCGAATTATTATAATATGAAGTGACAGAAAATACCAACTGTGTTTGTATGGCAGGTTATGTTTGCTGTCACTTTGACGGACTTTTCAGAATCACGAGGATAAGAAAACGATTTACTTGAAAGAGAAGGACAAAACAATTACGATAACAGTTTCGACAGAGAATTCGAGATTAAAACAAAAGCTTACCAATATTATACATGCACAAACAAAGCACAGCACAGAAGGTCCTAAACCAAGACACTTTTCTAAATACTAATATAACATAAAAAAATCATTTAGGCTGATAAATACAACATCAATCTCGAAACAGCATTTGAACAAAAATTCAAGAAAATCGTGAAGCTTTGCAAACAAACTTACCTATGGCCAAAATAATGCAAATAGGTTCAAAATATTATTGACAGTAGGTATTTACTTCATTCTCTTAAGTATAAAAAAACTAATTTGGCAAAAAATGCTTTTACTTGCTAAAAGTTCGCATGAATCAAGCTGACGGTGAATAAATATAGGTACTAGATATTTATTCGCGGCTCCGGTCGTCCGACGTCGAGGACGTCGCACCTACAGCGCTCCGGGTTTTTAACCCTCATGTAATAGAAGCGGGTGCGATCGGGATCGTTTCTGTCTTCAAAATGTCGTGCTTGGTCCTCCAACACGACAACATCCGTGGCTCAAGATTCGACTTTGCCCACCTACAGGACATCTGCCAAGAAAACAAAACAAAATCGGTGTATTACGGATCGTTTCAAAGTCACTCCCTCGCGACATCCAAACGACAAAGTCTCATCTCGATAGGACCAGGCGTTCTTGAGCCACGGGATATATGGCTAACAAAAACAAACGACTGTCAGTTTGTCACACATCTTATGAAAGTCACTCCCTCTCACCACACCTAACAATCAAAGTCCCATCTCGAAAGAGCCAGGCGTTCCTGTGATACATGATATCTATAGAAAAAAAACAAAAGACGGTCGGTAGTGCCCGGATCGCACTCTCCCATCATACCTGGCAATCAAAGTCCCATCTCTATAGGACCAGCCGTTCCTGAGATACACAAGATATCTGGAAAATAAAACAATTGACTGGCGTTGATGCCCGGATTGCTTAAAAGCCATTCCCCCACCATACCTAGCAATCAAAGTCCCATCTCGATAGGACCAGCCGTCCTCGAGATACAGCACACCTGTCAAAAAAAAACAAAAGACGGTCAGTGGCGCCCGGATCGCTTAAAAAACATTCTTCCACCATACCTAGGAATCAAAGTCCCATCTCTATAAGACCAGCCGTTCCTGAGATACAGGTGCCTGTCAAAAAAAAACAGAAGACGGTTGGTGGTGCCTGGATTGTCTGAAAGCCATTTCCCCACCGCACCTAACAATCAAAGCCCCATCTCCATAGGGTCAGCAGTTCGTGAGGTATGGAGTATCCGCCAAATTAAAAAACAAATGCCGATCGGAGGCCTCCGGGTAAATTTGAACGAAACCGAAAATTCACGAAAAGCGAAACCGATGCACCACTCGTCACAATCGCATTCGTCAGATGTGATCGAAACACTAGGAACTCGCCCGTTTCCGTGCAACTCCATAAGGCCCGCTAGCAAGACTGATAGGCGCGTCGTAGGTTTTTCGAGATTTTCCACGCGTTCGATGGCGAATGGCTGTTGCGATCTTCCCCTTTCTTGCTTCATGAGACCGTCGCTTCGGCGTCCCCCTACCGTCGCCGTTCAGAAGGAAATCCGAGCAGAAGTGAGAAAAGAGAGAGAGAGATGTCCTCTATATTTTTTAATGTTATATATTAAAGGTATCGCAGCAGACTTCTCTAAATCAGCATAGTCCTGCGACTCCGGTTGGCCGTTAAAGCGCTTCTCTTCCTTTAACCCTCTTGTGGTCACTTTTGATTCAAAACAAGTCGGGCTACGTCCTACATTAACCATTTTAAAAGAGCTAAATACAAATACTGGTTGAGTCACCGTCACTATCAACAGTCAAAGTTCCATCTCGATGTGATTAGTCGTTCCTCAGATAAGGAATATTTGTCAAATAACTTCGTTTAACCCTTTCGGCATCACTCTTGTAACGCCCTCTATTAACTATTTTAAGAGAGCTAAATAGTACATGTCAAATTACGCAACTGAAAAGCCTCCGACCAACCCTCATGAGAAAACCAGTTAAGAATACGAGTTGGGCTGCGCATGGTTAGTGATGCGTGCCACATCTGAAAGTCAGTCTACCATCATTGCAATTAATTAAAAATCCCACCCCGTTAGGGCCAACCGTTTCTAACGTGTGAGATAAAGAGATGACCAATGATCCCCGGATCGTGTGACAGCTCACTCCCCATCACTACAGAACAAAAAACCTTCGAAGTCGATACGACCATCCGTTCATAAAATGTAGAATATCTTTCAAAAAAAAAAAACAAGACTGTTGTCGGGGAGCTCTCGGTTTGAAAACGTTTCAAAACAGATAGGGTGCACCTCCCATTTACGGTTTTAAAATGTGCATCAGGTTGCGGCATTCAAGACTACCTGCAGTGGCCTAAGCTCGGGTTTTATCCCCCATTAATCTCATTCAGAAAGCCAAAATCGAATTCAGTAGTGTTTTGGGTTTGAAGGACTTTATCATTCTTTAATTTGAAGATCAGAAAAGAAAATCAGAAAAATGGTTGCATGCTTTAAGTTGATATCTTGGCAAAAATTGGTTGATAATTGTTCTCAAGACACTGTATCAAACATTTGAAAGGTCAAGGTTAAATTCTTGTTTGCTTGGGTTGGACTTTTAATTCAAAATTCAAATAAACAATCTTCTATGTAATTTCAAGATCAGCAATCGATTTGAAACAAAAGGTTACTCTTTTTTCCGTAGAATGCATCACTTCCGAGTAAAACTGAATTTTCTCCAAAACCTTTCAATTTCAACGACCTATAGCAGGCAAGGTCATACTACGTCATCTCATGAACAGAATATAATTATTTGCATTGAGTCTTTTTTGTCGTACAAGTCTTTTCTTAAAGTGCACCGTTTTCGAGAAGCACGACGTCAAAATCTCTCGTATTTAATTAAACTCTGACACCCGGTATCTCAAAAATGCTGCAATTTTAGGAAAAAAGTTTTATGACAAAAAAGGTTTAGTTTTTGCCAAGGAATGCGATGCAAATAATTAGATCTAGTCTTTGAAATGACGTACGACACTAGCCCGTCGAATTTTGAAGGTTTTGAGAAATACGATTTTACTAGAAAACGAAGCATTCTACGGAAAAACGCAAAAGTAACTTTTTGTTTTTAAATCAATTGTCGATTCTAAAAATAAAATTTCTTTTAATTTTTTTTAAAGAGAATTTGCACATTTCAATAATTGAAGTGACCAGAATGAATTAGAACGAAAATCTTTATTATCTGCTTTGCACATGTGCTAAGTTTTCTCAGTCCCACGTTGCTAGGCGCCATTATTATATGTGATACAAGACTTCAAAATGTCAATAATGGATAACCAACAGCGACTAATTTATACTTCGGTACGGGGTTCTGGTTTTCGCCGTTCGACACAGAGTCGTGAGTACTATCGGCTAGTTGCAATTAATTTTCGGTGGTAACCGAAAGACCTCGAATTTCTCCCAAAGACCGTTTGGGAGTTTTCCGAGTATTGTAACGCCCATGGATGGTCCGATCGACGTGATATTCGATATCTGTGTTGCGAGAGTGCTCCTCCAGCCACCCAAAAAACCCGACTTGATTCGGTTAACTTCGCACTTTTTCTCATTGGCATGCCGCGATGCTCCCTTAAAGAATTCGTAACTCTCGAACCGATGGTCCGACGCAACTGCGATTTTTTCTAAACGACGGGCATGATTTTGCGAAACCTCCTGGACGTCTACCAATAACGTGCATTCGTTTCGGAGGTTGGTTACAGCGAAAAAAATGAATTCGGGCTTCTTCGGTGCTGTTACCGAAGGTGGTAGCAGGTGGTACCATCGGATGCACCGTCAACTGGGACATAAAAAGGTACTATACGTGTTTCTTGTACAAGGTCGTCTTGAATGTCAAAACCGGTAAAACCGGAAACGGCGAAAATACGGTCCTGGAATGGGAATTTTTGTAGTTAGGAATACCGATATTCGGCCACAAGTGCCTATGGGTGTCCTGTTCAATATTTTGCAAGCAAATTTTAGAGTTTTTAAAAATATCTTCAAAACGGAATGGGGGGCCCTAATTCGCTCGACCCCTCTTGGCCCGGTTATTTAATGGTGATTAATGTCGCGATTCTGAATTTATGTTTCCAAAGCTCCTGCTCGCTTCCCCTAGAAATTCGGTCGGAGACGGGAGAAAGACTTTTGGAGATATGGAATTTTGAATTCTTTGCTAATTTGTCCTTTTTTGTTTCACGCTGTTAGCGCCGGAAATTTCAGGTTTAGATTATTTCACACCGTGTGTTTTCGTAGCAGTTGAAGAGCCATCAGGATATGGTTTTGTAGTTATCAACGGGGAACAAAGGAAGAGAGTGGAAAAGTTCATGGGCGTGGGAGTGGAATGGACTTGCGATTTGTTTTCGGAGCAGTTGAAGAAATATCAGAATGTGGTTTTGTTTTTGGGATGTACGGGAGAGAAACAAGAAGTGCATCGAAGCCCGCTGTATGTAAGTTGGAAGTTTTGCACTTTTTCAAAACGGAAAATGAGAATAACTCGTAAATACGTAGGCCGATATTGACCAAGTTTGGAAGAAGGTAAGTGGGGTTTTAGGGCATTCGACTACCTTGCACGCACGAAGCGAATGCGGTAACATTTAGCGGCGAAAATGGACAAAACCAACTGGGACCTCATGCGATGTCCTAGCGATCTGAGATGTTAAGCCTCCCTGGAGTCTTTTACCCTTCGCAGATTTAAGCTCAGGTTCAGAGGCGTCTGTGATGAGAGATAGAGGTGAGGGGTTTGCGAAGATATCGAAACAAATTTAATACCCCGATTGAGTGTCTTCACCTGATTTTCCACTTCCTATGGTTCGGCAGCTAGAGGGCGCGACAAGTCAAACCTAGGAGAGCTCGTAACTTGAAAACTGTTAAAGAGTACAGGGTCCTTGTAAAAACTTTGTAACTAGGTTAATTATGGTCCGATCGAGCTCGTCTTTTTCATGCTAAAAGACATCATCAGGGAAGCTTAGGTGGATACCAGTAGCGTGCGCCTGTCTTTGGAGTAAAACGGAAGAAAAAAATGTAATTAGTCTTCTCTTAGACCTTCCTGGAGTAGTTTTCCAAGATCCTAGGAAAGTGTAGTTGCTAGCCACGTGCGCACCTTGGAATGGAAAACAAAAAAACTTCGGAGATAGGAAATTTTGAAATCTCCAGTAAATTGTTATTTTTGGCTTTTCGTTATTCGTGCCGAAACGGTACGTCCTATCGACACCAAACACTAACCACCGTAAAGAGAAAGTAGGGATATGTAAAAAGTGTAATTCGCAGATTTTTCGAAAAAGCGCTTTTTGTACCTGAAAATCTAATTTGATAGGATAACGGAGAAAAAAGTGGGGGAGTTAGTACCCATAGGCGTGCGGTCAGTTGATCAATAAAGCCGTTGCGGGAAGATATCTCGTGTTCTCGGATATACCAAGAGTTATGGCAGGTGTATAAGGAGGCGATATGGACGGACTGGCAATTTTCATGAAAGTTATTGTAATAATTAATTTTTGGCAAACGCTGATAACGTTAATAAAACAAAATCATTACATGAAAAAAGAAAAAGGAACCTGATAATAAAAGACGATTTTGTTTATAATGTGACTTGTTTTGAATTCAACCACATGTAATAGTAAAGTTTCAATTTGTCCCTCAAAAGATAAACAAGCAATAAACATACTTTTATACATGACTCATGTCAATATTCAAGATCCTATACATGTATGGCTTTGACAGATGCAACTCTTATACTAACATAAGTAGGTGTATAAAAATAAATTGTACTTTTCAACATATGTGACACCTTGGGAATTAGATAGTAGATACCTATGCGGAATATGTATGTATTTCATAACGGAGACGAATTCACAAAGAATTTCAAAACCCAATATAAAATTCTTCAACACAAATACTAGTAATTTTCAATGAGAATTCGCCTCTGTAAAAAAACAATTCAATAGTAATGGAGGTGTTGCTTAAACAAATTAACTTGGATGTACTAGTATAATAAGGAATCAATATTTATTTTACACCACATGTTTTGTCAATTTCAATATAACAAGCATAAAACAAAAAGGTACACGTACAACCGACCATAGAATTAAAATTTCCTGTATGGTGCGAACAGGCACGTCGAGATCAGTGGTCACATTAAAAACATTAATAAGTCCAAGTCATTTTTCACCTGAAAAATCTAAATCTAAATCATCTAAGCGCTTGGTTATTAAACTTTTTTAACTGCATCGACTCAAGTTCACGTCATTTTACAATCTCACGGTTATTGCTCAATTCCATTACACTTTTAAAATGAATTTCCTGTTTATTTAACAAAAATCAACGTTAATTTCTACCGTTTAGAATATTATCCGCTTTAAAACCATAACCTATTTATTTTTATTTCCCAGCCTTCACGTAGACACGTAATGTAGAAAAAAACAAGTGTACTTACGTTTAATTGGCAACGATATTCAATAAATAAGAAGAATTCATTAAATTCTGTCTTCCTAATAAAGAAGAAACTGACTAATAGAAAAAAAAACTGGAGCGTCAGTCAAAGCGGCGTCAACAAGCACCTGAGCAAGTTTAATTTTATTATATCCTGCTAATATTTATTACGTCGCCAAGATATGTGATTGATTATCTTGACAGTTTACATGAGCATTTTATTTATGTTAGAAAAAATTATACACTACTCGAAGTTTGCTTAATTAAGTCAACTACTGGTAAGAAAGCACTTTTCAATTCTGATCGGATCTTTGAAGTGCTAATTTTTTTTTGTTAAGGAAAGATTTGTTAGTGATGATAAAAGCGATACGCACACACATAAAACAATCTTACCGTTTGCGTTTTAACATTTTCCTATTCATCACAATTTTTTTATAATGAAATCATAAACACGTGGAATATGCATAATGTGTATAGAGAGAGCAAACTCATTTAAATAAAATTATATCTTAACTTACCCCACCATTTGTCTAAAAGCAAAATAAAAAACGGCCAGAAAAAGCTCGTCAAGAGAGGGCTTTTTTCTTTGCTTTCGTTCTATTTCAGTTCGACTGTTGTGCTTCATGCAGAGTTTATTTAATTGTGTACGTAATAGGAAAACAATTCATTTTGTATGTAGTTTACGTAAGTGAGATACTCAGAAAACCTTTTGTTTTTTTTTTATTTTTCCTACTTAATTAATTTAAACACGTGCTTGATTGTTTTAAATTCGATTTGAAAGATCCAAAAGAGCTGTTTTCTTTTAATTAAATAGATTTAATTGTCGTAATCGTAATTAACGGTATTGTTGCAGCTTTTTAATACAACTAACTTTAAAGACATACAAAACGTTTTTTAAACCTGGAAAATAGTGAATTCGTGTTTCAGACAAAAAAGGTAATGGCAAATTAATGACGAATTGTCTCACATAATTAAGAAGTTTTTGCATGGCGTGAGAAATTTCTTATGGTCATTAAACATTCTGTTGTTAGATACAGGGTGAGTCACTTATAGAGATGATTGTTTTTAGTGGATAATTTTAATGTTTTACCAATAAAAAAGATCTAATCGAAATTTGCTATAATACACAGTCTTTTGTTTATATTAATCATTTATTCAATTATCTAGTGTTTAGGGAAACTAAAACAATAAATAAAATAAAAACATACTGATGGAATTAACACCTATGTAGATGTTTTCATTCTTAACTGGACATAAATCTCTTTGTTTCCTTGCAAAAAACCGTCAAACAGTTCAGTTCAGGACGAAAAGTGACGTGTTCAAGTACAGTGTAACTTGGTTATAGCGAATCCCTGATATAACGAAGGATTGTATGTAACGAACAAATTTACATAAATTAATGTACATTATTTTTATGACCCTTTTAACGAACCTGTTTATAACGACCGCTCGGTGATAATGAACAATTTATTTTTATTAACTAAAAATAAAATTTTTAGATCGTTTTAAACAAACTTCATTCAAGAATCCATTTGTGTTGCGTTAGCGTCTTTGCGCTCATCCAAATTTGTTTTACCTCATACTTTATCTCTTCTTCTTATTCATGGGAATGCTGACATAAACAATATCTTATGTTTACAATGTAAATAAAAATTCGGAAAAACTCTTAACCATTGTCGAAAAATTGAAATCATAACCCAATCTTTATAATGGCTTGTCAAATACCGAAATCTGCCGGAAATTTAATTTTTCTAAATCAATTGTGTCAACGATATGAGAAATCAGTAAAGATTACAAAAATGCAAGCATAAAAATGTTACGGAATTAAAAATAAATTTAAAACCGATAAAAAAACGCTTTAGTTTTGTTTCGATAAATGGCTACCGTATTCAAAGTTTATTTTCTGTGTTAAGAGCCCTGCTAGGCCCGAAAAAACTCCGGTAACTTTTTGATTGGTTTGAAAAGCCCAAACGGGCCGAGAGGTCCAAAGAGCCCGGCAGCCTCCGACGGTTCAACAAGCTTGACACTCAAGTACGTCGTAAGAACCAATCAGAAAGATAGAGAACGCTGTAAAATCGTCAGATCTGGAGATGCATTGTTAGCTCTGGCAACAGTGGATTACAACTGTTCGCCTCTGTTCGGTCATATTTACAAAATTATTATAAATTCAAGACAGAATCATTAAGTTCCCTGACTTTTATTTATATTTCCACTGCATGACATTTACATGACTTTGTCTCTATTTAACTTCTTCTCTGACTTTTTTACATTTTCCTGTTTTCCAAAAAAGGCCGAACTCTGGAAAAGTCCGATAAATTTTTAAATTAATAAAACCCGACTGGCCGATAGGCCTGAAAGACCTGAACAGCCCGACAGGCCCGAACTGCCTAAGAATCCCGAACGGCCCGATAGGGCCCACAGACCCGAACGGGCCGAGATACCCAAATAACCCGACAGGACCGAACTGCCCAAGAATCCCAAACGGCCTGATAGGGCTCACAGACTCGAACGGGCCGACAGGCCCGAGAGGCCCGAACTACCCAAGAATCTCAAACGGCCCGATAGGGCCCACAGATTCGGACGGGCTGACATGCCCGGCAGACCCGAACACCCCGACAGGCCCAAACTGCCCTAGTATCCCAAACGGCTCGATAGGGCTCACAGGTGCAGGTCTCTACACCTTGTTGTAATTTATGAAACTCTGTTACGGTGAATGATCGTTTACAACGAACAAAATTTTTGCAATTCTTTATTTCATTATAACAGAGTTATACTGTAATTTCAAAATTTTCTGGAATTTTAAATACACTAGATTTAGTATGTGATGTCATACTCAAGAAGTCAATAATATGCTCGTGATAAGGGAAAAAAGCAGGAATTTCAAGGATTGCTCCCTTCCCCTAAATCGGCGTCCTACTAAATTATAAAAAAATCAGGAAAGTCTCGAGTTTTGTTCTTAAAAATTGTGGTGTTAAATGGTCCACCAGCACATTTAATTTTTCATTACTCACAGTCTCAGGTAACCTTCAAGTTTGTTCTTTGATTCCACTCGTTTTTGGACTTTCTGCTACAAAGTCTCTTCCTTTTATTGTTACCAAGTTTTCCATGCTTCCATTTGTCTTCCTATCTTTCTTGCCCCTTCGCATCATCTTATTGAAAAATGTGTATATATGATTCACAAGAATAATAAGATAACGAAAAACACGATCGCGACCTCTATTGGAAATTAAAAAAAACTAGTTTGAGGGTGTTCCATCGTGTAATTTTGATACTTTAACAAAATCTACCAGCATAGCCATAGGCGACTTTAAGCGGAAGCGCAATCCTGTATCTACGATAAGTTTACCCGAAGAAGTGAAATAAGGAAGAGTTTTGCAGATGAATGTGACTTTCAAATTTGAAATGAATTAGAGCTTATGAATACGAAGTTTCTTTTTGTCAAGGTTATAGGTCTATCTTATTATTGTGTTACAATAGATAGATAAGGAGGTTTATGGGGAGATCAAGATGTTACCGCCAAGGCGACATTGAGTGAAGTGAAGCACGGAGGTTAAAAGGTAAAAAAAAAGCTAAATAATGACGACGATTGCTTATCGAGCAAAAGAACGCATGCTGAAAATAGTTTTAAGAAGTTCTTAATAACTTTTCATTGCTTTTTGCCCACCAAAAAATTTCTTCGTAACTCGGTGTTTCAGTCCGACACTGATTATATTAGCAACAAAAATTAAAGGAAAGCGAAGTTGAAAAATAAAAAGTGATTTTACTCAAAAGGAATTTAATTTAAAAAAAACACCGCAGGAGTCTAAGTTCCTAGTTTCACTAATAAAAAACGTGTAAGTTGCGTGCAAGAAAAGAAATGGGGTTAACATAAAACCAAACACCCCGTATATACATCTTGCTCGAACTCACTCTATATAATAGAAGAAACACCTGGACAAATTTGAATCTGATTGAAGTAAGTCGTGCTAAGCATATTCTGAAACAATTACGTCTTTTTCATGAAACTTCAACATTCTGTGTTTCCGGGCTCACGAGGACCAATGGTTGTGGGAACTTTTTTTGCTTAAAATAACTTAGAAGATTGCTCCCTGAAATATCGTGACTACCGATTGATTGATGATTTTGTATCTCATCAGCTGAAAATTAATTAATTGTGATGATGCAGACCAAAACTTAGAAATGGGAGCGAACAGCAAATATTCATTATAAGGAAATTTATTATTAAAGTAACGCCAGAACACTACTTCTCGCGCACTGGATTGGCACCGGATGTATAAAACAAAAAATATATTATGGTATGTAGACACATGGATGGATTCACGTTAACTTTTCTTCATGTTTAATACATCATCTACATTTTTTGTATCTTGTAGGAAGTATTTAATGAAGAGATTGTGTAATGGTTTACTATGGGTACATTTCCTTCAACATTTGTATATTTTATTCAAAATCTTACTAATTTAATTTCTCTTCAGTATTCAACGATACATATTTTGTTGAGAAAATCGTAGCAGATAGTTGGTTGTCGATTAAGATTTTCATTTCGATATTTTTCTTTGGAGTAAATGTCATCTAAAACAAAACAAAATCTGTGATGATAAGTACTAGTCACATCCCCTGCATGTGTCCACGTGAAGCCGCAACACATGACTCCTCTATTTTTAAACACCACACGCGACTAAAGTTAAGTATACACATTACAATAACCCAGATGCTCTTTACGCACACAAAAAAACCAAAACAGCAGACACTATTCCATCTTATGTTTATTATCATTGTTAATAATAATATTTTACCTAAAAGGGGAAACTTAAAATACTTTCCGTGTGGCAGATAATTGCGTAATCTGCAAGTCAAATGCAGTTACATAGTTCTTGCATTCCTTATAATGACCCCTGTTCGTTCGTTCTTTCGCTCGCTCGCTTTCTTGTAGTAGTAAGACAAACAACCAACAACAAATGGGAGGATGGTGTCGCGGTGTTTATGTTTAAGGGCGTGGTGGGGAGCGCAGTTAAGGTTATTTTATATGCACACAGGTATAGGGAAGCATGCATACCCGGAAGTGTACATTTAACACCCTCGAGCTGCATGATTTCCGGCCGCTATCACCTTCATCTCTCTCACGCGATAAGGCCGTGCGCCCTCCTCGTCGTCGTCGCCGCACTCATGATAGCTTTATGATTTTGTTCTTGACCCTATTATTTCTGCATGTATAATACTAACCCTATTAACTATATTTTGATTTATGCACATGACGCGAAACGGTCAGGTTAGAAGGAAAATGTCAGCTGTGTACAGTTCTGCCTATGGGTTATCGAAAATGTTGTGGTTTTGTTTCTGTTGTTTGCGATTTTGCTTTTAGTCAAAAAAAACTTCCAAGGAACATCTTAAAAGAAGCTTCATTCACAAAAAATGTAAAAGCATCCTATTGTCTACACAGATGTGTTTTTAATTTATATCGGTTAGAACAAAAGGTTTTTTTGCCTAAATAAGGCTTAGTGACTAGAGAAACCCAAAAAACAAACTTCAGATCAGAAAGAGATTTCTTCTCTGAGATCTACATCCGGTTTCATTCCTATCTTTTGGAAACAGCTTAGTAAGTAGGGTCGATACCTGGTCAGTATTTAATATTTTGAAGTCTAAAACGAACCCCCTTGTCTGATTTGGAGTGAAAAAGGAGAGACATTCTCCATGTGCCAGTTTTGGAATCCGAGGGAGACCCTCCCCATAGGCGCTCCTGACTAAGAAGACTGTAAAAGCAATCCCATGGTGTTATGGTCATACCACAAAGATATGTTTGGTTCATTTACCTTTTCTACTAAGTCTTCTATTATTCTGCAAAGTTGATTGTATAATTTGAGAGCTTCAATTATCTTCCTCCATCTTCTTCGGTTCTTCACGGCTTCTTTCCAGTTGTTGAAATTCATTATTTTAGATATTCCACTACACAATCACTCTACTTATTTCTTGGTTGTCCTCCAATTCTAGTCTCTGTAGGACTCTATTCTGTGGTGATTTTTATACTTCTATTCTTGTCACTTCCCATATAGCATCGGATGTCCGCTAGATGTTAGTGAGACATTAGTTCGAACGTCCACGAAAGTAAATCGAACATTCATTGGGCGTCCGTGGGATGATCATTAGCGGATGTTCACTGCACATCTACTTTGTTCAAACATTCTTGAGCGTAAGTTAGACGTCTATCAGATGACCACCAGCGGACGTCCATGGGATATCCAATTTTGGTCCATACTTTGTGTGAATATATTTGGAAGTAAGTTGTACAACCACTAATTCACTGGATGTCTTACAAGTCACGTAAACAGAAATATTACAAAAAACGTCCACACTACATTCAAAAATCGTCTAATTTATGTCCAAACGTCGTTCAAATTATGTTCAGAAATCGTCCAGAAGTTATACAAATTACGTCCAAGAGTCGTCTCGATTTTATTTTAAATATTTCCAAATTATATCCAAAAAACGTTTAAAGTATGTCGAAATTACGTTCAAAACTCGTGCAAATTACGTCCAAAAGTCGTCAGAATTACGTCAAAAGTCGTGCAAATTATGTTCAAAAGTCGTTCCGATTCTGTTCAAAAAATTTCCAAATTATATCAAAAAAGTCTAAACTATGTCGAAACTACGTCCAAAAATCGTCGAAATTACGTCCAAGTCAAGCAAATTATGTCCAACAATCATCCCGACTTTGTTCAAACAATTTCCAAATTATATTCAAAAATAGTCCAAACTATGTCAAATCACGTCCAAAAGTCGTGCAAATTATGTCCAACAGGCGTCTCGATTTTGTTCAAACAATTCTCAAATTATATCCAAAAAACGATCTCGTAATCACGTCCAAAAGTCGTCGAAATTAAGGCCAAAGGTCGTGCAAATTATGTCCAAAAGTCGTTCTGATTCCGTTCAAAAAATTTTCAAATTGTATCCAAAAAACATCTAAACTATGTGGAAACTACGTCCAAAAGTCTACATCCATCGTTTCACTCGTATAAAACTGTTGGATTCGCTGGAAACCAATGCCGGTCGTTAGACCGGCCTTAGGCAAGTTGTCGTCTGGCGGCTTTTCATTACAAGGAAGCTTAAAACTGGAAACATTCCACTTTGGTTATGATAAACTGTTTTCATTTCATCTTTGCTTACTTGCACGGCTTTTGCTTATTCTGCTTGACTCTTGCCGCTTCTGCTACTGTGAACTGGTGCGCCTGTTGATGTTGTTCGCACTAACCTTTTTTATTTTTTCCCTGCTATTAGTTGTTTCCATCCATGATGCTTTCTGTTTGGATTAATATTTGTAAGAAATCCTGAGTGAGAAGTAACTTTTGGTCTGGCTTGCTTACCATTCGTTAAGAGCATTTGTTTTCCTGCTCGTTCTGTCAGATGTCAGATAAGCATTACTTTTGCTACTGTACCTGCTGTGCTCTTTTAATCTTAGGGTCTTTGCAAATTGTTTCCTGAATTTTTGGGTTTCTATCTGAAGATTTTGATCTTCAATAAATCTACGAAGATCATTTTGTATCCCTTTGACATCTTTTGTAACATGTTTAGAATTTCTACCTTTTTAATTCTTTTTATTGTCATTTCTGAGCGAGTTTATGCTATCAAAACCAGGATGATGAGTTCTGAATTGCCTAATAAGTAATTGGGGTTGTCGCTTGTGGGTACAACACAATGTACTGTGTGAGATACAAAGTGGTGGCTTTGTTGCATTGTCTCCAGGTTGGAAAGCTTTCCTTCATGTAATCTACTCTGGTACGCTTTGGGCAGGTTGGAAGGTTTATAGAGTGCGTCTAAATGATACTTTTAATCATTATCCGGATTTGGTCATTAGTTTTGTCATTTAACTATCTATTGTCTCTTTTGAAATTTGTTTTCGATGATATAGTTTCATCGTTTAGTTGTGGCTTCGAAGATATTCTCCAAATGACAACTGATCGGACGCTTCTTTATTTCTGCCCTATTGAGCATGGAAAGCTCCTTGGTTTCGGCGCTCACTTCTTTGTTTCCTTACATTATGGCCAGAGGTCGCTTCAGTTCCTCTCTTTTTGGATATTTTTGGCGTGTGGTCGTTCTTGATCGCTTTACTACCAGCACCCCAGGCAAGAACTCAAAAGATTTTTTATCTGAAATGGCCGTCATGCGATCGTGGATGTCTGGGTGACTCCCTTAACAGTCCTGATTAAATGGTTAATTTGGGTCGTTGTTGGGCTGGCTGGAATAATCTTTGTTTGGTTGTGGCAGACATGAGGGTTCGCTTAATGGTTTGTTATCTTTTAAAAATAGATTGACATTTCTTGGTTTTGGTTTGTGTGTATCACATCGCTACACAATACTCGTGTACTCTTCAGTTTTGTTTTGATCCCATTGAGGATAAAATAAAAAGGTACGATAAAATAAATGAAACTTGAAAAAAAAATACATACCATTGAAATTTAATTAATTATTGACAAACGTTTTAACCAACAAAAGTGTTACAAAGGAATTTAGCGGCAGGAAGTTAGTTTCAAATTTTAAGTGAAGAAACTATGAGACTCATACATCATAAAACTACCAACAAATTAGTAGTCAAAAACAGTGGTCATTCTGTAGCGACATTAAAATGAATGTCAAACTGTAGAGATCCAAGGGCGCAGGATTGACTTAAACTGCGAAGTGGGTTTTGAAGTACGAGGGCTGTTTGACGGAAGCGTGACTTTCCGCTAGATGGCGCTGATATCGGTAAATCGAAAACATTAGCATATACGTCAGTCTTTTAGAGGCTTAACCTCCAAATTTCATGTCAATCTGTGAAATAGTATACATTTGACAGTTATAGAAATCAATTAAGTTTGTGCTATTTTGTAAATATGGAAAAACGTGAATTTCGTGTTTTAATTAAACATTATTTTTTACGTGGAAAAACAGTGAAAGAAACTGAGGAGAAATTACGGAAATATTACGGTGAATCTGCTCCATCGCATGGAATGGTTTCCAAGTGGTTTAATTCATTTAAAACTGGCCGTATGAGCACTGACGATGGTGAACGCCCCGGGCCCTTACAAACGGTCACTACTAAGGAAATCGTTGACAAAATCCATAATATGGTAATGGCTGATCGACGTTTGAAAGTGCGCGAGATAGTTGATGCTGTTGGCATCTCAATCGAACGGGTGCATAATATTTTACACGAACATTTGTATATTAAAAAGGTATCGGCAAGATGGGTGCCGCGATTACTCACAGTGGACCAAATAAGAATTCGTGTTCAACCTTCAAATCAATGTTTGGTCATGTTACAACGTAATCCAGTTGAGTTTTTTCGCCGATATGTGACTGTTGACGAAACCTGGATCCACCACCATACCCCTGAGACAAAGGAACAGTGAAACAATGGATATCACCAGACGAACGTGCACCAAAGAAGACTAAAATTGGTCACTCGGCTAATAAGGTCATGGCGACTATTTTTTTGGGATTCTAAAGGCATAATCCATATTGACTATTTGGAAAGGGGTAAAACAATAACTGGCCAATATTATGCTGATTTATTGACCCGTTTTGATGTTATCTTAAAGAAAAAACGCCCACATTTGGCACGTAAGAAAGTGCTCTTTCATTACGACAACGCCCCATCTCATTCATCTGCAATTGCAACCGCTAAATTGGTACAATTACGCTACGAACTGCTTCCCCATCCACCATACTCACCGGATCTGGCCCCAAGAGACTTTTTTTATTTCCGAATTTGAAAAAATCTCTCGCAGGAAAAAAATTCGCATCAAATGAAGAGGTTATTGCTGCAACGCAGGCCTATTTTGACGAGTTGCCAAAAGAACATTTCTCAGAAGGCTTAAAGAAATTGGAAAGTCGTTGGACTAAGTGTGTAGCACTTGAAGGGAACTATGTTGAAAAATAATAAAAAATTTTTGCCAAACCTGTTCTTTATTGAAATGTCACACTTCCGTCAAACAGCCCTCGTATAATCGATTATTTTCGCCCGTTTATACTTTTTTTAAATCGATTTGGGATTCCTGGATAATTCATTGATGAAAATAAAATTTTTACACGAGACAACAGGAAATATCTAAAAAGTTTATACCAATGTGTATGTGTTTCAAAATTGATCAACAGAGGGAATTACCAAGATGCTAGAATGTTCCGATTTTCTAAAAAATAAAAACATTTAAACATAATCTATTGATTGTGAAAACTGTTTAATATTGTTAAATGGACAGCATTAACAGGAGATTATTGAAAGGGCATACAAAAACCAATTTTAAGGGGGCCGTCCTGAAATTACGTAACGCAAAATTGAACAATTTTTATACCCCCCTCCCTCCCTATAAAGCAACCGTAACCCAAGTCCAACCCCCCCCTAAAAAATCCGAAACCCAAATCCCAAAACCCCCCCCCCCCCCACATTTAATATAAAAATGTTCTAATTTTTTATTGAAAAATATTTTATTTGAAAGGAATGCATCGAAGTGGCGCGCGTGCGACCGTTGTGGTCTACATACAGACTGTTTGAGTTCAGACAAGTAAATTTGAGTTTCAATAATATTTTATCAATAACATTTTATCGTTACGTAACGCAACTCTGGACCCCCACCCGCCCCTTGGAGCGTTACGTAATTTAAGGACAGCCCCATGGATTCTTCTTGCTAACTATGAATAAATCGTTTTTAGTCTGATAAAATATGCTTATAGAAACACATAGAAGCATTCACTATAATATCGTAACTTAAGAAACACCCTGTATGTATCATAAATCCGAGCTTTTTTTGAAGTCCCAAACTTACATGGAAAGAGCAATAATTGCAACTAAAGAAAAATCGTTTACGTGCATATATCTATCTTAACGTGTTCTCGTATAAAATATTAAAGTTGATATATCCTTTTACAAAACGTGACTGTCGTAATAACAGAGGTAATAAAATATAAGTGTGTCTGGAAGTTGAACTCTTCTTTTATACAGTAAAAGCACAGAAAAGTCCTTTTTAACAAATCTCTTGCAAATCTGCTAAACGTAGAAATATGTTCTGCTAACAATTCCGTTTTTTAGATTACCTATCGCATGTTCATCTTGCGTTGCGTAATTCGGTATACTCCCTGTTTATCGACCCATAGCGAATGGGCGACTTAAACAGTAATAACCCTATAAATTATTTTAATGCAATTCTTCTCGTCCGGCAACTTTGTTCCAATTCAACTTTTTTTTTCTCTTCTCTGCTATATTAATTCAGCTGCTTTATTAATTTTAATTAACCATAAAAATTAAGTTCAGCGTTTTATTGTTATAAACGATTTTCCTCAAACGGTTAATGTCCCGCCAATAAATATGCGAAACACAAAAGAAATTATATTTGCTGGTTCCGGTCTGCTCCGTCTCCCGGTGAAAAGAAATTTTAAGTATCTCTCGTCGCACTGTAAAAAACCTCAACCGCATTCAATCAAGGGTAGAAGCATTTTGTTACGATGAAAGATAAGCTCCGGATAAGAACTACTACTCTTCCGGTGAAATATATTTTTTAGCTTACGTCGGTTTATTTTTTGAGAGGGAACATCTTGAAAATTGTATGTATAAGGGAACATTCGGCAATCAAAAAGTAAATTCTCAACATTTTATACGATGTACGATCAATATCGTTGGATGCCTTATCGATTACACGAAGGTATAACTATAACGTGGAACCTGACGGAAGACGTGTTTACGCTACGAAAACGTTTTCAATCTGAAATTCTAACCGTTTCCAATTTAATGAAATGAACGAAGTTTAAATTACATAATTAAATTTTTAAACTTTTCTTTTATGAATAAAGGAAACCCGATAGAAACTTCATTTGGAATTCTGCGGTCCAATAGACTGACCTTATCTTGAAACCAAGATTGATGTCAACTTCCTGCACCAAATCGGGCGGGCTTTGTTACAGGAGTTACAACGTAATTCCATGTACAATTTATCAGGTTCGGTCAGGGAATCCGGCTAGTTTGCTTGATCAAGTCTTGAGGAAAACTAAATTTCTTATTGGTGTCACGCAAAAATCTGCAATTAAGTCTTTTAGGTAAATCGTTGCAAGCAAAAAAGTTCGTATTACACATAAGCAGGATTGGACGTGCAAATGAGGCAAATTGCCTTGCCTTTTCTGTGTGAAAAAGGCAACTGAAACTGACATTAAAGGAACCATGGACCATTTCGTTTTGCCACACGAAGGCTTCTTAAGAAACTCTGCTGTAGACACCATATATCCTAGCATCGGACCTGATCTAAAGATTCTTTTACATTATAACTGGTATGACGTAATTTCCTAATTTCAAGATAATAATCAACTAGTTATTTAGTGTCTACGAAAGTTTAGAGTGGATTTCCAGCGTTTTTCCCAGAATTTTCAGACATTGTGAAAACCCACACGTGTAAGTCCCTAAATTCAATTGTAATTTTACATTTCTGTGAATTCTACACCTATGTACTTCTTCTATAATCAGCGTAGTGCCACGAATTATTTAAAGATTCTTCCGCATGTCTGCATGACGTAATCCATAATTTCAAACTGAATTTTCAGCGTTTTTCTCTGAATTCTAGATATTCTTTTCAGAATTTCTTGACATTTAGCAACCTTAAGCTTCGTATTCATTAGAGAATTTTGCCCCGAAACGGGCGCCGCATAACGGCGATTAAATTATTTAAATTTAAACAAATCTTTTTTTGCGGTATGAATAATTCTTGTCCAACCTGAGCAGGAACGGATCGCAAGCGGCTCGTTTCGTGTTCGGTTCGCAGTCTTCACTATTCAAACCTTCTCTCATTCAGAGCTCATGCAAAACACTCTAAAATGAATACGCATCCTCATGGAAACCCATATTGGCAAGTCCAGATATTCGATTTGGATCTTTGCAATTTCCTAAATTCTAAACGTACTTTCTCTACACGGAATGTCTAAAGATTTTTCTACGTTTTGAATGACATGATGTCGTAATTCGTAATTTCGAACGAATTGTGTGTTGGTTAGTTAGTGTGTACGAGTGTTTAAAATGAATTTCGAGCGTTTTTCCCGGTACTCTCACAGCATTTTTCCAGAATATTAGACTTTCAATAACATTAAGTTAACCCACAACTGTGAATTCCTAAATTCGATTTACAAGTTGAACTATCCAAAGGCATTTCGAATAGCATGACGTAGTTTGTGATTTCCAACTAATAATCTGATGATTCCTTAGTGTCTTAAGAATGTTTCGATTGAATGTTTAGTGTTTTTCTCTGAATTCTCAGCGTTCTTTTCAGATCTTTCAGACATTTAGTTGCTGGTGTAACGGTGGCATCCGTACGAGGGCCCTCAATCTGTAAATCAACCATGAGAATCCCACTCTACGCCGTTTGGAATCGAACATCTGGTGTCGGGTATGGGGAATTGGCACTAGATCCAGGGTGAATGAGGACCTAAAGCCCTACACCGGCCGAAAGCTACAGGCCCGCGCGACTGGGAATAAACCTGATGCGACCCGAAAAAAATCCAGCAACCGTTCGATAGGCCCGAATGGGCCAAACAAACCGACAGGCTCGAGAAGTCTGAAAAGGTCCGATTGACCTGACGTAAGCCTGAGGCCCGATATGACTTAAACACGAGCTTTGAGCGGGACCGCGCAAAAACACACAGAAATCTATCCCGTCTACGCTGCAGTACAAAAATCCTTCTATTCGGTTCAGTATGAAAATACTTGTCCGGCTCAGTACAAAAAAGATCTCGGTCCGATGCAGTACGAAATCGAAAGCTTCGAATAATTACAAAAATAATGGCGCAGAAAGCCCAAACGACCTGATAAGCTCAAAAGGTCTGATAAGCCCGAGCAATCTGAACAGCCCAACAACGGCCCAAGAGTGATAGCTCCGAGCGGCCTACAGGCCCGATGTAGACCCGAAACGCCCGATAAATCTTTAAAGTAATGCCCGCCCCGGTCAAAACCCGAGTTTTGAGGATGTCCACTGAATTCCTGGCCGAATTCGGAGCCCTTCGGTATTTTGGCATGGAGGGGTTCCATCTGGATTCCTAGCCGAAAGCAGGACCGTTTGGGATTTCGACATACGGGGGATCCCGGTCCCTCTAGATTTCGACAGCCTATCTTATGAGGGCGCTTTTTCTTTGTACGTCCTGCATTGCAGGTCTTCCTGGGTGGTTGTTAACGCTACTGCATTTAGTACGATTATGAGAACCCATTTCTGTAAGTCCTCAAGTTGGATTTTACAACTTAACAATTTTGTAAATTCTGGACATGCTTTTTGTACAATCAGCGCAATGTCAGCGACTGTCTGAAGGTTCTTCTATGTTTCGAATGGCATGACGTAATTCATAATCTCGAACCAATAATCTCTTGGTTATTTAGTACCTGCGGATGAGTAGAGTGTACTTCCAACGATTAGATTTACAACGGTTTTCTTTAAATTTTTAGTTTTCCTTTTCCGCTTCCCAAACGTTTAATAAAATTATGAAAATACACATCTGTAAGTGCTTAAATTAAGTCCCAACTTAACAATTTGTACATTCGAGACCAATTTTTGTACAGATAGAGTGCTTAGAGTATATTCACAGCGTTTTTCCTTTTCTTGCGTTCTTTCCAGAATATTTAACGACATTATGAAGACACTTGGTAAGTCGCTAAATTCGAATTGTAACTCTACATTTTCGTGAATTCTAGATCTATTGTTTGTATAATCAGCGTATATTCCATGGATTATCTAATTCTTCTGCGTTTCGAATGGCACGAATTAATTCATAATTCTGAACTACTTATCATAATCTGTTGGCTACTGGTAGCTTTGGGCGATAAATCGATTAACCGAAGAAAATCGACTTTTTTCTGCACAAGACGATTCGATCCAAATTGATTTCAATGAAATGAAAATGATATTGTAATATCGAAATGCGTCAGACAAATAAATTTGAGGTTATAAGAAGATTTTTTTATCTTTATAATTTATTAACATGGGAGTTCCACAAAGTAACGTTGACGAAAATAGATAAGAATCTAATCAATCCAATAATTAAATTTTTAATGACTTTACTAGATCGATTTGAAGCATTAGTAATTTCTTAATATCATACAGGGTGTCACAAAAAAACGTGGACGTAAACAGTGTTTTATCGTGTTATTAAATATTTATCGAATGATACCTTAGCGTCGAGCCTGGAGTCAGAAAGAATCATATATGATTTCTTGGTTCGATTTCAAACAATTTTAGTGATAGATTCAAATCGATTTTTATATCTATTTATCTTTACTGAATTACCGATTAATCGTTGTAAATCGATTTTCAATTCATGAATCCTTGAATCGTCCAAGTCTACGAGTCTTTGGGGTAGATCCCCGGCGTTTTTTCGCTGAATATTCAGACAGTTAATAATATTATGAAAGCTCGTATCCCTAAGTCGCCAAATTCGATTTGCAACTTGAAAATTTTGTATATTCTAGACGTACTTTTTGTGTTTCCAGCGTAATGTCACAAACTATCTACAGATTCTTCTACATTTCAAATAACACGACGCAATTGAAATTTCGAACTAATGTTCTATCGTAATTTAGAACTAATAACACGTTTCTGTTGGTTGTTTAGTGTTTGATTTGCAATTTTATCTAAGATTCTTCCGCATCTCAAACGGTATAGTGTAATTCGTAATTATGAATTTATAATCTGTTGGTAATTTAGTGTCTGTGTATGTTTGGAGTAGATTCTTAGCGTTTTTCTTAGAATTCTTAGCGTTCTTTCCAGAATGTTCACATATAACATTATGAAAACCCATACCTGCAAATCGCTAAATACGATTTGCGACTTTAAAAATTTGCAAATTCTAGACTTTTCGTACAATTGCGTAGTGCCGTAGACTATCTCAGATTCTTCTGCGTTTCGAGCGGGATGCCGTAATTTGTAATTCCGAACGAATAATCTGTTAGTTACTTAGTATCTGCGAGTGTTTAGGATAGATTTGCAGCGTTTTTTAATAACATTACGAAAACCCATATCGGTAAGTTCCAAAATCCGATTTGCAAGTTACAATTTTATAAACTTTAAACGCACTTTTTGTGAAATTAGGAGTAACTGACGTAATTAAACATTCGGTACGACTACCACGAATCAGGTCAGTTGAGGTGTCGTATTATCAGGCTTGTCAAGAGGGTCACGTGGGTACTGAGTCTAGGTGCCGGAAGTGCCACGTAAATTTAACCTAACCTAACCTAACCTACCCTACCCTAACCTTTAACATCTTCCCCATAAACTGCACCTTGATCTGACATCAACTTTTATTGAACAAATTGAACATTTTAATTCTACTGAAATATTCAAACACGACGATATACAAACTAAAAGAGTAAGCAGAATGAAACGTGGACCATCAATAACTGGACAGATTCCTCTGAATAGACTGAGATACCGCCAAATTTTTTAATTTTCAAGAAAATAAACTACTAATAATCAGACATAAAGATTTATAGTCCGAAAAAAAATCAGACTTTAACAACTTCATAATCAATAATAAAACTTTCACCAAATTTTAAATTTCACCCCATAAACCTAACTTTTGACCTAACCTCTAACGTAATATTTAACTTAACCTCTAACCTAAATGCTCACAGCTTTTGAACGGGGCTTCTCTGGCACATAGAATAAGTACCCACGGGATGACAATATGACACCTCAACTGACCCGATCTGTGGTAGGCGGGGATCGGAAGTCCAGCCAACAATTTGTTGGCTACTTGGTATCGATTTACAGCATTTTTCTCTACATTCTATACTTTCCTTTCGGAATTTCCAGACATTTAATAAAATTATGAAAATCCACATCTGTAAGTTCTTAAATTCGGTTTGCAACTTAACAATTTCGAAAATTCTAAACTTTTTGTGCTTCCAGCATACTTCATACCTTTCGAATAGCATTTGAAATTTTGAATTAACATTCTATCGTAACATATAACTAATAATGTGTTTCTGTTATTTAGTGTCTACGAGTGTTCAGAGCAAATTTCCAACGTTTATGCCAAAATCTTCAGCATTTTTCCCAAAATATTGTCATATTTAGTAAAAAGTATGAAGATTGAGATCTGTGAATGCTCGAATTCGCTTTGCAATATCACGATTTTGTGAATTCTAGACGCACAATCGCGTAGCGCCACTGACTACTGTAAGATTCTTCTGCATTTCGAACGGTACGACGTAACTTGTAATTCCCAACTAATAATCGGTTGGTTGTTTAGTGTCTTCGAGTGTTCAGAGTAAATTTCCAGAGTTTTTTCCAGAATATTCATACATTTAGTAAAACTATGAAAATTCATACCTGTGAGTGCTTGAATTCTCTTTTTAACTTTATCGTTTGGTGAATTCTAAACGCACAATCGCGTAGCGCCACTGATTATCTAAGATTCTTCTGCGTTTCGAACGGTACGATGTAATTTGTAATTCCCAACTAACGATTTCTTGGTTATTTGGTGTCTACGTGACTAAATTCGTTTTGCAACTTCACCGTTTTGTGAATTCTAAACGCACAATCGAGTAGCGCCACAGATGATGTAAGATTCTTCTGTATTTCAAACGGTGCGACGCAATTTGTAATTTCCAATCTGTTGATTATTTGGTGTCTACGAGTGTTTAGAGTAAATTCCAGTGTAGTTTTCGTAGAATATCGATAAATTCATATCTGTAAGTGCCTGAATTCGCTTTGCAACTTCACCGTTTTATGAATCCTAAACGCACAATCGCGTATGATGTAAGATTCTTCTGTATTTCAAACGGTGCGACGTAATTTGTAATTTCTTACTAGTGATGGAAAATTCTCAAAATAGGTAAAATTGAGAATATTCTCGAGATTATTCTCAACGTAGAAAGTAAGCTTAAAACTGAAAACATTTGGGTTATATGAATATATAGACCACACAAAGTAAAAATATACAGTGTGGGATTAAAGTATGGAATATTATAAAAAAAGCAAACTCAACATGTTTTTTTTAAAACGCTGAGACAGGTCGATTTTAGTTTTTAAAAATACACATTAATATGTGCGATTCACCTTCCGACTTTCATTTGTTTTTTAGTTATGACATCATCACAAAAAATTTAAATGACAATTTAGTAGTGGAATCCGATAGTGATTTTTCTTCCCTTTATGATCATGCAAGTAAATCCTAAGGTTGCGTAATAAAAATTCTGAGAAAATCGAGTTGAACGTTTAATGTTGATATTAGCCGGACAAGACAGCGCCGATCGGCTTCGATAAACTAAATAAAATATTACCGAGAGAATTTTCTTTTACAGAATATTCTCTAGAGAATATTTTCCGCTTCCATCTCTATTCCTTACTAATATTTTGTTGGTTATTTAGTGTCTTCGAGCGTTCAGAGTAGATTTTCAGTATTTGTCCCAGAATATCCACAAATTCATAATTGTAAGTGCCTGAATTCACTTTGCAACTTCACCGTTTTGTGAATTCTAAACGCACAATCGCGTAGCGCCACTGATTATGTAAGATTTCTTCTGCATTTCAAACAGTACGGCGTAATTTGTAAATCCCAATTAATATTGGGTTATTTAGTGACCTCGAGGGTTACAAGTGCATGTCCAGCGTTTTTCTATGAATTCTCCTCAGTGTTCTTATCAGAATTTCAAGACGATGAACATCCACATCGGTAAGTTGCAAAGTCCGTAACTTTACAATTTTATAAACGGTAAACGTAGTTTTAGTGCAATTAGCGTAGTGCCTGAAGATTCTTCTGCATTTCGAATGACATGACGAACGCAGTTCGTAATTTCGAACTAATAAATAATAATGTTGGTTACTTGATGTTTTTCAAGTGGATTTCCAGCATTTGTATTCTCGGTTTTCCTTTCGGAATTCCCAGATTTTTAATAAAATTATGAAACTTCTCATCTGTAAGTCCCTAAATTTTGGAAATTCTACACAGACTTTATGTAAAGTTAGTGTAGTGCCACGGATTAATCTAAAAACTCTTCTATGTCTTAAATGGTATGACATGAAAATAATTTCGAACTAATAATCTTTTGGCTATTTAGTGTCTACGAGTGTTTAGAGTAGATTTTTAGCGTTTTTCCCAAACGTTTAGTAACATTATGAAGACCCTTATCTGTAAGTCGTTAAGTACGATTTACAACTTTGCAAGTTTGTAAATTCTAAATGTACTTTTTGTACAGTCAGTGCAAACAGAACGTGAAAATGAGGCAGCTTGTCATGGGAGCTTTCTAGATTCTAAAGCAGCTACAAAAAAAATAAAAAAAAATCTAAAATAAACCTATACAAGCCACAAGTTGTACAATAATAAAATTTAGCTGCTATTTCCTAGACCAGTAGAGTTTGCTCTACTTAAATACATTACACGCAAAGAAGATCAATATCGAAACTATTCTAGTGGTAGTATATGCATGAACTTATTTTCCTCTTCCGTGACCAAAAGATAATTTACAACATGAAAAAAAAACGTTTTGACGGCACCTTAAAAAGCAATAAATACTTTAAATTATAATTTAGTGAACACTTGCAAACTTTTAAAACCAATTATGTATATACCTTACTTTTTAACAAGTTGTTGTATTCAAATTCAAGAAAAGTAAAAACAAACGCACGCAATGTACGTTGTTATGTCCACCTTATAATTTAAGGGGCCCTATAGGTATCATACAACTTTAACGATCGAGTGAAGAAATATGTAATTTCCTGGTATTATTAAATTTCTAATAATAGCAATAAATTTCTGACACCTGCATTCGTAATATCAAGTACCTAATAAAACAATATTCAGGTGCTATTCATTTAAATAACAAAAGTTAGAAGGGATTAATTTATTTTTAATTTCCTGAAAAAAACTAACCACACTTGCATATACATGCATGCATACATCATATTTATATCTAGTAAAATAAAGCGTGAACGATGAGAATGCCATTAAAATCATAAACAGATGGGCTATCGCATAAATTAAAAACATTCCTTTCCCTCATTTCAAACGAAAATTCATTTATTCCAATTTCCAATCTGTGAATAATAAAAATAAAAAGAACAAGAGCGTGTGTTGAAAACGACGCGAGTTAGGAAACCACAATGTTGGATACTTCATATAATTTTTACAACACTGCATGCGGTTTTAAGGGGGATGGACTAAGCGCAAGCAATATGTATGTGTGCGAGTGTGTGTTACGGGTCTATGAAGGTATAAAGCGCGTTAGATGTGAAGGGCTGCAGAAACGAGCAAACCCGGCAGCAAAGAGAATCGAGTCTGTCGGTTTGTTTGCCACATCAGACCTTGACTGTACGTGGTGTACGTGTACACACCCCCCCGACTCGACTGTACTAGTAGAGACCTACGGATCAATACCCTACGGTAGGTACCCACTTTACGTAGGCACTATCTCATTGGTACGTAGTAAAATCTTGGTAAATGTTCTTTTCTGTTGTTCCTCTTTAAAATGAATAGAAAATAGCACACTTGATTTAACATTGAACTTCAGCAAAGAGAGAAAGATCAAATTTCAATTATACCCTGCTTATAAGAAAGGTGACTTGTTTACACATTAATGCACAAGGGCCCAAAATTGTTGGTAATGTTCACTTTCATCCTTATGGATTTACTAAATATTCTATGATAGACCACTTAGCATTAATTATTCAGATTATAGGATTAGAATATTGCTATAAACCAGAAAAAAAGGTCCGTTAAAAAAAGAAAGGCGCTAAAGATAGTCGAGCCCTACTAAAATTTTAAATTCAATCGGCTCTGCAAAGTTTGTAGAGTCCCTCATGTAACTATTAACACTTCAGAAAACACCACGTCAGCACAGTTAACGGGGGATATTAACGGGTTTAAAAATGGAATGTGACAGAATTACAACTACTAGAGGAGATTGTTTCAAAAATAAAATTGGAACTCTTGAGCATAAAATAATAATGAATTTATCGATTTCCCTTATAATTATCATCAAGATAAAGTACAATACGATATAAAAACATGACCTAAATAAAGAAGTTCCGACAAGTATGAAGATATAAAATCGAGAGTTGCCCTTCTAAATAAATAAAAAGTGAAGTAATCTGAAGATTGCCAAAATATGTAAAAAGGAAAGGTTTATTAAGATACAAATCAATAGAAAAAGAGGAGAGAGATGATCAAAGTAAATATGCAAACCTTTTTCTAAAATAAAATACTAGCATACAAGGTGTTGTTCCTAAGGCTAGTCATTTTTGAGGGGCTGATTCTGTACTAGGTCGTTAAAAACAAAAAAGGAACACCCTGTATGATAAACAAAGTTTTTAGATTGTATTTGTAGTTTTTTAAGTCTAACTTCAAATCATCAAATGTAATTAATTTTCGTATTTACATAACTTAAACACATCCTTCTATTAACACCTTCGTCGACTAATGTAAACTTATAAATGCAGTTTTCTGCGGGCGTGAAAAAGGGTAACTAACCAAAACCTGATTTACAACGTCCGGAGAGTAGACAAACGGCAAAAGAACTCTTAATTTTTAACAGCGTTAATGCAGAAATAGAATATACATTAGTAAATAGGTACACATTTTCCAACTCACCACATTTTGCATTATTACTCCGCCATCTATCATACTGCCACAATAAAATGTTGTCACTTTACCTGAAAAAGAAAAAGACGAGTTAGTACAACATGTAAAATACGTCAATAAATCAAAAAGTCTATTAGAACCATTTATCACATCTATCTACGATTTATAATTTCATTTATTACAATTTAATGTAAATATCGCCTTTTAGATCTTCTTCCTTACGTCCAATTAAGAATAAATTATTATCTGCTAAACAGGAAATGACAAACACTCAACTAATTGTAAGTTAAGGTTCTTTGAAAATCCGACTAATTACATCGAATCTAAGGTAGTGGTAACGTTGCTTTTAATCAGTCAGTGCAATTTTAAAACGGAACCGTCCCTTTTTTTGTTTCAGAAATAAAATACAGCCTTGTGGTTAGTACACACAACTTTTGATTTTCTTGCGGTTAAAATTACAGGCTAACCCAATAATTTACCAATATTCAGTACCTGCCTATTTATAATGTATATCTCCCGCTTTAGCTTTATGAACTAGGAGAATATAAATATACCACACACTGATTACAAGTTCTATTTTCCCCTTATATAGGATTTATTATCAGTTTCCAGAAATGTGTTATAAGTGTTGAATTAATGACTACACCTGATAACGAGAGATAGCGAATGTAAACGTAAACTTGTCTACAACAGGAAAGTTTATTTATGGCTAAAACGTGTGAATCTAAAATAAATGTTTAGCTCTTATACACTTTCGTAGTACAAACACGATGGTTTTTTTTACGAGGAAAACTGTTTATGTTAGTAAATATAATGCAACGCACAGGTTTTTGATAAACAAGTAAAAACTATTAAAAGCGGAATGTTATATCAAATTCTTTTATTATCTACGATTAGCCTAATTATAGCAATGACAATAAAGGATATAACAATTCAGTTTATCTAAAGATAACCAAGGAAGGTTGATGTAATATATTCCTAAAACAGGATATCCTTCTTCTCACGATCAACCTTTCAAAACGGAATGATAAACAGAAAGATGTTACAGAAGAATTTTAAAGATGTCCTAGAGCAGTCGGTCTTACTCTTATTGCTTTATTACTTTGTCCGTTTTGTTAATATCTTCAGTATTTCTGCTGCATCGAACTATTTAAAGTTATGGTGATTTCAGAAAAGAATTCGTTTCAATACCCAAAATGCCAAGTTATTAAGAACAGTCATAAATGACAAAGATAACATAATCCAAATGGCAACCAACATTTCTAGAAATCCAAGCTTTCTCCCAGCACAAATGTTTGATGAGCAAGTTTCAAATTTCACAGAAATAAAAGTTGGCTCACGCAGTTTTTAGGGCCTTCACGTATGTGGCCGCACGGAGCCGTAATCATAACTTTTTAAGTTTCGTTGAATAAAATTTTTTTAAGAAATACCCTCATTCTCATTTTTTGATATAATGGTCCTTAGGTCGTCTACTTTCCATTTTTGAAGTCAAATTTGAAATAAAAGTTGGTTCAGTGTTTATAGCTGAAAGTTATTGCTAACTTCCTTTAAGTCCAAAGGTTGACTCTCTAAACTGGTAACCAAAGTTGCCAGAAATCCTTGCTTTTCGCCCTCTGGGATTTTACAAAAGTCAATTTTTGGTTGCCAGAAGTTCTTAAAAAGCCAATAAATGACCCAAGACGTGGTTGCTCAATATTCTCAGAAATCAGCGGATTTTTCCAGAGCAAGTTCTCAATTATCAAGTTTGGGATTTTACAGAAATAAATCTTTGCCTGCCAGAACTTTTTAAAAAGAGTCAGTAGATGACCAAGGCCTTATTCTAAAATGTTGACCATAATTGCCAGAAATCTTTGTTTTTGGGATTTTATAGACATCAATCTTTAGTTGCCAGAAGTTCTTAAAAACGGTCCATAAACAACCAAGTCGTGGCTGCTCGAAATTTTCATAAATCGGTGGAGTTTCCCAGAGCAAGTTCTGAATTATCAAGTTTGGGATTTTACAAAAGTAAATCTTTGCCTGCCAGATATTTTTAAAAACAGTCAGTAAATGACCAAGGCATGACGGTCTAAAATGGTGACCAGAATTTCCAAAAATCTTTTGCTTTTTGTCTGTGGGATTTAACAGACATCAATCCTTGGTTGCCAGATGTTCTCAAAAACGATCAACATATGAACTCAAAATTTTCAGAAATCGATCAAGTTTCCCAGAGCAAGTGCACAATTAGCAAGTTTGAAATTACACAGAAATAAATCTTTGGTGGTACGAAGTTCTTAAAAGACAGTTAATAAATGACCAAAACTATAAAATGGCGACCAAGACTATCAGAAATCCTTGCTTTCTTCCAAACCAAGTGCTCAATTAACAATTTTGGAATTTTATAGAAATAGTCTTTGGTTGTGAAAAGTTCTTGAAACCAGTTACTAAACGACCAAGACGTGGCTACCTAAAATGCCAAGCTAGATTTCCATAAATCTTTGCTTTTTTCCAGCATAAATGCTACAGAAATAAATCTTTGATTGCAATAAGTTCTAAAAAGAAGTCAATGATAGCTAAGTAATGACTGTCCAAATGACAACCAAAGTCTCTAGAAAGCCTGGCCTTTTCCCAGCACAAATATTTGATGACCAAGTTTGGAATTTCACAGCAACAAATTTTTAGTTGCCCAAAGATTTTTAAAGAAAATGGTAACCAAAAAACAGTCAATAAATCAGCAAGACATAAGTGTCCAGAAATTCGCAGAAATTTTCCTTTTCCCCAGCGCAAATACTCAATCGGCAATTTTGAAATTTTACAGAAACATACCGTTGACTACCAGAAGTTCTTAAAAACAGTCAATAAATGCCCTAAATGGCAACATTCCCAAAAATCCTTACTTTCACTAGAACAAGTGTTCAATATTAGCAAGTTTTAAAAATAGCCAAAAATGGATCAAGACGTGGCTTTTTACCAGAGCAATCAATCAGCAATTTGGAATTTTTCAGAAATAAATCTTTGGTTGCCAGAAGCTCTTAAAAAAAGTCAATAAATGCCCAAAATGGCAAAATCCCCAAAAATTTACTCTCACTCACTAGAGCAAGGTATTAGCAAGTTTGAAATTTTACAAAAATAAATACATGACTGCCAGAACTTCTCAAAAACAGTCAATAATGAGCCAAGACATGACTGTCCAAAATGGCAACCAAACTTTCTAGAAATTCTGGCTTCTTCCCAAAGTAAGTGATCAATCAGCAAATTTGGAATTTTACAGAAATAAATTCCTATCAGGTCAGGAATATTTAAAAACCGTCAATAAATGACCAAGACATGAGTGTTCAAAATGGCAACCAAAATTTCCAGAAAACTTCATTTTTATACGCAAAAAGTGCTCGATAAGCAACTTTGGTATTTTACAGAAGCAAATCTTTAGTTGTCAGAGGTTCTTAAGAGAAGTCAGTAAATGAACAAGATGTGACTGTCCAAGATGTCAACCAAAATTTCCAGATATCCTCGTCTTTGCCTAGCGCCAGACCTCAATTAACTTTGGTATTTTACAAACCTAAACTCTTGGTTGTAAGAAGTATTTAAAAACAGTCAATAAGTGACCAAGACATGACTGTCCAAGATGGCAACCAAACTTTCCAGAAATCAAAAAATTTGGAATTTTACAGTAGACAAATGACCAAGACATAATCGTCTAAACTGACAAACAAAATTTCCAGAAATTCTCGCCCTTTTCCAGCGCAAGTTATCAATTAGCTAGTTGAGAATTTCATAGAAATGAAGGTCGTCAGAAATATGTACTTAAAAACGGTCAATGAATGGTCCACGCATGACTGTCCAAAATGGCAACCAAAATTTACAAAACACCTTCACTTCTTTCCAGCAGAAATTCTACAGAAGTTCTTCGAAAAAGTCAATAAATGATCAAAACATGACTGGTACATCAAATTTCCAAAAATCCTCATTTTTACCAGCGTAAGTCCTGCATTAATGAAATGCTTGGTTCTTAAGAAGCAGTCAGTCAGGATAAGACTGTCCAAGATGTCAACTGAGATTTCCAAATGTCCAAATCTGGAAACCACTCTGTTTTAAAGACGAATCAAAAACCTTAGAAGGCACGGGTGCAGGAATTAAGTATGCAATGAAACCAAAGGTTTGGCTTTGGTTGTGCTTAGGTAAATACGCTACAGTTTGTCAAGGAAGAAGTATATGTAATACTAAGGTGCATAGACAAAAACCTGATGAGAAATTATGTAAACAAACGGATTTACATATACACAGACAGTCAGGCGGCACTCAAGGCTCTTCAGGAGGTAAAAGTGAAGACTAAGCTCATTATGGAATGCGTTCGAGCGCAGTTTCCCTGGCAGACATAAATACAATTAGGATCTGAAAACTCATTCTTACGAGACAGAGCCGGTTCTTGGAATACCTAAGAGTTTCCTTAGAGAAGCTGCAAACACATGGATCAAAGAATAATAAAGCCAGATCTGAGTTGATTATCCTAAAAACAGGCACTGGAAGCTATTCATGGGGGGACCGTTCACAAAAAGAACTGAGGAAGAACTCAATATAATTAGTAGAAAATGAACAGAAAAAAATTTCAGACACTGAAACAGTGGAATATGTCTTATGTCAGTGTGAGGCGCTACCTATTCGGTTTAGAACCGAAGGATTAATGTCTCTACTCGACTAGCAACCTGTATCGTCTGATTGAAGGCAGCCAGAGTGCAGCCAGAACTAACTGGGAAACAGAACAATAAGCCTTCATGGCTGCAGCTCATCTAGGGTATTAAGACAGATCCCAGTTCTATAATAAAGCAATCACAAAGAAATAGCGTTGGTCGGTAGGAAATCAGATAGGAAGTCTGGCAATCATGGTGGATAGTCTGGCATCATTGCCAACCTAAAAATGATCAACGTAGGAATCCTCAATTGATTACAGGCAATTAAAACATTGGGTTGCCTCAAAATCCAGTTTACAGTAGACAGAGGGATGCCATACCAAGAAAGCTTTGCTGTTGTTTTGTACCTGAGGTTCCGCGGCGCGGTTGATTTCTACTTCATTATTAAAAAAATCCGGAATGAAGCAGAAGAAAAAAGTGCAAGCGAATGCAACACCTTGAACCTATGACGTTAAAGTGAAAGGCTGCACGTTACTGTTGATTGGTTATTGCAGGACATGCAATCGTCGAGGTAGCTTTAATGGATGAGATCAAACTAAGATCCCAAGGGATCCTGTAGGCTTATTTCGTACGTCTCGATCAAACTCGCAACCTTGAAATCAATAGTCGGATGTGTAACTATCATAGTTGGAGTGCAACATATTTATCTGCGTAGAATTTGATTTAGACGAGCATTCTAAAATATTTTTAGAACCGCTATGTTCACGTTTGTTCAACCTTTAAAAATATGTTTGCTAAAGCCCCAATTTAATTATTGATTATTTGATCATTTACTAAAGTTTTCAGATTCTGTAATCCATCACCAAAACACAGTTTACTGGATTTGTAGAACCGACGTTGTTGACTGACTGGTAGTTTTGGACTTGGATTGCCTTTCTACATATGATCACTTCGTAGTCTTTACTGATATGGGAACCAGGCGTTTGAGAAGGTCTTGAATGCTAAAAACCCTATTTTGGAATCTTCATGGCTAACGAAGTTGTTTGTATCATTTTCACTGCAAACAGACTTAAGGCTGACCTCTACGAGCAAGTTGTGTATGCAGTCTCTTAGAAGGTTTGCTGATATGAATAACCTTTCTGTATCTCTATCTTAGAAATCTATTTGTGCTATATCTGCAGAAACTGTTCCATTTCAGAAATTAAGGTTAGGAACGAGTCAAGGAGTATTTAACTGGTCGTTTCTAGTAATAATAGATAAGTTATCGTTATTACAGTTCGTGCTAAAATTAAAAATGATTAAAACCCTAGCTCCAGCATAGGAGAATCAAACCCAACAAGATGTTCCTCACACTATGACCCTAGTAGAAGCAAGTATGTGGTCTTTTTTTCCGTCAACTGGATCATCTTGAGATAACTTTTCAAAACCTTGTCATGGTTACATGAAGACAATCCAACAACGGACCCTCAATAAATGCGAGACTCAAAATTTTTGAGAGACATTTTTGTGAAAAAACAAGCCAGACAGGTATGTCTCTATCAATTCAATGGAAACTCAAGTTGAAATTTGAAGATTTTTTACTTGCTCCAAGACGTTTAAACAGCTGAATAGGGCTAAACATTCTGAAATTAGAAAAAAAAGAACTTTTGGTTTTTTTTTGTTTCACCAATTTGTCTTGAAAAGTTAGGCCAATAATGCGCAGTTAGAATGGTGAGTGTCCGCTCTACATCATTGGCCAATTAGCAAAATTTTACTTCTATGTGGCCGTTGGCAGGAAGATTAATTTGAACAACTCTTGATAAAAATTTATCAAAGAGTCTTTTCAGTTTTATTGTCTTAATTGATTTGGCAAATCAATCAAATTAGTAACAATCTTTTTTCGTGCTCTAACTTCAGATCGATCCAATTACCTAAACGTTTTCTAGTAATTAAATTACATTAATTTAAATACGTACAAACAAAATGAGAATTCATTTGAAAATAATAAAACCCACTTGCAAAACTCCATTCCCCAATTAAAATACAAAGTATACAAGGGTTTAAGTAGACTATACAATTTACTTTAGTAGGAATTAGGTGTTTCAACCTTGTCCCTAAATACCCGTTCTTGAATACATAGCGGAAACCGTATTCACTTAATTGTACGTTACAAAAACACGAAAAAACAATTGTCTTCTTCCAAGAAAACGACTACCTTAATAGATTAATATTTTTTCACTTCTTGAAACAGCTTTTTCTTCCTCTTTGGTAATGTTTGTAGTATAATACGGAGAGATTACAAAAAGAAGTTTCTGAGCACCTAAAATTTTTGTTGATAACCTCACGCTAAACATTTATTACATCAAAACGCTTTGAAAAAGCACAAAGGAACGGAAACTGGAACCACGAGTCACGACTATACGATTACTCACGCAAAGTCTAAATTCTCAAAAGGGCATAATATTCACTATACTATGTGCGCCTTTTGTACTGTTTTCCACTTTTTTTTTTTAATAATACACGATTTCACACAAACTTTAATTGTTAGATAATTCTCAGCTGAAATTCTGAATTTAGGTCTATAGATCATATCGGTGATGTAGTATATGACGATCGTGTCATAAAATTGCAACTTACAATAGCAACAAAACTAAACCAGTTTGCAAGTCCAAGGCTATATGTAATATGCGGCCGACTACAATCAGCTGTGTTCGACATCGAAAAGACACACCTGCATTCTAGATAAATAAGCACCTTACTTGTTAAATGTAAACTAGTTCCTAAATCCACTTGTATGACTTCACAGCACGAATTCGCTCGTCGCAAAAAAAGCTTGACAAAAAAGTTATTTCGTTTGAAAAAACAAAACAATAACACGAAATTTTGATTTATTAATATGTAACTTCTCTCGGGATATTTAATTAATAATTAATGCACTATCAGGAATCTAAACTGGAAAAAAACAATAACAATCGAAGGACAACGACCATCTGTAAATAATTTACATTCTTATTCATACAGAGGGCTAATACACTTTCTAATGTCATAAAAATATCAACAGTTAAAGATGCTAGAACCTGATAATAAATTATCTCCTGTAGTTTTTACGATTATCAGTTGCTCATTAACATAAATTAATATTCTTCTACTTTAAAAAAATAAATCCTTTGGAACCATAAACTTACGATTCCGTTTTTAAATCTTTTCTCCAATTTATTTACTATTGCCAAATAAAACCGTAACACGTTGTAAAAAAAATCTGTTTTTGAGTCACACACTCCTCTTTGACTTGACTTTTGTTTAGATTCTAATCTTTCAAAACCGGTAACAATCTGTAACACCTACGTCTTTTATGTTTTTGGTTGCGTTTCACGATTTAAAAAATACAAAACCATAATGTTCGCGTGTATTTTTATTGTTAATCTACAGGACGTAAATTCTATTATTTTATAATAGAATATTGGACCTTGTGTGAGTCCCTGCGGGACTCCATCCTGAATAATTATGAATTTGGATATTATTCGCTTTACACATACTACATTCTTTATTATAGTTGTTTACACAATAAGGTTTTACAAACGAACTATTTCTCTAGAAATGCAATAATAATAATGTCTTCATATCATAACCCTATCTGGAATGACAAGGGCGTGCAAATGATTTTTGGGGCTGCTTCGATTTTCGTGCAGTACGGGCGTCAAGGGTTATGTCATATCCTAATGCATAAAGTGTGTCCATATTTCGATGCTCACTATTGGGATCCCGGAAATTGTAAGAGATACGAAGTCGGTTAAATTAGAAGAAATTTTGCTATTTTGGAGATCAATTTACTTATGCTTTTGTTTTTTCAAAAAACTTCACTGCTTACTAGATATTTGCTAAAAACGAAATTATCTGATTATTTTTAAGTGAAATATGATGTGAAAATCATTTTTATCATAGTGTGTCATGACATCTAACACATAAAGTGGATTTTTATCAAATAAATTCATTTGTTACGCAAAAATTGCTAAAACAAGATAAATACGCTTTTAAGATGTTTTACTAGGCCTTAGCTGCTTATTTGACTGTTAATGCTCAGCGAAGTATCTTAAAAGCATTTTCTTTTTTTGTTTTAGCAATTTTTACATAACAAATGTAATTTATTTGCCAAAAATCAATGATTTTCATGTTTAATGTCATGACACACTACGTGGGAAATGGTTTTCACTTCATAACTCGGTAAAACAAAAGAATAGCTATGTCAAACCATGTATCACTGAAAAGCACTTAAGGCGTGCTGTAGGATAATATGGAAATCAAGTAGGCGTTCCATTAGAAAAAATTTGGATTTACGTTTCACCGCCAAAGTAAAACAAAAGACAACTCCGAAAATAATTTTTTTTTGTGTGTTTCGGAGTAAATTCTCTAAAACACCCTCTTTATTGTTCTTTTTCTATCTTTGCTCGTTCCTGAGATATTTCATTGAAAAAAATAAGATAATTTCGTTTTTAGTAAATATCTAGTAGGCCTTGAACTTTTTTGAAAAAACAAAAGCATAAGTAAATTGATCTCCAAAATAGCCAAATCTTTTCTAATTTAAGCGACTTCGTATCTCTTACAATTTCCGAAATCCCAATAGTGAGCATCGAAATGTCGACACGCTGTATAATATCTGACGGGAATATGGCACGATCCTAGGAATAACTAGAAGGCCTTGCACTCCAGCCTTGTGGTTCTTAGGACTGACAACATGAAATCTTAGATTTAAACAGAATTCGGTGGATCTGATAAGGGTAATGATATAATATACATAATAATACCTACGGAATTTCCAGGGAAGGGAATTAAAGTGCCAGCACTGACACAGAAACGGAGAATGAGATAAGATTAGTTTATTAATATGAAAATTAAAAATCAATTAGCCATATAGATTTCATTACTGACAAAAAAACAAAGGTTGACTCAAGTTTCTCGGGACTGAACAAGCCATCCCGGGCCCTCCTCCGCCTACAGCGGTTCTAATCTAAAAGTTGTCTATTTCTTTTGTTAATTTAGAACTAATAATATGTTTCTATAGTCTCCACGAATGTTTAAAGTAAATTTCAGGCGTTTTTCCCAAAAATTCCCAGAATATCTACACATTTAATAAAATTGTATACAAAACCATACCTGTAAGTGCCGAAATCTCATTTGCAACTTTACAGTTATGTAAATTTTAGACGTACACTTTGTACAATCAGCGTATCACCATAGGTTATTTAAAGATTCTTCTGCATAACGTAATTTGTAGTTCCTAACTAACAATCTGTTGGTTATTTAGTGCCTACGAGTGTTTCGAGTAGATTTCCACAGTTTTTTCCAGGATTTTCAGCGTTTTCCCCAGAATGTACCGAATTCTTCTCAGAATATTCAGACATTTAACAACATTATGGAAGTTCAGGCCTGTAAGGGGCTAAATTCAATTTGTAATTTGACCGTTTTGTGAATTCTAACCACACCATCGCGAAGCGCCACCACTTATCTAAAATTCTTCTCCGTTTACAATGGTACGACTTAATTTGTAATTCTGAACTAATGATCTGTTGGTTATTTAGTGTCTTCGAGTGTTTAGAGCAGATTTACAGCGTATTCCCCAGAATATTCAGGCATTTAACAACATTATGAAAACCCATACCTGTAAGTGCCTGAGTTCGCTTTCCAACTTTACCGTTTTGTGAATTATACACTGTGTCCACATTTCGATGCTCGCTATTGGGATCTCGGAAATTGTAAGAGATACGAAGTCGGTTAAATTAGAAGAGATTTAGCTATTTTGGAGATCAATTTACTTATGCTTTTGTTTTTCAAAAAAGTTCACGGCTTGCTAGATATTTGCTAAAAACGAAATTATCTTATTTTTTTTAAAGTGAAAATCATCTTTTATCATAGTGTGCCATGACATCTAACACACAAAGTCGCGAATTTTTATCAAATAAATTCATTTGTTATGCAAAAATTGCAAAAACAAAATAAGTACGCTTTTAAGATGTTTTACGGGGCATTAACTGCTTATTTGATGCTATCTGTGAATGTTCCGTAAAGTATCTTAAAAGCGTCTTTTGTTTTGTTTTAGCAATTGTTACATAACAAGTGTAATTTATCTGACAAAAATAGATGATTATCATATGTTTAAAGCCATGGCACACTACGTGCGAAATGTTTTTCATTTAATAATTCGGTAAAACAAAAGAATAGCCATGTCAAACCATGTATCACTGAAAAGCATTTAAGACGGGCTGTTCGGTAATATGGAAATCAAGTAGGCGTTCCATTAGAAAAAATTTGGATTTACGTTCCACCGCCGCCGAAGCAAACAAAAAACAATTGCGAGAATAATTTTTTTGTGTTTCGGGGTAAATTCTCTAAGACACTCTCTTTGCTGTTCTTTTATATCTTTGCTCGTTCCTGAGATATTTCACTTAAAAAAAAAGATAATTTCGTTTTTAGCAAATATCTAGCAAGCCATGAACTTTTTTTGAAAAAACAATAGCATAAGTATATTGATCTCCAAAATAGCAAAATTTCTTCTAATTTAACCGACTTCGTATATCTTAAAATTTTCGAGATATCAACAGCGAGCATCGAAATGTGGACACACTGTAGATACACAATCGCGTAGCGCCACTGATTTTTTGTGTTTTAGAGTGTCTTAGAGTGTTCCGAGTGGATTTCCAGCGTTTTTCTCTGAATTGTCATCGTTATTTTTAGAATTCCAATACATTTAACAACATTATGAAAACCCGTATCGGTAAGTTCCAAAATTCGATTAGCAACTTACAATTTGATAAACTGTAAACGTACTTTTTGTGGAATTAGAAGATTTTTCTGTGTTTCAAATGAAATGAAGTAGCTCGTAATTAAACATTATTTGGTGTTTACGTGCGTTTAAAGTGGATTTTTAGCATTTTTCTCTACATTCTCTGCTTTTTTTTGGGCATTTCCAAACGTTTAATAAAATTATGAAAATCCATATCTGTAAGTCCCTAAATTCGGTTTGCAACTTAACAATTTCGGAAATTCTAAACTTTTTGTGCTTCCAGTATACTTCTACCTTTCGAATAGCATTTGAAATTTTGAACTAACATTCTATCGTAACATAGAACTAATAATATGCTCCTGTTAGTTATTTAGTGTTCAGAGCAAATTTCCAACGTTTTTCCCAAAATCATTATTCCGGGAATATTCACAGATTTAGTAAAAACAACGGTCGCACGCACCCCACTACGATGCATTCCTTTTTTAGAACATTTTCATATTAAATGTGGAGGGAGTTCGAGTGTTGCGTTATGTAATATTCAAGGGGGGTTCGAACTTGCGTTACGGTTGTGTTACAAGGGAGGGAGGGGGGTATAAAATTGAATTCACTTTGCAACTTTAACGTTTTGTGCATTGTATACGCACAATCGCGTATCGCCATTGATTATGTAAGATTCTTCTGTATTTCGAACGGTGCGTCGTAATTTGTAATTCCCAACTAGCAATTTGGTGTCTTCGAGTATTCAGAGTAAATCTCAAGCATTATTCCCAACATATTCACACATTTAGTAAAACTATGAAAATTCAGACCTGTTCAGTGCCTGAATTCACTTTGCAACTTCACGGTTTTGTAAATTCTAGACGCACAATCGTACAGTGCTACTGATTAGGTAAGCATCTTCTCACTAATAATCTGTTGGTTATTTAGTATCTTCGAGTGTTTCGAGTGGATTTCCACTGGTTTTTTCACTTAGGAAACACGTTATGAACAGCCATATCGGTAAGTTTCAAATTTCGATTTGCAACTCTACATTCTCGGTTGTCCTTTCGGAATTTCCAGACATTTAATTAAAAATTATGAGAATTCTAATTTGTAAGTCCCTAGATTCGATTTGCAGCTTAGCAATTTCCGAAATACTACAGGTACTTTTTGTAAAATCAGTGTAGTGTCCAGGCCCGACGAGAGGGGGGGAGAGGCGGTAAGAATTACCGGGGCCCGGCGGTCTTAAAGGAGCCCTGGAGATGACTAATCTTTTTAAATATTCAGGATAACTTAAAAAATTAACAAAATCAAGATTTTTTTTCTTTCTGGATTTTCCTCTTACAATAACTTTGGTGAACATTGTAAAATGAATGAATTTCGAAGAAAACTTGCCTACAATACAGATTGGGTAATTCCAGAATTTATTACCTATCTATAATTTTAACGTCTTAACCTTTTTTATGCCGATACTTAATAAGGTGTGTTGTTTATTGTAAGAACTTTACTTGAATTGGAACTTGTTGTAAATCATCCCCAAAAACATGTTCAGCTATCTCAACTTGTCTTTACTTTCACTTCTTATCAGAAGCTTATTAACATTTACATGTATAATTTCTGTAGAAGATAGTCCTTTATCCTTTTTATTTAGTTTTAGTAGAGCCAAGCACAAATGACCTAATTTGCAGATATTGATACAATGTACACAGTCGTGTGTAGAAAAACGCGGAATAATGTTCTTAGCACCTCTTAATAAATTCTCCAATACTAAGAAAGAATTTGAACAAAACCATAGTAATCAAAATAAAATTCAAAAATTATTTTATAATCAATCATTAATTGATATTATTTTTTTCTTTTATTGTGATATTGAATAAAACATTATACTGCACACGCGTGCTAATAGGTACCTATAGCCCTTCGACTTTTTTCCGGTAGGTATTACCATACTTACCATACTTGTAATGTGTGATTGCAATTGATTAAGAATGGTTTGGATTTGGCGCCATGTTTAAATTATTTTCATG
Organism: Ignelater luminosus; assembly: GCA_011009095.1. Lineage (NCBI taxonomy): Eukaryota > Metazoa > Arthropoda > Insecta > Coleoptera > Elateridae > Ignelater > Ignelater luminosus. Next base: position 153,613 of record VTPC01091078.1, on the reverse strand, counting down.
TTGGCACTGCTTGTTTACTGATTTTTATTTTACTTTGTAAGCAACACAGATTTGACAGATTGCAAAAAGTAAGCAAGTATAGTATCAACATGAAAATAATTTAAACATGGCGCCAAATTCAAACCATCCTCAATCAATTGCAATCACACTGTACAGTAGATAACTATTTATCTCAGGGGATTTAGTAGACAACTGTGGATGTTGTTTGAAGAAGTAAAACAGGTTGGTTAGCAGAAAAAAGAAAAATACTAACCAAAAAATAACTATTGTCACACTTTTTTCAACACACAACTGCACCGCAAATTACAATTACAGTAATGCGAATTTTTTAGTTAAGAAATACGTACTTCATTTAGTTCGCAATGTTATTTGGAAATAAATTTTTTTAAATTTCTGTTTTGCGCATCATTTGTACACTAGAGCAATTTTTTGCAGTACTATCTGTTTCTGTTGAGGGGGGGGTGTGCGAAAAATAACCTTTACCGGGGCCCGAACTCTCTCTCGGCGGCTCTGGTAGTGTCACGGATTATCCAAAGACTCTTCCACGTCTCAAATGGCATGACGAAAAAATAATTTCCAACCAATAATCTGTTGGTTATTTACTGTCTACGAGTGTTTAGAGTGGATTTTCAGCGTTTTCCCCTTGGATTTCCAGCGTTTTACTCAGAATTTCCAGTATTCTTCCCAGAATACTCAAGACATTTAACAGCATTATGAAAACGCATACCCGTACGTGGCTAATTTCAATTTGCAAGTTTACTGTTTAGTAAATTCTAGACGTACTTTATGAACAAGCGCGAAGCGCCACTGACTATCTAAGATTCTTCTATGTCGCGAACGGTAGGACGTAATTTGTAATTTCTAACTAACAATCTGTTGGTTATGTAGTGTCTACGTTTAAAGTAGATTTCCAGCGTTTTCTCCAGGATTCTCAGCGTTTTTTTCCCAGAATGCCCAGTAGTCTTTCCAGAATATTCAGACAGTGAATGACATTATGAAAATCCATGCATGTAATTGCCTAACTTCGTTTTGCAACTTTACCGTTTCGTGAATTCTAGACGAGCAATCGCATAGCACCACTGATTATCCAAGAATCTTCTGCGTTTCGAACGATACGACGTAATTTGTAATTCCTAATTACTAATCTGTTGGCTATTTAGTTTCTACGAGTGTTTAGAATGGATTTCAAGCGTTTTTCCAGAATTTCCAGTATTCTTCCCAGAATATTCAGACATTTGATAACATTATGAAACTTGATGTTTGTAAGTGTCTGAATTCGATTTGCAACATTACCGTTTTGTTAATTCTAGGGTCTGCACAATCACGTAGCGCCACAATTTATCTAAAGCTGCGGACACATCTAACGAACAAGAGTGAACGAGCATAAACAAATATCTCGCGCAGCATAGATCACGAACGAGCGCATTCGAACAAGAACAATCGCATAAGAACGCAAACAAACGAACTGTAGAAAATTGAGTAGGAACGAATGCGTTCATTTTCCCCCTCCTATTTTGCATTCCATAACACGGGAAAATTTTGAACTTCGTATACAAATAATAGCACATCGTCGTTAGACCACTCTATGATGATAATTGTAGAAATAATAATAAAACTGTCTACTTCCAGTGTACATGTCACGCACACGAACAAGCACGATCGAGCATTTCTCTTTGAAGTACCGACAACGGTTGGATCGTTGCTCGTCAGTGTTTGGAGACGTTTTTGCCTGCTTGTTCGTGTGCGCGCGGCGTTTACATTTAATCCGTTTGTTTGCTATGATGTTTGTGTTCCTTCGTGCTCGTTCGTCAGATGTGTCCGCAGCTTAATATTCTTCTGCGTTTCGAACGGTACAGAGTAGCTTGTAATTCATAACTAATAATCTGTTGGTTATTTAGTGTCTACAGGTGTTTAGAGTAGATTTCCAGCGTTTCTCTCAGGAATTTCAAACATTTAATAATATTATGTAAACCCATAGCCGTAGGTGCCTAAATCAGATTTGTAACCTTAGAAGTTTACGAATTGTTGACGTACTGCTTGTACAATCGCGTAGTGCCACGGATTATCTAGAGATTCTTCCGCGTTTCAAATGGCATGATGTAATTTTCATTGCGATATGGGGACGCACAGATTGGTAAAGAGAGGAGATGTGAGATCTCATTTTAGAATTTTATTTTTTCCTATTCTTCTGGCATTGTGCTGCTTCGGTTAACCACAAGGCTCTAGAGCTTCCGCAAGACCAACTCGATCTGAAAATTGCAAGCGTAATACTCTAGATCTAGAAAATGAAGATCTTTCCTTTCGCTTCACTGTTAAAAGATGAAATTGCATAAAACCATGAATTCCCTCAGTCTAGAGCAATATGACGTCCAGTTCATATTATGATTAACTGGACATGTTTCGTCGCCGATGATGAATCCGAATAATTGACGTCATTTTTCTCTGTACTGGTTATCAAAATTGCCACTTGATACTTTGGAATTAAATAACGTTGTGACGTTTGTACGTGCCGTAGCTCATCACCACTAAATCTCTTGTTTGCTGGAGGTTTTTCAGTGTTCCTGGAAGTTTCGAGGCAGGAACCAAGATGATTTGTTCCCGCACGAATTAAGTTCACATAGAATCCGCTTAAAATGTTTTCAGATGATATCTGCCTTTGCTTTCAATGGAATATGTATGAAGCAATTAAATACAAATAAAGTTTAAGTACAGAATCTAGACAAAGACCGATAAAACATAAAATCTGTTTTATTGTTCTTGAACTAATTTCCTACCAGTTTGGTGGTGATTTTTCTCTATTTGTTATTCAGCCCTTTGAAAGGAAAATCAAATCGTCGATACATTTTCAATAATTTTTCTATAATTGGAAATGCATGCACCGGTTATTGAATTAGTTTAATTCTATTCAAATTGATTAACTTTTTGTTACTAACTCTTACTTTTACTTTAATTGTTTGAGCTTAGAAAATTTTTAATTAAAAATCTGAAGTTGCCTCAGGGCCCACTAATTTCTAATTAATTCGTAAGTCCAAACTAATAGTCTATTGTTTACTTAGTATCCATGAGTGTTTAAAGTAGATTTCCAGAGTTTTTTCTACAATTGCAGACATTTTAATAATAACGAAAACCCATACGATTTGCAACTTCACAAACTTGTAAATTCCACACATACTTTTTCTACAATCAGCGCATTGCCACAGATTATCTAGAAACTAAAACTTAAAATCCGTTTTGGAATCCAAATGAAGTAATCTTCGTTATCATCTTCGCTACTGATACCTATTGTTTTTTAAAAAGTTTACCGCAACAATGTGTTTATGAATGAAAAATCAAGAAATTTTATCTTTCTACTATCATTACAATCCAGCGAAATCCGGCCATCAAAGAACAAAAAAGCGTCATTTTCACGATAGTATCGCATGAATATAATGTGTAATATTTTAAAAGATCACGAAGTCAACCGCTTTGAAACATCCTTTTGCACATAACAACAGCTGTCAATAATATTAAGTGCGTCTGGGCATCTTTGAGGAAGTAAAAATTTATCCCAATTAAAATAATAACTGTTATTTTCAGCTATCTCCCATCTGCAAAACTTGTGTTCCTTTTCAACAGTATCTTGCAGATTTTAAAGATAAACTTGATACTACGCAAAATCAGCTTTTTTTTATTAACTATTAATAATAAAAGTTTTTCTTTCAAGTTTCAATGCTCGAGGAGTTTTCCAAACTTTCTCATCCTTTTAAGGAAAATGTTTAAGCCACAAAAGAAAACAGTAACGGGGAAGTATTTTGTAAATCGAATATGAATTTAAAGTGCTGTACGTAGTATTATTACAGCACGGCTTTCAAGCATTAATCCAAGCACGTACGAGAGCTATTAAAATGCTACACACACTCACTTTAAGCATTGGAAAACTCTCCTTTGTGTCTGCCAATCACGACAGGTAGTAGGTATACTCACCTCAGCGAGCTGGTTTGCTATTTGTGTTTTACTCTCGGTTTCGTAGAACCCGAAAGCATTTAACTTGAATGTGAATTATTATACCAATTAATTAAATTCTTTAATGAAATTCCTGAGGATGTTAAAATCAAAGTACAAAAGACTTTAAAGGGAGATATAATATTAATGTAAACATAACCGTACAAAAGCTAAACTAATTTGTAAAGTTATGACTTAATAAGTTTGTAAGCACATGGAATTGTTTGAACTGGTCTTAATAAAGCGTTTGGGAACTTTTCCTTTCTTGTACCAACCTTGTGAAGTCAAAGATTTAAATTCTCTCTCTTTCTCTCACTCTTTCTTGAAAGTTTTTTAATACTGAAAACTGAAAAGGAATTTATGGAGTCGTAACTACCATATTAAGAGAAGTGCAGATTGAAGTTGGCTTGATTTATTCCTAAATATGACCCAACATTAATTTGGAATTTGGTTGACAGATATAATACTGTCTTATCATTCATAAAGATTAAATGAATTAAGATGAGAGAAATGTTTGTGATCCTAGAAAATCGACCACCCTAAAAGATATAAATTTACAAAAACAAAATAGAGCTTGAATGGCAGAAACCGTGTTAACAGGGAAACACGACGATAACACTCTAGAGACAGTAATTGCAAAAAATAAGGCAATCTTATAATAAACAAGAAACAGAATATTAATAATTCGTAGTGACGGTTGTTGGTACACATTATTTACTCCAGAATCACATATGCTGGGATTGGTTGTGGGGTCGCCATGTTACCAGCAACGCGTCCCAGAAAGAGTTCGGAATGCGGAAAGCATGTATTTCTTCCTCAAGTAAAAGACGTGCATCGGGCAGCGTTATGGCGGGATGCCCGGATGCCTACGCCCCTCAACATACGGTGAAACCGGGCTACAGGGGCAAGGAGATCGGCAGTTGGTGACCCTGTTAAAAATTCACACACTACTAAATACCACGTAGAACTGTCATCTACAGATTGACAAATCGCTTGTGATTGAGACAAAACCGATAGCTCTACATTAGCTTTCCGACAACATACCTCACTCTCCCCAAGCCGAACAAAACCCATAACAATCCCTCTTCCTATCGTTCCATCGCACTGCTCAACGTCTTAAGCATGAATTCCGCGTCTTAAAATTCCTAACGGACGCCAATGCGGTGCTGAACACCTGGACATACAGCGAGCATTCGACATCATCCAAAATTTCCTGATCCACCGCCGCCGCCGGGTACAGGTTGATCAACAACTTTCACGCGTCTACTCAACGAAGGCTGGCATCCCGGCAAGATCCATTTTATCCTCGCGTCTGTATATCTTCTATTGCCATGACATTCCACGACGTCAGGACACATTCGTCATTCTCGCGCAATTCTGTCGCCACTTCCAGGAGTTTGTAGCGCGGCTGGAATCCTGGTTCTAGCGGTGGAGGATCAGGCCCAACCCCAACAAGACCAAGCTGATTGTTTTCAAACATCCTAACTTGTGCATGAAACCGAGCCTCTCGGACAATATTTATCTTGAATTGCGGGGCAGCAGTCTCCGCTTGTCTTCCACCGCCGCGCCGTGTCTCGAAAGACCTACCTCTCTTGGAACCAAGAAAGCAAGCGATGCTGCGACATTGTCCAGTAGAGTAGCTCCCTTCTGCCAGTTTTGCACGGTAGCATCCGCGGACGCCACAAGCGCACTCTCATTCACACCTACAAAATCTTCGTCCACCCCTTTTGGATTATCACTTCATTTGCTTCGGAGCTAGCTCGCCCAGAATCGTGAAATCGTTACGCATCGTTACTTCGACTGGATCGCTTCCACACACGGGGAGGTTTGAGAGCGAACCGAAACACATCCGATAGACGCCACACTCGACTCTATGCGTGGCGGCTTCGTGAAGAGGGCCATCGAGCAGAACCGACCCGCCGCTCTCAACACCCTGAGACAACCCAAAAAGAAGTTTAAACATCTTCCATCCATCCTCCTCTCCCAAGCCTCAAAGCTTCTCGACGACCTCCAAGACATCCTAGAGAACTGGCCACCAGATAGCCCATCACGACACCCCACGCCTCGGAGCACCCAATCGCAAAGCCTTTCTAACCCTCCACACCTCATCTTTCCCGCCACAAGTCTGTTTTATGTTTCAGGTTCCATTAAGATCCCGGAGGCGAAATACATATAAACGGCCAAGTATACAAGGTGGGTTGCGGTGCACTCGTAGTACGAGTTGCTTTTGCACCAGCAGCGCCGGTGAAGCCGACGGAGAACTAGGGATTGAACCGACGACGTAGCTTACTCACAGAACCTCCACACTTCTCTCCTCACCACATGTCGTGGAGAGTTTATTCGAAAGTTTACTACCAAACCCACCCCGTCCTATCCTCGACTGCGTGCAGCGTTCGTCCTTCTAAATTACCAAATTACATTCAGGCCGAGAAGGCTTATGCTTACAGTGACCAGAAACAATTATGATTTGACCTTGATTCCTCACTCTCAAGGATTTTTCATATTGACGTCAATGATGTAACGGATGATAATAGAGAGGTTAATAGAAAACTGCAAGGTTTTTCCATATTCAATTGACAACTGCTGAAAATTTATAAAAAAAGCGTGTAATAATATTTTGCGAATTCGGTGCCGTAGAAATCAAGACACACAAAATATTGTGTTGTAATTCGGATTATGATAATTTTAATATTACTGTAATCGTTATATGAGTTTACTCACCAAAAGACGCAACATTTTAAATAATTTTTTTATTAAAACCGTGAATGCAAAGTTACCATAAAACTTGTTCCGATTTCTAAAGCGCCGACTAACTGTGTGTCCGTGGTCTTCACTCAGTGTACAATAATAAATTTCTATGTTTCTCTAGATGATTTTTTATTTCCGTAAATTCGAAATTTTTTAATTCACCCTTGCATTATATTTCAGCATTACAAACAATTGTTTCGTTACGACAAATTTTTTTGTATAATATTTTTAAAGTTAAATTTGTACGTGCTAAATATGGGTTTTCTTTGTTCCGTTCCGCAAAGCGCCACCGTCTAGACGTGTAGGATAGATCCATTCTATAGATCAAGGATTGTATAGGAAACCCATCGATATACAAACAAATGCAAAACGTATAATACTTGTTCCGATTTCCAAGGCGCCGATTGTACGATGATAAGTTCGCAAGTTAAAGTCATGAATGTTTTTTGAATGTTGCTGTAGGATATACTCCTTGAAAACATCTTAATGCAAACCGGGAATTTTCTAATTCACCTTTGCATTATAACTAATTGTTTCGTTAAGATAAATTTTCTCAGTATAACATTTTTAAAGTTAAATTTGTGCAGGAATAATCTATTTTATAGATCAAGAATTTGATAGAAAGCGGGTCGATAAATCAATAATGTCCCGAGCGCGCCCGAGGTGATAAGAGGTTTGCTGAAAGGTGTAGGAAATTGAAACTGAAACTGACGTAGCTCCAGCCGTGTTCGTATTTAGCATTCTGAAGAAGGTTAATGAAGAGCGAAGTCCGACATTAGTAGCTTATTAGAGAAAGGAATTGGAAGTGGATGGAATAAAGGGGATTGAGACTTGTAAGTGCCGCAGGCGGCTAGGCCCGTTTCTGCTTCAAGAAGGTTAAAAGAAGATAACTTTAGTTTGCATGATAGGGGGTATAGTATAATTTTCAAGATGCGAGCTTATCATCATTAAAGCTATCTCAACAAGGAGAAATATGACATCGACATATAAAGACAGCCAATAAGAATTAGTTCTGGCAATGATATAATCAGCTGGTATCAAGCTGATGAAGCAAGAAAAATAGCAACTTCAGCATATAAAGAAAACTTATAGAAATAGATGGGAAGAAGAAACGAAAAATTTTATTTTCACAACCTGAAGTCTTCATTGATTTCAATCGCTAACTATTGTCAATTTCTTCTTTACTAGGTCTCTAGATCGATTTGAAAATAATGTTTTCGGAATCCCGTTGGGTATTACAATCAATAGAACTTGAAAAACATGTAGATTCTAAACTCACCTTTGAACGTGTATCACACTTTGATTCGCTGGGAAACAGTTGGAAAAAACATATTCGGCAATTCTTTCTCCAAAGCTACCAAAAATCATCACAGTTGTCGTCCATAATAGGGTCAAATAAAAGGCACTTGAAAATCCTTTATCCAACGCAAAGCGTCTTACAAGATTCCAAGTTTACTTTTTCTAGCAGAATAAAATTATTCTGTGAGAGTCTTTTCCTTAAACAGCAATTTGTTCCGTCACGGAAAGAGAACCATTTTAGTTGTTCAGCATCAGTAATGATGATCGATATGAACAAAAGGGCAAATAAATGATTGTATTATATCATAACAATGGGTAAACAAGAGCAGTAGAAGAAAAACGTTTTAACGACCTTGCTCACTTATCAAGCACATTTTAAGATACGTATTTCAAAGTTTCAGGACTCTAACATAGAGTGAATGGTTTCATTAACACACAAACCAAAATCAGTTGTGGTACACATTTCCCTACTAAATAATTTCGAAGCCCCTCGTCTTGCAAACAAAACAAAAAAAAAACAAAAGAGAAAGATCCTCTCGTTAAGTTTTAATTACATCACCGACACGAAAATTAAATAAGCGTTCGAGAAGGGCAAATATCAAAAGAAACATCTTCACTTTAGATCTCAATTTAATCCATTCATTGTGAGATGATCACCACATCGTTCTTATCATTGATATGATGAGGGTTCGGTTGCGACATTCACCAATTAGGTTAATCAGGACGATTCCAGAGCGGTATAGAGGGAAGTGTAACCGCTACCCTAGGGAAATTACATGAAAAAGATCGTCTTACAAATTAATTGCTCTAATAATTTTTCTTTTCCTTTTGTGTTTTTTTTTCTGTTTCGTTTGTATACTCATTTAGGGAACATTTACATTTCATTTTCTTTCGATTGATTTAGTGATTACAGAATATAGATAACTAAGGAAATGTAAATTCGTCTTCGAAACAAAAACAATAACAAATGACATTTTCGTGAATGAATTGAAGGGACACACAAACACACATCTATAAGCCACATTGGTTTTCTATCAATCTACTATATACAATGTATATTGGAAGTTTGAATGCGAAACTTTGAAATTAGGTCACAAGCAGGTTACATCTTCAAGTCTGGCTCGTTTGGACTTTTGCCAACGCAGTAGAGTTCTCTCTACGGCGACGTCTGGTTTAGTTTTCTTTCGGTTATCGACTCGGCCAAATGCATGTTTTTATGTTTTTTACAAACGGGCGTGTTATGATGACAAAACTCTTCAAACGGATGCGCTTCCTTGGTTAGATACTAAAATTACATATTTTCGCTTTGTGATCCAAAACTATTTCTGAAACACATTTAAGTTAAGCTGAAACAACTTCTAAGTTGTTATTAGTGTGCATCTTAAAATAAGTTCGGCTGCCAGGTGTTAACCAACACACATACACACTAATGAAATATTTACAAAGAGCTATTTTTGAGAAATAGGTGTCAAGAGAAACAAAATAAAACTATGGAATTGGGTAAACACATTGATGGTCTCTTAAAATAAAATTCAGACGGGAAATCACGACCGCTATTTTCTTCTTTATTTTGAAATTTTATGAATTTGTGGAATTTTTTATTCAGGTAAACGCGTCACGTTCGTTTGTTATATTACTACATGGCAGCACACCCTATTTCCTGCATTAATGTGAATTTCTAAATTGGATATTGAACGCAGCATAATAAGGAGAAAATACGAGAAAGGGAAGCCGAAAAATTAGAATTATAGGAATTTAAAGAGGAAGTATCGTTTTTTTTTTGTTTCGATTGAAGATATCCTACCTGGAAATATTTTACATAAAAAGCTTATTTTAAGGAAGTTAACTCGTAATCGAAGAATATTAATTAAAAATGTAAACGTAAAAATTAAAAACAAACCGAATAAAATATTAATAACGGTTGGTTAAAATCGACCATAAATATTGAATCCCTCTCAATCAAATAAAAATAGGTCATGAAATACTACCAGCATAATTTAAAGAGATCGTCGAATTCCAAAAAAACAGTGTTGGTCCTTTGAGCCGGTTAATCTAATGCAATGATGTAATAATAAGGTTGCATAACTACCTTACTCAAATTTATTTATTTAAATAAAAACAAACAGCATTTCAAGTCACTAATCCAATTAAAAACTCGGTTTTCGATTTTCTTTTTTTTTATTATCAAGAAGAAACAAGGAATTACTTCTAAACCTGGCGAGCAAACGGGGATTTTTCCAGTGATATTCTAAAACTCATCTCGACTAAGTGCTTGTTTGCTTTTAAATTTTGTTTAGGTAATCGAGGTCGCCCTCTCACACAGCTCGCAATTGCTAAAGTGGCCATACAAAGAAACACTTGTTGTGTTAATAAATTTCTCTTATTCAATTTGTGTTTTGCTTTTTTATTCTCCCTTTTTCATTTTTCCAAATTAGTTAGCTTTTGATTTATTTTTAATTATAGTAAAATTACCTCAATTCGATTCGTAAAAGTGGTGACGAGGATGGGATATAATACGTATGAAGTAATTTCAAATTTGATCGCTATCTGACTTGAAGAAAACTCGATATTAGAGCAATTTATTTAAGTCTGATTTCTTTAGTTAGTTCAAAGAGTTGAAGTTGAAGAAAGGAGAAGTTAAAACAAAAGTCTTGTTTAGTTTCAATTTCTTAAAAATTATAAAAATATTATTTCTCTTATCACCTTGTAACAACATTAATGTATATATGTTCCAATTAACAAATCAGTAAATAATATATTTAAAACATTTATCACCACTTCGAAATTGCCGAACATGATAACCTCTACATCATTTCTTTCTTTCCAACAGAAACCGGAAGATTTTCTGCTATCATTTAGAGCAACACTGATTGCGCTACATTGCAAAAACTTCAAAGTAAATATTATTATATAATAATTCTACCACACAAGGATATATAAATCTATATTAATTGACAGCTGGCTAACACTAATAAAATCATTTTATATACATTGTAGTGAAGGAGGCGTGTTTGGTTGGATTATAAGTAATTTTGCAACCACGAAAGAGTTCAATAAATTAGTCCGACGCGACGTACGACAACGTAGGAAGTTGTGAATTATTTTAGGGAACTTGTATTTGCAACGGATACTACCAGAAGGCAATCCATATCCGGTTTTGTCTAAATTGTGTTTTAATCGGTGTCTGGACGGTTATACGAAATACCCTCTAGGTGCAACAAAACTTAAAAGACTTCCGGAGTAGTGCAGTTGTTTGTTATTTGAGTCTGTTGTTATTGTGAGAGTAAACTAGGAAATGTAACGACAAAAGTATACAAAAGGCGGAATTTAACAAAAGCACCACTACTTCACTTGGGGGATTAGTTTTTCAAGTTCTCAAGTTTTTTTCGTTCTTTAGACAAGAGCAAAACTTGTTTTTAAGGTAAATAATTAATAGAACCGAACCACCAAATTTAGTCAAAATACTTTTTACTACATTATTTAAATTTCGTTTCAGGATCACTGTTTGAAAGTTTAAAATTCGAGAAACTTTTTATGAAGATAAGAAAAATCGACAATTTCCAAATTCTTGGAAGAGACCCCTCGAGTTATCTTTTAAGCGTGAAGTCATCAAGATTCTAAACAACTGATAGGACATATCTAAATTTCGTTTCAAGATCATTGTCTCAAACTTTAAAATTAGAGAAACTTTTTATGAAGATAAGAAAAATCGACAAATTCCAAATTTTTAGAAGACTCGTCGAGTTATCTTTTAAGTGTAACGTCAGCAAGATTCTAAACATGTGCTACGACATTATCTAAATTTCTTTTAAAAGAATTTTACTTTTTCTTAAGACCTAATTGACAATTAGCAGTTGTCAATTACATACATTAAACTCCAAAGTTGTTAGCAAGCTTGATAGTTCAAATTTTTTGAAAGTGCTTGTAACTACTTTAAGTTACGGATATTTTATTTGCATTTTTGGAAAAGGTACGAATAACATTACAGTACAAGTCGTTCAGAACTACTGAAAGAAGCTTTCACAAAGAGAGTCTAATTGAAAAAAAAATTATTAGACTTGATAAAATTATTTCAATTTTCTCGAACAGAAAGATTGACAAAATCTCTCATTTTAACTCATTCATCAATTCGTCATGTTTTACGAGCTAATTTATCTTTGTAACATTTCGTAAATAACAAAGAATGCCTTTTATATAAAAAAGTAAATAAATGAAAATTATCCAGTATTACTTACGATCACGATCCCCTATTTATACTCCAGACGAGCAACAATGTCATTCGAACAATTTCCACGACATACACGGCCCACTCTTTCCCGCAAATAAATTGCTCCTAAGTAATTTTTACACCCTTAGAAGTTGAATTCGAGGACATCAAATCGAATCAACAACTCTTTTTAAAGGGGCGTAAGTGGTGGTAAAATATGTAAATGGTGAAGATCTCAAGTGGTCTGAGATTTCTTGACTGCTTTATGACGTAATAGAGAGGTGTCGAGCAAAGGGATACGTTCATTGCTCCCCTAAATTGGAAATAAAAGCTACATTTATGGCTGCCTACGTCAGTGCAAGTTCCAGCTGTTGTAAACAGCCTGATGCACGAAGGAAGAAGGGTGGCAGTGGTGGTACCTAAATGTACTTATCTCACAGAAAAGAATGGTTTACACTGTAGAAATTTAAAATTATATCCATATGCACAATGTAAACTATTTATTTCTAAAATTGTACTAATCTTTTACGACGAAATAAGCAGCTGTTCAATTTTTTACCCGCCAACTTTCCTTTTTAAAACCTATTGACCTATTATTTCTTCTAATGTTATTAATAAATACATTACCGTGCACCTGCTACTGCAGTCGACGACTACTCAAAAGTTACCATAATTAACATATCAACGCACCCACAACTCCAATTCTTTATTTTCTCCTTCTGTTTCTTTCGCTTTTACCCAGTTTTCCTAAAAACCCGCGGCTTGCACTTTTGTCCTACATTCTCTAACCTTGTGTTTGTATGTATACATACACGTCTGTGAAATTTTAGTTTTGTAAACCGCACTTTACACCCCCAATATCGATCGGAGGGTGTATTCTTGCCCTGCTAATCTTACCACAGCAAACAGAGAGCCCTTACATTTCGGTATATGTCGAGGGAATGCGACGATAACCGAACAGTTCTTATTCGTCTTTGTACCGGTTGTTGAACCCTCCGTAATTTACATCAAACTATGATCCTTTTCCGAAGGGACGACTTCCACATGCACAGCGAGACAGAAAGAGATAAAAGGACCACAAAAGTGCATACGGCAGAAGGTTCTCCTCTCTATGATTTTTTTTTCTTTTGGAAAAGGAGGTCGACACGATAAATGAAGCACACAGCCATATGTCCATACCCTTATGTCACGTAGACTTCTATCGTAAAAAGTTTCAGTTTTTAGGTTTTATTGTTTGGCTATAAAAAGTGTTTTTTTCCCTTTGGTTACGAAAGTATTGGTAGAGAGAGGTAAATAAGTAACAATATCACAATAAAAAATTGGCTCCACTTTATTAAATGAAAAGATCAAAAGGTTTAATTAGAATAATAGATGGGGACTCATCAGTCATCATCAGTGTAGCGCCCTTGACAATAAATCCATAATTTATTTGCGTTTAAGAAAAATTAAAGTTGGAATTTTTAATCGTGATTAGAATATAATAGAATTGCTATGTCGAAAAAAATAGTTATTTGGTACTTTTCTATTTACCTTCAACAAACAAACTACTAAAACCTATGTAGGTACTAATATTTGTATGTTTTTTGATAACTTTATGTGGTGAAATTGGAAATTTACACAAAACAAGAAAAAGTAGGTTGAGGTCAGTTTTGTAGAGTAAATTATTATAAAATGCACTGTATTGCAAAAAATGGTAACACAAATTTACGAAGAAAGGGAAATTCCTCATCCGCAGACCCTCATTAGTATTCATCAGAGTACGTTTAAAAAGAGTACTATTGCAGGTACTAAATCAGATTGAAGAGCACTGGGAAATAAGCACAAGAAAAATTGCTAGTCAGAATTTTCAAGGACAGTTACATTCATTTCGGTCACAGCGAGTATAGGGATTTTTACCAAGAAATTTTCAACATGGCCTGTAGGCGAGTTCTTCAAATAAAGAATGAAAACTCTAAATTTTTGTCAACAATTCTTTGGATAAGAACGAAGTTAATTTCTCTAAAAATGAAATAATAAATTTTTATAACAACCATATCTGGAATGATGAAGATCCGCATGCAGATCCCATACCGATTAGATGGAACTTCGCATATACAGTTTCTTCAAGAAGAGTTGTCAAATTTTGAATTGTGCTACAACGAGTCAAAATATGTCGTACATCACTACTGATTGAATTAGAAAGTAGTATGTTGTTAATAATGTATCAGCATCAACCTAGCCCTATAACTTGCGAAGGGCACAGATATTCTTTAAAATTTTGTGTATCTTCCAAATTGCTATTTAATTTGGCTAGATCATTACTGACAACTGTGACAGCAGTGTTATCAGTATACAAAGTTAAAATTAACATTAACGTCGCACTTTTCTACATCATTCATAAAGATGAGAAAAAGTATCGGTTGTAGAACCGATCCTTGTGGAACACCCTTTTAGAACGGTTCTAAGACCTGATAAGTTGCCTTCATGTAGAGGGTCTAGCAGAATCAATCTTTTTCTAGACTTTCTATGACTAATAATAAAATTCTAGGTATTAAAAAACGTGGAGACATCTCTTGTATTAGGACAAGATTAGGGCTGGCCGATAGGCGAGTCGTCAGCTGGCGGTTTTTCATTAATCACCCAATAGGAGGGAAGCAAAAGGGGGCCAAAGTTGGAGATTTTGCACTTTTTGAAAACGAAAAATCTGATTAAGAAAAAGAAATAAGAAAATAAGAACGTGTAGGCTGATTTTGACTAAACTTGGAAGGTAAGTGAAGCATAAGGTTCTTCAACTACCATGTGCGCGCGAAAATGGACAGGACTTTATGGGCAGGTTTGGTAGTCTAAGAGCAAGAGCGCTGTCACAAAGAATGTTTTGTCTCCGCCAGTCTTAAGTTTGGGCGACCATGAGGGGAGCAGAAGTGGAGGTTCTGCAAAGATATAAAGACGGCATTTAGTACCTCAATTGAGGATCTTCACTTGCGTCTGAAGCCGCTCGAAATGATTTTCTACTTTCTGCGATTCGGCCGCTAGAAGGCGCGACAAGTCAAACGATATAAGAGAAAGTCCGGTGAAAAACCAAGAAACCCCGAAGTTCTCAAAAAAAACATCGTTTGCAAAATTTCTGAATTTTCAACATGATATTCGAGATCTGTGCTCTGGGAATACTTATCTACCCACCTGAAAAACCCTATTCGGTTAAATTCGCACTTTTTCTCCATGGCATGACAAGATTTCCACTTAAAAAAATTCGTAACTTGATTATCTAAGTTATGTTCAGATCGAGCTGGGATTTTTCTGAAGTAAAGAGCATTATTAGGGCAACAAGCTTGTGGTGTTCCTCCGTTTCTGGGGGTAATTTGTGTTCTTTTGGACCTTTCTGGGTCAATTATCCAAGCGAAAGTTAGTTATAACACTTTGATGTGCTATGGAATAAGGAACAGAAATGATTAAATACCTTTTTTTCCTACGAGGTCATCTTCCAGATCGAAAACGTAAAAAGCCGAAAACGGCCCTAAAATGGAACGCTTTGTGGTTGAGAAACGAATCTTTTGCAGTAAATCTACTTAAGAGTAATTCTGTAAGAAAATTCCGAATCTTTCCAAAAACAATCTCAAAACCTAGGGGAATGCCGTTCCCCTTCCATCCCTTCTAGCGCCGTTATTTTTTGGGTGATTAATGCTGAGATTCGATGTGCTGCGCTTGCAAACCTTTGTGCACCTTGCCCCAAAATTCGGTTAGAATTTCAGCATGAACTTTGGAGATAGGAAATTTTGAAATTCTTTGCATGAAAGTTTCACCATCGTAGAAAGGATGCAAAATAATTAAATTTAACATACCTACAAAGAATTCAATAGAAATTGTGAACAAGCATCCAGGAAGATTGCTACTTCGTAAAAGAAATGATAGACACACAAGTACACCACTGGAATTGGTATGCAGCAATATTTACGGCCCAATGACACCACATTTCCTAACACTGACTTAATGACTACAAACACTGTTATGGTGCTCTTACTAGTTGGATCAGTTGGGTATGATGGTATCAACATACTAATTCTACAGTTGTGTGTGCCTTTTTTCTTCCTTAAATTAGCCACATGATAAATGTTTACTTAGTAAATTATGTTTTTCCTGACATGAAAAAAAAATTTACACCTACAACCTAACATTGCAAATACGAAAGAATTAAAAGCCATCCGGCCATTAGCGTGTTATCTACATTATCAAAGATACTTGAGAAAGTTATGGTAAATCAACTGAGTTTGCCCGGTTCTTAAATCTAAAACCAGTTTGAGATACTACAATTAATCTGAACAAATTAATAAAAGACATTAACAATGCAAGTGTATTGTAGTAAAACTAGTCTATTAACATGCAAATCCCCATACGCTACCAGTACACCGAGTGTAAATTGGCCCGCATAAGCGTTTTACCGGGGCCACTGTTTGCCTAGACCTTCGAGAATTACGACAGTAAGTAAATACAGCGGTCGCACTTAATCCTCGCCATAAAGCGTTTTTATAAACTGCGTAATCGAGTTAAGAACGTTATTAAGAATATTCTTAACTCGACAATATTTGTAGCTAAGAAAGCTTTATGCAGCCGGGGATAAATACTGTGATATATCCACATTTTAATAGCCGAAACAGCTCTGTTCACTTTAATTATTGTTTTATACATTTTCTTATTGTTTTAGTTGTTTTGTTTTTTGTGAAAGATTCGAAAATCGGTTTAACTGGTGCATTAAATATTTCACCAATCTATAGTGTAGGTCATTGCAACTCGATAAGAAAGAGTGACCATTTTAGGTATTCTCAATATTGAAGGAGTTATGAACATCTTTAGTAGTAGACTGAAAAGTACTAAAAACTCATTTGACACTATAAATCATGAAATGTTAACCTCCTCATTAAAGTATCCATTGGTTTTATCCACTCAGACAGTTGCATTGTTTTCTTTGCTAGACAGATTTCAGTCCGTAAGATATGTAAAGTATCATCCATGCAGACAGTTCGAACAGGCGTCCCTCAGGGATCTATTCTCGGTCCATTGGTGTATATAATATACGCTTGCAGAATGGAAGCGGTTTTATTAAGTTCTAATTGCCCATTTCTATCTATCTAGATTAATGGAGTTCTCTTACATTGTGCACAAATTAACCGAAAGAAGACTTGTACTCTATAGTTTGGAAGAAAAGATGATCAAGCTGTTCTGACTCAACAAAAATTTTAAATCTACAAAAAAAAATATTGAAATGTTAAGGTTGGTTTACCAAAACGGACATTCCTTTATTCCGAATATTGAAACTATGCTTTGATCGCCGCTGGTTCTATCGCTTTTTGATATTGCAGATACAGTATATGGCCCCTGTTTAAATGTTTTCAGCGATTTCGGAGAGTTTGAACTGTCAAATAAGCTAGTAAAGATGGCACGGAGTACCAATCCGTTATATGCATGTTCGGATCTATCAGCCGCAGGTGGTGACTTGCAAACACACTTTAACACTTCCATCCTCGGCGAAATGCTCTTACGCCACCACTCCCGCTGGCTAGCTAAGGCAAGCAGGAGGCAGGGACCAAAAGTCCCACGGAGGCTCTGGTAACTATGGTTACTCACCAACACTGCGATTTTGTTATTATTATTATTCACTAAACCCGATTTTTGGATCTTATCTATTAGGATGATATCTGATCTTATTAGATCTCATCGTATTATCAGTTATTATTGGCGATCCCAGTACAATAACGACTGAGGGTTTGATTCTAGGCTGACGTCCTGAGATTTTTCACACGGAAAGGAAAAGAATGCCATCCTCCGGGAGGGGAGTACAGCACGATGAGTTGCATGTTAAAAATATCTACCAGAAATAACCACAGTAGGCGAAGCCACGAAGTTCAAGGGAAACTCGACCTGAAGTCTCTTCAAAAAAAACAATAAACGACCTGGCCGACTCAAAAATAGACTCGGGTGCGTATTTG
Organism: Ignelater luminosus; assembly: GCA_011009095.1. Taxonomy (NCBI): domain Eukaryota; kingdom Metazoa; phylum Arthropoda; class Insecta; order Coleoptera; family Elateridae; genus Ignelater; species Ignelater luminosus. Next base: position 135,418 of record VTPC01091078.1, on the reverse strand, counting down.
TAGTAGGATGGGGGAGTTGTTTATTAAATTCTCTCGCATTGCAAGCTTGCGATATATTATCTTTGCTAATTGATTGTGACCAGCTAAATATAGGATGTTTTGAAAATAAGTGCAAATACTTGACAGGCACATCCTCGACCAAAATTAAGTCTGTTTTTGTCATATAGCTTTTCTTCCTAAAGTGCACCGTTTCCGAGATACAAGATGTCAAAGTTTCATTTAAAATTTCTCGTTTTCGCAATATTTCAAGAACAAAATAAGACATTGAAAACAGAATTTTCTACACATTTGTTACTATAAGGTGTCTATTAGTCTACATAGTTTTGAGTTTGATAACCTTATAAGAGGCGGAGAGTTGAAACAGTTATAGTACTTGCGTTTTTTACGAGTAAAATTGAATTTTCTCAAAACTTAATTGAAGTCGTTTTTGCCTAATAACATTTTTTTCGTAAAGCGTTTTCAAGATACAGGGTGTCAAAATCCGTCGTCTTTAATCAAACAAGGGCATCTTGTATCTCAAAAATGCTGCAATTCGGGGAAAAAGTTTTATAACAGAAACCGTTTAATCTTTGTCGAGGAATGCGATGCAAATAATTAGATCCTGTTTTCGAGCCATAGCTCGTCGAATTTTAAAAGTTTTGAAAAATTCGATTTTACTTGGAAACGACGCATTCTACGAAGAAAACGCAAAAGTAACTTTTTGTTTCAAATCGATTGTTAACTCTGAAAATAGAATTTCTTTTTTAATGTTTTAGTGGCGTAACAATTTGTTTCGTCTACTACGTAAAATAGTAGACACCTTTTATTTATTTTATTACCATATCTCATTTAATTTTTGAAATATTGAGAAAACAGAACATTTTAAATAAGACTTTGACACCCTGTATCTCAAAAATAAGCCTTTTTTTGCTGCTTGCACAGATTAGTAGTATTGAGAAAACCTCTACCTTCTTCAGATCTGGATAGATACAGTCTGTCAGGAGAACACATTTAGGGTCTATCATACAAAATTTACAAAAATCTTTCTTGTAATTTTAGGTCGGTATCAGACTACCTAACAACTCTGAATGAGTAAGACAAGACGGGGACAGTTCACATATCTACAGTAATCAGTTTTTTTTTATTAAAGAATTTAGTCGCCTTTTTTATAAATAAGGTAAGTATTCTGAGAAAGTTTCGAGTTTCAAGACTGTTTCGGTGAAGGTTCTGGCCAATGGTTCAAAGATTGCTGATTTCTAGACTCTCAAGATTTCGTTGCAATGACAGAGAGTATACTTCAAATGAATTAGAGTAGTTTTGTGAACTTTGATAGGAAAGGCTCGTTGTATAATGTTTGATGCAAATAGAAAAATATATGTGGAAAGAAGCAATTTTAACACCTCGTAGGTGTACAATTAAAGTTCAAGTCTTTTTTATTTATACTTAGTTTTGCTATTTCTAATACGTTTCAAACAAATTTATTGACGTAGACAGAAACAAAATCACAGATAACTAACACAAAAATAAAACAGTAGTATTGTTAATCACAAGATAGGTTAAAGATCACTGCAAGTTTATAACAAGCCTGCATACAGAAATTTAATGTTATCAAAGCAGTTAATATACACTCGATTGCTCTTTGAACCGAGCTACAAGCTAGGAAAGCATCAAATCAAACGTCCATAACATACATCATCATGTAAGCGAACGCCTCCATTGATCAATCAGAACGACTTTATTAATTATTAACAACGAGATTACTGAAGCGTATCATTATAATAGAAAGTTTGTGTCAATTTAACAGCAAGCTGGCGAAAACACATTTATCCATTCAATTCACTTTCAAGTTTATTGCTTCTTTTTTAAACATAATTAATCGAAAGGAAAAAAAAGATTCATGTAATACTACAAGGAAGAATATCCTCTTTACCAAACCAGCCAGCCAGCCGATGATTTCGCATGTTTATTGCATAATAGACCGACCGTGAACTTGAAATCGTTTAAAACTGAACTTGATTAAAATCTTTTCGTTTTAATTTAAAATGATTTTTTAAAGAGGAAATTAAGTTGTCGTTATTTTAGTAAATTCTATTTTACAATAAATAATAAGCACCTGCTTAATACTTTTAAAAACGTGAACTAGCAATTAATCACTAATCTGATTGAATTTATGTAAATTAAGTTAATTATTATGTCATACGTGTAAAATTTTTATTTTACATTCCAAGCATTTAATCTCATTCATCAGGAATTTTGTTAACTTTGTACGGAATGAATTCTAGGGAATTCGATCAGAATCACAAAAGAGTTTCAGGTAGCAAAAAGACTAAGAGAGAAATTGATTAAGGTAAAGAATTATTTCTTACAGAGAAAAAAAAATTAAAGAGAATCATGACTTTGCATGGGTTCACCTAAAAAGGTATTCATTCATTCAAAAAAAGTATGAGGAGTATGGTGGTTAATTGCTTTGGTAATTGCTTATTTTGCATCAAACGAATTTAGTACAGTCGGTAAAAAATAAAAAAAAGGGTGCTGTTTATACCCTATAAAGTATAATATCCCATCTAATACTAATAGGAAGGCTTAGAGAAAATCTATTTGCTTTATGTATCTAAAACTATCTGAATTGACAAGATGTCTTCTCCAAATATTCTTGCTCTTTTGGAAGGTCTGAGAAATCAAATTTAATGAAGAATTTTCACTTCCTTTTTGTAAGTTTTCTCTCGAAAATCACTAAGACATGTGAGATAATCCACGTATCTATCGAAAGTATCCAACTAAAATGGTTCTTGAAGAGAGAAGGCTGCAGATCAAATATTTCACAGTATCTAGAGATCGTCAATTAATAATAATGGAAGACGACAACCTTGAGTCTATTACAATTTACAAGCTTCCTCCTGTTCCATTCATATAACTTCAGGAGGATGTCTGCGTTCTCCACACCACCACAAAACTCTATTGCACTGCCTGAAGAGGAGATTTCTCAACAGTTAGTCCGGTTACCTTCAGTAAAATTAACGTTAATTAATTAGACTAGTAAACCCGCCAAAGCCTGTTCCAATCTCGTTAAAAAAACTAGGATGATAACAGCATCCTGTAAGGGATCCTGCCAGGGTACGGCAAAGCTGCTGCCTTGCAGTGAGATGTTAGTCCATCCAAGGCTAGAGGAAGAAAACCTTGATCAAAAATTGACTGGTCCTCCAGGTTGGAGATTTAGACGAAGAAACTGCGACCCTTTACTAAGAAAAATCTTGAAGTGCAAAAACTCTCAGGAATCCGCCTCGGAAAACGAACGGGAAAATGGAACACCACCACGGTAATGATTAACAGATATGATTTTTGGTTTATGGAATGTTCAGGGATGTAAACAAAAAATGAGATATCCTCGAAGAGACCAAAAAAATGAACCTAGACTGTATCATACTAACAGAGACCAAAAAGAAAGGCTCAGGCATATAACAAATTGGCAACTACCTACATATATTATAGCGGGGTTCCTAAAAATGTTACGAAACTGTGAATAGGAGAGCAACAATTTCAATGAGCTAAAGATTTTTCCAATTCCTCTTGTGCGAGAAAAAGTAGGTGTCAACTTCAGAAGACTAAATCAATGAAGATAGATCAAGCACACATTAAATCACCAACATTGGATTGGCACGACTTGCCGTAAGCACGGAGTCTCAGACAGAGCAAAAAGGCCATCGCAAAACTGAACTGAATGGCATGGGAACAGTAGAGTAACAAACCATATAAAAAAAGCTTTCACCAGGTAAACTAGCTTGAATGTTCCTACGGAACTCGTGTTCGATCTATATAGAGGAGAATCCTCCATGGCTAGTTTGCAGCCTGAGGAGGGCATCCTACGAACGCCAACGGAAGGGTTCCTTAATTAGTTGTTACGCCACTGCATGGGAATTGCTACAATAGCAGAATTATTGCCAGAAGCAAACCGAAAAGAAATAATCAATTAATTGAAAATGAGAAACGTCACATTCTTTGTGGCCTGTACTTTGATGGTCGCAAAGGCGGTGTCTGGAGCTTTCCCTACAGTCCTGCATGGGCAGAAATTTCCAGATCTGGCCCAACTAGGAACAAACTTGATCCGCCCGACAGAGAAGCCTGAATGACCAAGAAGTCCACAGTTCAACAGGCTCAAACACCACATTAATTGAAATTGGGGAACGTCACGTTCTTTGTGACCTGTTCTTTGATGGTCGCAAAGGCGGTGTCCGGAGCTTTCCCTAGAGCCCTGCACGGTCGAAATTTCCAAGCCCGTCCAGACTGGGAACAAACTTGATCCGATAACTTCGTGATCGGCCCGAGAGCCCGACCGGCCAGACAGTGAAGCCCGAAGGACCAAGAAATCCAAAAGAACCGACACGCCCGACAAGACCAAGCCCAAGATGAATAGTCTTCAGTCGATTGAATAATGTAGATAAGGAAAGTCGACAAACTGGATCTGTAACTTCGGGAGAAGTGTCCGCGCGAGACTTCGGAATGTTTCGGTCCTGACGAGTATTGTGATTTCTGCCCGGTGCTCTGAATGTCAACGTGAAGAAATTTAAACGAGCGCGTGTAAACAGCGCAGCGGGAGTGATCATCATTCCGACCACCTCGAGAAGTTTGGTTGTTCGAGGCGTAAAGTTCCAACCTACTTGAAGTTTTCGTGTTTTTTCGCCGAAGACACCGGATTTATGGTAGGCCAGAACAGATTGATAAATACCCACCTTATGTGTGTGGGTGGAGTTCTCTGTGTGGTTAATATGCGTATGCATCTGCTCGATAAGAGAGAGTCTAATCATTAGGAGAGAGACCCTCAATCTTCGTCACTACTCAATTGATTCTGATAATCTTCGAATATACCAGGAACACTGGTGCAGTTGACTGCCCCTACAAGTTCCATCTTAGGCAGCAACAGGTGATTAACCTTGAGAGGTTTTGTTCTAAGCCGATGTATACATACTGCCCGAAGAAAAGGACAGTGGGGCAGACTTAAAACCTGCTTTCTTAACGGCATTACATTTCTAATCTCCACGCAGATCTTGAAGGATGCTCTGTTGTGAGTCTTGCGAGACCATAGTCCGCGACGCCTTGAACTGAAGACCTAGTCAAATGCCTGGGCATCTAATTAATGACTGACATGGACAAATTAACGAGATTCCTATCGTCCCTATCCATTATCTAGTAAAACTGTCAAGGGAACGGGTTTGGAAAAATTAGCGGGGAAAGAAGACCTTGTTGAGCTTGGCTTTAGTATGGCAGAAGGTACTACTTATTATCCTGCAATAAAAAAGGAAAAGCATTACAGTGTTATTGGCAAGCCAGGTTCACATTAATTAGGTCACACTCAGAAGAAAATATTAAGAAAGGTCTGGAACAGTCATAATCCTTTCCGAAGCTCTGCATCGAATTATTATATAGGAACCAATAGAACAAAAACAGAATTGGAAGATCAACAGATAGAAAATCTAAGTAGAAATTCTCGATATAATCAAACTATTTGTAGCGATCGAGTGTGATGGTTTTGAGGATTTTTTGGAACGTTTTGTTTTATCGACATTGCTCAAAAAGAGCTACAAGTGCTGAAAAAGCTTCAGAAACTCTACTCTAAAACAATTTTACTATTCGATGTGTTTGGTTACAATGATTGATTTGTATTCAATGAAAATTTTTGATTTGAATTTAAAGTAATTTAATAATGCAGTCTTTCTGATTTTGTAAAAAATCGTGGATCTAAATGAAGCACAAAGAATTCAAACTATACTCAAATGACTTCAATATATCCAGTTATAAGAATTGAATGAAGACTTTAAACTGATACACTAAAATCGTCAAATTCGATTACTAAAAAATCAAATTAGTTTTGAAGGATATTTTACAAAATTACTTACATTCATCATACTAAACTCCATATAAGTAGCTTCGACCATAAGAAAACTTCACCATGGTGACGTATTGCGACACAAATAAAGATTAAACCAGGTCTTTTGTTTCACCAAAATTTATTTCATTCTTAAAACAAAGTAGCTCCTAACAAATGTACATACTATTTTAAAACAAAACACTTTTCGCAGCCAGAAATTTATTATTATTATTGCACGGCACATTAACAATGAGTTTAAAAATAATCGCACGTTGATGATAATAGCAATCCCGTCGCGTCCCCTAATAAAACAATTTACACTGTTAATATAACCAACTTACAATCAATCAACCATACATTAATCAAATTAAATTATCTCACCTGGGGCAACAAGTTTTGATTGAATAATTAATTATCTAGAGGTACATTTTCTTAATCCACGTATTAATTATACATTAATTAATGTTAATCTTAATCCTTTTTATAATCTGTTAAGAAATATATTAAAAGTAACAGCAACTAAACTGCAATGAGAAAAGCTGGAAACAAAAAACATTTACAACAAAGAAGTCTTATCTGCGTTGCATTTTAAATATAAGTCACTCAACTCCTGAAGGTTGTTAATTATTTTGTTGCATGTAGTATGCAATATCTTTATCTTGTTTGAGGCTAGTGAACTTTCTTATTATTTATTTAAAATAGTATCCCTATTAATAAAAGAATAACAACACGAACTTTAAAACAGTCAGTAAAGAAAAAAAAGGTGATTCTATCAAAGCTACTACCCCTCGCTATTATTCAAGAGAATGAAAACCATAAGAAAAATGTTAACAAAACAAAAGCGTTGCTACGTGCGGGTTTCTAGCCTTCGTTATCTAAAAATAAACGTCCCACATATTAGAAATTAAAATACTGTCTCTCTGCCGACGATGGCGCCCAAAAGCGGCCCACTTACTACTCCAGTTAATTCGCGAGTACTTTAAATTTTAAATAAAGGGGAGATTCAAATGGACCATCTGGTTTGCACACAGAGTAGTAGTACTGAAGCCTTACAAAGGCATTACGTTGAAATTGTCGAAATGGTGGTGTTGTTAAATTCTGTTTGTTTTCTTTTTGTTTTATTGATATAAATTGTAAATAAGAAGTGATTTTAAAGCAAACATAACATTAATAAAACAAACTAAACAATTCCTTAATAAGAATCCACGAATTGCAAGATTTTCAAGGCAATAAACTTGCAATTTTGATAGAATAGTACACATAACCTAACTTTTGTAAATCAACCTCAAAGAATTCCAATCTAACTGATCTAACTAAATTGCCCGTTCTAACGACAATTAAATCATTACTTAAGGCTGTCAAGCTACAGCACGCATTGACGAAACCTAAAATACCCTAAAGTTAATCAAGAGGAACGCAAAACGTTGTAACTGGAGCGAGTATTCCACAATTCAATTTGATCAGTTAGTTTAATCCCACTTGGAACTTAAAGTTATAGTCGCATACTATTGAAACCGTACAGCAATTGCATTTATTCAACTTGGTAATATGTATAGCTACCAATTTCAAGCTTCCTAACGTTTAAATACCTTAGGGTGCGTTTATGTTGGAGCAACGATAAACGATAAGAGCAACGATAAACGATAAGAGCGACGATAGTAGCAAAGCAACGAAAAGGTTAGCATTATTTCATATGGAATTGTTTATGTTGAGGAAAGCATAAAGTTCCATATGAAGTAATGCTAACCTTTTCGTTGCTTTGCTACTATCGTCGCTCTTATCGTTTATCGCTGCTCCAACATAAACGCAGCCTTAGAAGTCAACAAACTCTGTATACAAGGTATCCCAAAGGACTGAAATCGGAAGATAGCGTTGTTATTTGTAAAAATATTTTTAAAAATGTCACTTGAGAAACTAGCACAGAACGATTGTTTGTACTTTCTAAAATTATTCTTGGCTACAACACAAGGTGTTCCGTAAGATAGTGACACAGCTTAAATTGTTCTACACGGAACGCCCTGTATATTTTACTACTTTCTTATTGCTTATTCAATTCTAACTACAAAGCCAAACCTCAATCTTCTTCTTTACAATTTATTATTAACATTTTAACTACATCGTTCTTTTTTTTTGAGTGATCGAGAAACGCAAAACGTAAACTTATTCAATTCTTATAAATGGGACACTCTGTATATCTTGATTTTTGCCTTTAGGAACGACTACTAAGATTTTATTAATTTTAATTTCTCTGATATTTTAGATGGAACAGCTAAAACACCCTGTATACTTTAGTGTTTTTTATCTGCTAGAAATTGCCGAAAAAAATGAATAGGGGCAAAACTGTTTGGTTTAGTTCTTATGATGCTGTATCCATGTAGTCAGTATTTGATGAGCAATAATAAAATAGGAAAGTATACAGTGTTCCAACAACATCGACAATTATCATCTTAGTCCCCACACCACGACAAACAACACTTCAAGATGTACCTACCACCAATCACCACGCCTACCCGATCACCGACCACATGACTCCATGCCCGGACAAGGTGGCATCCAAAATGCAACAACCACATCCAGGAACAGGTCCGCCGAAAATCTCACCACCACCGTCTCGGCGGAAGACGCTCGAAAAAGGCAGGAAAACAAGATTAATCCACAATAAAGAAACTTCAAAAGTCTTCATCAAGTCTCTTATATGCTGCCAACGCCACTACGATCAAGAACGCAAAACAATAATAGATTATCAGGTTGTGATACCACAGAGTTAAAAAGCTGTTAAGGTTCCCCAAGACACTCTGGTTCGTCTGTGCAAACAAACTGTGTGCAGATAAACCGAGACAATGTATACTACTTAGACGGTCAGTTATCTTGGTTTGTGCAAATTCACATGCAAGCAGACGCCTTGATGTGGTAAATAAGAGTGGTGCGTTGAAAGTCCGTTTCAGTTATCTTATTCACCCAAGCGCCTGTGGCAAGCTGCCTCATTTGAATGTTCTTCCGCCGGTCCTGCACCACGCTAACTCTACTGAAAATACGTCTAGAATTTACAGACTTGTCGAGTTGCAAATCGTACTTTTCAAAGTATAAAATTCTGGAAAAACACTGGAAATCTACTCTTAAACACTCGTAGATACTAAATAACCAACAAATTATTAGTTTGGAATTACGTCATTTCATTTGTAATGTAGAAAACTCTTTATAAACCGTGGCAGTACGCTGATTGCGTAAAAATCCTCAAAAAGTCAAGTTACAAGCGGAATTTAGAAACTTACAAAATATGGATCTTTAGAATGTTACTAAATGTCTTAAGAAAAACACTGAAAGGTTTGGAAAAACGCTGGGAATCTACTCTAAACACTGGTAGGTATTAAATAACCAACAGATTTTAGTTCGAAACCACAGATTTAGTCATGCCACTTGGAACATTGTAACATCTTTGGATAATATGTGGCGCTAAGCTGATTGTAAGATAAATACATCTTGAATTTACAAAATTATAGTTTCAAATCAGATTTAAGGACTCTCAGATGAATTTTTACATTAGGGCCCTGTACGGGCGAAAATTCCCAGGCCCAACTCGGCTCAGTCCGACTGGAAGTAAACTTGACACGGCCCGAAAAAACTCCGGTGAGTTCTTGATCGGCCCAAAAACTCCCAATGGCACACCAGGTCCGAAAAGCTCGGCAGGCTCAAACGAGTCGACCGTGCAAGGGCCCAACCAAAAAACCCGACCCATACAGTTAGAAACTCCTTCGCTTCGGTTCAGTATGAAAACAATGTCTGTCCGGATCAGCACGAAAATAACGCCTGTCCAAATCAACATAACAATCATCCGGTGCGGTTCAGTGCAAAAATAACGTCCTAAAAAGCTCAACAGGTCCGACAATCCTGAACAGCCTGGCATACCCGACAGGGCCGAATAGTGTGATAAGCCTGATAAGCCGAAAAGCACAACAGGCCTAAATGGTCAAACACCCGCAAATGGCCCGACGTAGGCCTGTAAGGTCAGATAAATTCCTCCCGTGCAGTACGAAAATCGTCTGCTTCGGATCGGTAAAAAAATAATAGCCTGAAAAGCTTGACTGACCTTTTAAGCCCGACAGGTCCGATAATCCCGAGAGACCTGAATGCCCCGATAGGGCCAAACGACCAGATAGCCCCGATAGGGCCGAGAAAACCGAACGAGCCGACAGGCCCGATAAGCCTGATGAGTTTTTTAAATGAAGCCCGGGCGGATCCGAACCCGAGCTTCGGACCGGGCAGAGCAAAGGTTCGACTAAAAATCCGGTCCGTGCGGGCCTCTATTTCATGGTATTAAATGCCTGAATATTCTGGGAAAACACTGGAAATGTACTTTAAACACTCGTAAGTACTAAATAACCAACAGATTGTTAGTTAAGAATTATAAATTACGTCATGCCATTCGAAAAGGAGGAGAATTTTTAGATGATTCGTAGCGCTAGTCTAATTGAACAAAAAGTACGCCTGTGATTCCTAAAAGTGTAAAATTGCAAATCGAATTTTGAAATTTACAGATATGGGTTTTCATAATATTATTACACTTAGGTGTACGCCCCTGGTACCTACTAATTTCTTTTTATTACCTTTACTTTACTAGCAAATACCTTTCTAAAATAATTTACGACACTAAGAATCGGTTTGTAAAAGCAAGAAATTAACGTTAATTGAGGATTAAATTTAACTTGACGTCGTTGCTTGGATATTGTCAAATTCTGAACAATAAGATTTATCAAAATTTACATTTAATTCAGTGTCAAATTTTAATCTCCATTAAATGTTCAAATTTACTTCTTATAAATCGATTTTAAATTTTCAATATTCAGAATAATAAAAGATCCGCTGTAAAAGGTACGTGTGTTTCAATAACTTCCAACTTGCTCGAGGTAAATTCTACTATCTGAGATTGTAATGCTCGTGTTATCTCATAATTAGTCTATCAGTTTCAACTAGAATTGGGAGACGCTATCAATGTTTGAAAGTCTTGAAAATCCTTCTAAACAGCGTAGATACTAATTCCTTTTTGAATTTGTAAAGAAAAACTGGAACTTCTTTATAAAAGCAATAGTGATAAATGATAAAATTATTTGAATTTATTTTTAAAGGAAATCAGACTTTACTCGTTTTGTTGTTTCAATCCATATTGGACTTTTGTGTATCACAATGATGAACAACCAAAGTTCGACTAAATGTGTGCTATACGGTGTTACGCGGATTGCAAGTCTCACATGAAATCGCCTGAAATTTCGAGGGTAGATTTAAATTTCATATTTTGGTAATTTGGAACATTGAATCTCACAATCTAATAATATGATTTCCAGACCCTTGAAAGCTGCAAATTATTATTTGAACTGTGAAACAGCAACCTTTGATGATGGTTCATTTATTATTTTGTAATTTTATTAATACATTGTTTTAAGATGATTCTAGACAATTACGATTACAATACTGCTCTGTTATCACTATTAAACAGCTCGCTTGGTGATATTAAATACATGCCATAGCAAAAGTTCAATAAAACATGAACCCCAAAAGTGTGGAAATTTCTAAGAGAGGCATAAACAGATTGTCAATAGTGTACTAGTTTTATCCGCCATTAACCCCATAAGGTGTCACTTTTTCCAATTCTGTTCTTTTCAATGGTTAATTGCGTTTATTTAATATTAGGATTTATGGAATAGGAATCCTAAAATCAGAACCATAGTGATTTGGAAGGATTTCAAATCGATTTAACTCAAGAAGGGCTGAACCAAAAACGATTCCAGAGAAAGGAACCAACAATTCAGGATATACTGAAACAGAAACACTTCGTACCTTGGAAGCAGAAAGTTATTCAAAATAGAACTTCCTTTTGTTCTTCTTCAGATTGCACAATTTTAATCTAAGTTTACGTACGTAATGCACGGAATGATTAAATGAGCCAAATTCTGACTAAAGATTGTTCTCGCGCCAAAATCAACACAAGATTTCTTTATGATAAATTTGTGATAGCCATACAAATTTATACAAAAATGCAATGAAAATCCTATCAAATGACAAGAAATATCTCTACTTCAACTTATCAAAAAAAAAAAGATAAAATTGAAATATTTGATTGTTTATCAGTTATCACATATGACAATTTCAAGTCTTTCAGAACTTGTTGCTAGAACAAACATATCGGAAAGAAAGTATAAAATGTGCCCCTAGAACTAAAATAAAATTACGGCGTACCTTGACAAGCAATGACTATCTTACCAATTCTTTACTGTTAACTTGCACAATTTCTATAAACTTTTAAGACGCTAATAAAAATCCTACCTAAGATAGTTATTTTTTTATATTAAGATTTAAAATTTTATTTGTTTTTAAATTTATTTTGCCCTTTGTTGAAATTTTATAACCAGTTGTAACACCAAAACAGTGTAGCTACACACGTTCAAATCGTAACAACAATAAAAAACGTGTTCTGGCTTACCTTAAATGCATCAAATCAACTTGTTACGCAATTCCTTTAGAAAAGCATGGCAAAATTAGAAAAGTTTAATTTTCAGCCAAAATCCATTCTGCTGTCAAACCAATCACTTCAAAACCTTATTTTGTCCTTTAAACTTTAAAGAGTAGAATTCCTTCTATTATAATTCTAATAATATCTATTATTATAAACTAATGTTTATCAATTTATTATTAATGTCTCACATTCTGTTTAATAGAGCGCATAAAAACTCGATAAATTTTAAGGAAATATCAATGATAACAGGTAAATCCATTTATGCGGCATTTTAAAGAGAAAAATTCCTACAACCTTATTCACCTAAGAATATTGCATTTCCGCACTTTTCAAAACAAACAAGTAATCTCCTTGGTATACCAATGCCACACAGCGCGTTGTGTAATGTCGACTCAAAACAATAAATAACTCTGTCTCCCTTCAACTTTATGAAATACCTTAAGATGCGCAGTAGACTCGGTGTCGACTGATATAACCGAACCCCTTTGTTGTACTTATTAACTCCAAACATACACACAAACACAAACACACACACACACATGCTGAGTTTAGATAAAATAAAGAGAAATATTGTTGAACATAGCAGTGTTTATGAGGCTAGGAAGGATTAATGGTTTGGAGGGCAATAGCTTTTCCATATCGGGAGTATGCTATAAGCTTGCATTGTATTGCAAGGAAAACTGCATTTTAAGTGCCATATTATTGGAAACTTGCTGAACATTTAAATTACACGCACTTTATGTACTAGTAGTGCAGCTGAACATTTCTAAATCAAGCGATTGCGTGATTTACAATTACATGGAAGAACGTTCAACAATAGATTTAAGATTGGGAAAAAAAAGCTTGCAATAAAATAAGGATTATAGGGATCGTTCTGAAGGAATGAAAAAGTTTCTCTCCGCGTTAGCAGTGAGGAAGAGGTCAAGTTCAATTCCCTTATTTGGGTCACAATGTTTCACGAACAAGTAAAAAATCGAAAGATACGTTGTGAAATGCACTTGAAATTAAACTTCGTACTTTTTTTTTGCTTTTTGTGTAACCGATTCATTCTGAATTATCCTGTTATACGTTTAATATGGGCATTAATTTATGTTACCTTATGCATTAATTACTTAACGGCATTTAAAGAGTATCGAGACCAAAAAAATGCATGCTGAAAATAACATTGCATTCTTAATTAGATGAGATCGTTGCTGGTTTTTTAAATGGTTCGTTTTTTCTCCCACACAGATTAGGCAAGAGTTTCAGAATGCAGTGCGATATAATAATAATTGTTCGAAATGATTGCAAGCCCTGTCAAAAAGTCTACATCGAGAAGGTTTTGACGATTTAAATTGTAATGATGTCAACTATACATTGGTGAAATATCGACAATCAAGATTTTTACTCACCATATTACTCACCTTAAGTATCAAATAATCTGTATATTTCGACGAGGCTAGGGTGGGACGATAGGCGAGTCATGGTCTGGAGGCTTTTCATTCATTTGGAAAGTAAGTGGAGCTTTAAGGCCTTCAAGCACCGTGCGCGAGCGCAAACGCGGTGACATCTAGCGGCGAAAATGGCCAAAAACGACTGGGGCTTTATGCGAGATCCTAGCGATCTGGAATCAGAGGCGCTGTAATGTAGAGCCTCCCTAGAGTGTCTTGTCAGTGATAGATTTTAATTCGGATCCATAGGCGTCCGTGAGGGGTGAGGGTTTTACGAAAACATCAAAACAGCATTTAGTATCCTAAATGATCTTCCATTTCCTACGATTCGGCCGCGCGACAAATCAAACCTAGAAGGGATACTGAGGTCTGGTTTTCGCCGTTCGGCGTAAGTTTGCGAGTGTTGTCGGCCAGTGGAAACGGATTGCAGGTGATAAAACCCCGAATTTCCTCCAAAAACCGTTCGGGCATTCTACGAATCTTGCAATATCCACCAAAACCGTCCGAATAGTAAGATCGACGTGAAACTTGAGATTTGTATTCTGGGATTACATCTCTATCTACTGGAACCCGATTCCATTCGGTTAATTTCGCACTTTTTTCCATGCTCAGTTAAAATCTCGTAACTCGATTAATTATGATCCGATCGAACTGCTTTTCCTTTTAACCTAAAGAGCATCATTAGGGAAAAAAAGTTAAGTAGCTACCAGTGTCTTTATGGTGAATTAGATGTGATTAGTCTACTTTTGGAACTTTCTGGAGTACTTCTCCACGATCCTAGGAACGTTGCTAGTAGCTTCACATGCGCCGTGGAATAAGAAACGAAAAATACTGTATATATTTTTTTTACTTACGAAGTCATCTTACATGTCAAAAATGCAGAAAACTGAAAACGGTGTAAATACGGTCCTCGCATGAACACTCTTTGAACTAGAAAGATGAACTTTCTGCTGTAAATGTACTTCAGGAGCGGCCTATATGTGATTTCCAAAAAGACCCTCAGAACCGAAGGGAGAGCTCTTCCTCTTCCATTCCTTCTAGCACCGTTATTTTAGGGTAGTTAATGCTGAAATTTGGCACGCAGCTTTCCCAAACCTATGTGCATTTCTCCTCCAAATTCAGTTAAAATGGCCGGATGAACTTGGGAGATAGAAAAATTTTAAATTTCTTTGAATTCGTACCTGTACCAAGACAGGGAATTTTTAAAATTAAAATTAGTTTATTAGTTTGTTCTTTAGTTTGATATTTTTCTTGACTGGATTATTTTGAGATCAGTCGATTGCAGTTTTTAGTTAGCAATACAATAATAATAACTAATTTTACTCAAAAATGGTTAGATTCGAATACTTGTAATACGAAAACGTATTACAAAAGTCTGAATTTCCAATTTCACTAATAAATACATACCATGACTATGAAAAATCGAAATTGCCTGTAGGGTTGTGTGTAATAATCGATTAATCGCAAAATCGATTAATCGATTATTTTCTCCTTAATCGATTATTTCGATTGTTTGATTATTCTAATTATTTTGATTATTTCAATTCCGATTATTTTGATTACTCCGATTATTTAACTTAATCCGATTCTGATTATTTCGATTTTTGATTATTTCACTTATTTCGACTCCGATTATTTTGATTATTTATCACATTCCGATTCTGATTATTTCAATTATTCCGACTTTTCGATTATTTTTAATTTCGGATTATTTCGCTTTTTTGATTATTCTAATTATTTTGATTACTCCGATTATTTCGATTATTTAACTTATTCCGATTGTTTCGATTATTCTATTAACCGATTAAATGGATTATTAGAAATCAAGCCTTCTTGCGTCTGCTAACCGGCCATTCTGTGTCCTAATTAAATAATTAAGGAATTGCGCAAATCCTGAAGGAGCTGATTAATCAACTGCTTGATTTTGGTTTCTCAAACTGTCTAGTCGATTCAATTGTTTACATTATTTAAGGGTTTAAGTATTGATGGGCCAGTGACGTATTTACAAAACTTGTGTAGGAGAAGGCCTGCTTTATTAAAAAAAAATAGTTACAGTATTAGATGAACACCTGGTACACTAATAAATAAATCACAGCCGTTAACTTTCTCACATCATAGGTTACGCAGATTGGGTTTCTTTTTGATGCTACGTTAGTGATTCCTATTTGGAATCATGAAGTATGTAATAGGTGATTATTTGGTACTCAATTATCTGCATAACAAATAAGGCAGTGATTTGACGATTAATCGATTATTATTTTATCATTTTGAATAATCGATTAATCGATTATTCAACTATTCGATTATTTTTTGTGATCGATTATCGATTATTGAAATTGATAATCGCCCAGCCCTAGTTGCGTGAAAAAAAAAAAGAAAATAGTCATCACTCTGTGCACGAATTCTGCTTCAAGTCACCGTGTAAATTACACCCAAAGAAAGAGAGGAAACGACTTACCAAAATAAAAACAAAAATACTATCAATTTGCAAAAAAGAAGCATTTTCAAAAGAGAATTTTTCATTTATTATAAAATTACATACAATAAGTTGCTCAAAATGGAAATAATATATATGTTACCATATGCAAATTTAATAAAGTTGTTGGACTGACGCCCACTTTCGTTTGTTTGTTTGAGTTAATTAGGCGGTTAACTGGACATATGGCAAGTTTTACATACAATCATGACAAAAGGGAACAAAATACAGGTTTGTAGTTGTATACTTTTGTATACATTATATGTGTGCGTGTGTGTGTATGGAAGGAACATTAAATGCCGCTTTTTCTCTTCCTCTCTTTTCAAAAATAGATTCGGTAGTCTTTTGTGCATATGCGCACCTACTAATTTTTCAATGCCGAAAACTTGAACTGCAGTATTAGTTAATATTGATGTGTGAATTTTAGGACCGCTGGAAAATCTAAAAATTATTTTTCAAACTAATCTAACCTAGAAAACTTGATAAGATGAATGAGTAAGTGTATCCATCACAGTGACATCATCTTAAACATCTAAAAACCGTGCTATAAAATTAGAAGCTTTTTTTCTAATTGTAACGACTTTTATAAAAAAAAATGAAGAGAAATGTAGGAGGTGATGGAAGTAGGTCAGATATTCCAACATCGTCTACTTAATTAAATATTGTGGAGATGTCGGTCTTTTTATATTAAGCCAGTAAATTGGGTATGAGAATATTTTAAAAATATAATTCTAGTACAAAGTAAAATATTTGATTTCACTAGCAAATCAGTTTTCATCCTTAAATTCGATATCACTAAATTTTTATTGAAATATATTAATTTGTTTAATTAAGCGCATCGTCCGGGAATCTTATGAAAAACCTGGGAAATAATTGTGCTCGCTTGCTAAACTCCACAAATGAGTCACAATCCTATACTCAAGATCGACGTACACATACTTAATGAATTTTACAATTTCAAAATAAAACCACTGAACCGACAACAACCAATCATATAATTAAATCAAGCATATTGCTGAAGGCTAATTAATAATTACAGATAATATTATTACTAAGTATTACATATTAAAATGCTAGATAAAAACTAATCAGAAAAATGATTAAACCTTGATTAGAACAAATCGATGAAAATATCTAATTGCATAATTTGCATACATAACGAGAAAAGGCTAATCGGCGTGTTTTTTGCAGCATTTAATCTATATTTGTATTAAATCGCTAATAGTTGTCAAATTGGTCAAGCCAAACACTAATTAGCAAGTTCCAGTTATATTAAGTTGTCAAAATCATGCTTGCGACGCAATTTCTAGATAGATGGTGAAACTCCGAAACATAATAAACCTGACCGTGGCAATCTAAAAAATTCTTACGTATATAGACATATACAGCCGTGCTAAGAATCTCCACTAAACTTGGAAAAGGAAATGACCTGTATTAATTAATTTAGTATTACATTTCTTTCAAGTATAAGGGTAGCCTGCAAAATATGCTACAAGAAGATTTCTCGGCCTTATTTATTTTCTAACTCAATTAGGAGGATTTTTCTTTTTTTAATAACACATTCCTTTTACTACTACGCCTGATATTGTTTACCTTTCAAAATCTTCCATCTTTTCTTCTTCTTTTACGCAATATACTCTATTAGTTTAGTTATTTGTTTTGTACAGAAAGATTTAGGAAATAGTAAATTTTTAATAAGATATGGTAGCTGCAATTTTTTTTTTTTAGAATCAAGTAGTTGTAGCGTTGCTAGGGAACTGTTGATATTGTTTTTGTAAAATTTGACATTTTTTATGCTTAGTAGCATTAACAGATCAACTGCAAGTTAAACAACTCTGTTCCAAGATGAACCAAAACCAACAAAACTTGTTCGTTCTCGAAGCGTTTCAAAAACAAAATGATCGCTTGTTTCTTCGGCTTTACTGGTCATGTTGTTACTGTTGCTTTCAAGGATGGAAGGACTATAAATGCATTACAATTTGTTTGCCACAAGTTATCGCTGACCATAGACAAAATATCGTGAAAAGTAAACTCATTGTAAATCAGGACAACGCAAGCCATACAGTCCAATATTTAAAACAGCAAAACGTCCAATTTTCTTATTTCCTCAAATCAAAAACAAAATGCGTAGTCAGCGTTCTTCTAGACCTGAAGAGGATGTTGATGCATATAAAGAGCATACCTTTTTCTGAGTGGAAAAACTAGTTTACCAATTGGTTTGGGCGTATGCAAAAAAGTATAAATCTTAAAACGAATATTTTGAAAAACAAAAAAAAACCATTTACTCCAATTTTTCAACTGTTTTTCTTGTATTTTCTAAAAATTTTGCAGCCGCCCTCGTGCTATTACTATTACCTTACATTTCCTGCACTAATAATATTCAATACGTAACGGAGGCTTAGTCTCTGGAATTACACCATAAATTTCTTACATTTTCCGTCTAATTGTTGTCATGACGACTACCGTCTCGAAACGATACAAAT
This sequence comes from Ignelater luminosus, assembly GCA_011009095.1. Taxonomy (NCBI): domain Eukaryota; kingdom Metazoa; phylum Arthropoda; class Insecta; order Coleoptera; family Elateridae; genus Ignelater; species Ignelater luminosus. Next base: position 116,679 of record VTPC01091078.1, on the reverse strand, counting down.
AGATAGTTATAAAAAAGGACTGTGAGTTATTCAATTAGGGATATTTTTGGGAAAGTGTACTACAGAAGCAGTCAGGACACATTATTACACGAATAACACAAGAAAAATGTAGAGGTCCGCGTAACCGTGAAAGTGAGACATAGCGGCCCGTGGGTTCGAGTCCACGCCACAAATATGATGGGTGTAGGCGTGAAATAAAAACAAAAGAAAAATTTTAGATTAGGATTCTCTATTGTGCGAAAGGAAATAGCATAGATATTTGTGAAGCTTTTCGCCAATGTGATTTTCACGTCCACTTTAATTTGTTACATAAATACCTTTATAAGGTTACTTTGCGCCTATACATATTATAGTTGAGTTGTAAACAAACATAAAAATGTGTTAAATTGATAAAAATACATTTAGTCACACAACTGGTAAAAGTAGTTTCCAAAATAAAAGAAATGCTACGCTAAGCAGAATGGATGCACAGATCTAAAAGTCACGATTAATAATAAAATATTTTTTTTTGCAAGTTTTTAAATCTTATTACAAATGACCAAAAACCTAGTTGCAGTTTTTTTTTGTTACAAAATTTCCTGGTAGTAAGGAAAATTTATTAGATGCGGCAACGTCGCATGGTCGAGAAAACTTCTGGCAGTCGAATAATTAAAAGTTTAAGAAAACTGTCTTTTTTGAAATCTTAAAATCATTTGTCTTGATCATCATTTGGTAATTCCAAACAAAAAAAAAAAAATTCTAAACCGCCAGGATCGGACTGGCTCAATTTGGCCCAGCGGTCTATAGATAGTTATTTTGGATCCCACATGATAAATGACTTATTCTTTGACTTGGTAAAAAGTTGGGACTTTGAATTTTTACAGTCCGACACTGAACATACCACTGAAACAACTTAAACAGTATTTATGAGCAGGAAAGGTATCCATGGTATAATCAGTCTTTCAATTCCTTTTTTTTGCTTGTTCACATTCTTTATAATTCTTATAACCTTCCACATAACAATCATCAAATCTGCCACGCAAACAACCACAAAGCGAAACAAACAGCTGACGCAGTGAAGTTACTAGGAAGTTGTTTGCAGCGATGCAAAACAAGTGAAAACTAGTCAGAGCCGACTCAAACCATTTCAATAAGCACACTTTGTGTGTTACATTTCTTCTTCACATCAGTGAAACATTTTAATTTTATGTGAATATTTCAAACATTCTTGATAGACTTTTAAGAAGTAATGTTATCATAAAATATGCAGCTAGTACGACCTACAATAGGAAGATGTAAATAAGACAGCTTAAAGCTTACAATTATAAAATTATTCATTAAAATCAACCAACAACGGTAGCTCGTACTGCAAAAAAAACCTTTATAGGTATTATTACACAGCTACATTAGGATGGCCGGTTTGCATTCGATTTGCAAACCACAGACGTCTTAAGATGCGACTTCGCGAAGATGCCTAGCAAGACTGCTTGGGAATATTTTTTTCTTTGTAATCCCTAGGCAACAGAGCACGGTCACCTCACGAACCAGCACGAGCCGTCAGTCTCAGTGCCAGGGAAACATGTCATTACATGTACACTTGTAAAGCAACAAATCACAAACATCTTGCACTCGGTACGCGTCGTGGCAACTACGGAAAAGGCAGTCCCACATCTTTATCAACACTATTGAAATGAGAAGGATTAGTCGCCAATGCGCTGATGCGTAATGCAGCTATTCGGTTTGCACACGTCTTGCAAACCAAGTCTTACCCTTATACTTATATAATAGCATTTGCATTACATATAAAAAGTTAAGATAGCGAAGAATAGTATTCAGATAAGAATTACGAATATTAATAACTTGCATTTTGTGTATTTATTTAAAAAATAATAGTCACAACGATTTTAACTCTGGGTTTAGGGATGATAGCGGTTAACTTTAAAGAAAAGTAACTTTAGTGGGATTCTTAAACAAAGAAGTGACAAAATAGTGTCCAACGTACACTGGAATCAAATATAAACAAAAGTTAAAATTGGTCATGCTGTTAACAGAATCAACATCTGTTCAGACTATTTGGCGTCTATGATAAAATTTCTAAAAGCGCCTTTTAAAGTGCATGGTGCGTGTAGTGTTGGTTCCAGAGAAAAACGCTGGAAATCTACTCGAAACACTCGCAGACACTAAATAACCAACAGGCTTGTTAGTTGAAAATTACGAATTGTCTCGCCATTTTTAATGTAGAAGAATTTTTAGATGGTCCGTGCCGCTACGCGATTGTGCAAAAGATACGATCTAGAATATCTAAAACTGTAAATAAGATTGTTTGGATTAAAATTATTTTATTTGTACACACAGTATGCGCGCGAAAAGTACATAGCTGTTGTTAGAACAGTGACGAGGATACACAAATTTAGGTTTAACCACGAAAAAAAATTAAAATAGATTAGCACAAGGAAAAGTGAGAAATCACCATACAGTGATGGCACTATGAACCTTATGTGTTATACAACAGATGAAACAGGTAGGTACAAACGGATTTTCAAAATGTTTTCTCTTCTTTTTATGCAACCGTCCCAAACTGCATCCAAGATTACTGCCGCTCCTTTCGATCGTCCCCACTTTAGGAAACACCGTTCTAGAATATCAAGTTGTGTCGTTCTAGAACTTTACAATTTCTAACCACATTCCACACATAATTTTATTATTAGTAGTAGTACATTTTTGTTTAATTGAATTGTCTTCGAGTTATAAGAAAAAGGGTAATTTTTTAACGACAGTCATAGGTCTTGGTATATCACTGTTTTTTTTTCAGTTTTCAGTTTGTTATAGTCTAAAAATTCTTCTATGTATCAATCTGTTGGTTATCTAGTGTCTACGAGTGTTTAAAGGAGATTCTCAGCGTTTTCCCCCACAATTTCCAGAGTCCATACCTGTTAAGTCCCGAAGTATGATTTGCAACTTTACAAGTTTGTAAATTCTAGGTGTACCTCCGAACAATTTTGTTCGATCTTTTCAAATAACAAAAATACCATTTTCAAAAAATCAATTCTTGCCTGTAACTCAAAAACAAAAAAAGATATATAAACTCTGACTGCACCAATGAACTCAATAGAAAAAAGTAAATTAGGAAAGTGCATTTGGTTTTTTTCTAGCTATTCTAGTTTCTGAGATATCCTGCACGTAGCCCGAATTTGAAACACCCTGTACAAGTGTTTAAAGAACTAGTTGACTATGTAAAATACGGCTTTTGAACTTCCAAAATTTCATACGTCATCGCAAAAAATTCTCTATTCAAGAATCCATTACTGAATTGTCCTGATAAGGCTGCAATTCACTTCCTGTGCGAGATTTTAAATTCTTGTCATGTTTTTTACATTTTAAACTGTTTTTACACAAAGTAAATGTTACACAGAAAAATAGATATTGCTGAAGTGTAATTACAAGTTTAATTTTTATTATTTATACGTAACAGTAGAACAGATTTGAAACGGTAAAAAGCAAAACCCAAGGTAATTACTTCCAGTTGGGCAACCAAAGGGAAATCAATCAAAAACCTTCACATTATATTTGACGTAATTAATCATTTCTCATTGTCTAAAAATGGTAAATTACAAAACCGATACGCATTGACAACGCACATACGAATGCATACAAGGAAAAACACACAACGAACACTTCCTACATTGCTACTAATTTTTATCTCTTTCATTTATTAATCATTATCATTATTAGATCGAAAGTAATAACAACAAAAAAAAATATTTGTACCGCGCGCGCACGCTCAACAGGTAGACGACAAGCTCTACTAGGCTTGTGTATACAAAACCATTTTAATTAAATATGTGCATAGATATAAAAATAATGAGACAAGGTTATTACACAGAACACGTCCTAATGTGGATGCATTTTACGGTACGTTCGCATTAAACTTCATTGAAATGCAAAAAGCATATCAGATATGAAATTGCAATGAATTGAGAAATTATGGTGCACTTTACCTTATTAATATTAATAGAGTTCAAAGCAGGGCTTTGATTTAACGGCGGCGGCGGCGGTGGTGGTTTATTTTGAATGCCAACGCATTTATAATGTCACCTGTTATTATCTAATGTTAACATCTAACCAAATTAAGTCGAAATGAGCGCGACGAACACATCCGGAATTCTATGGGTTGCTTTATTTATTTGTATGAAATGCAAACGAATTCTTTACAATTTTTTAAATAACAGTTTTGCGTTTTTAAATTACATAAATGAAATGGTATTAGGAAAATGCGGTCGCAACTACTGCACCAAAGCGGAAATTAACATTAATTTGAAAAACATAAATAAGAAAATAAAATACCACTTCGATGTAAACTAATCAAAGGTGCCTCCATAAAAGAAAACCGTTCCGCTTTTCCTTGCACAAGATTAAAATCCAATAAACAACGAGTCTTGATTGAAAATAAAAAACGGAAACAAATAAGTAATTTATTAGTTTACAGTAAATACTGTATTATTAAAAAGAGAAAAAAAAAAGAAATGAGAATCAAACAAACAAACAAAAAAGGTGCCATTTCGTACGATATGGCGCATCTTTATAATTATCACCGCCTACTCCAAAATCCCACATGGTATAAGACATAATGTATTTTAATACGTGGGTACTGATAATTCCTTTTAAAACATTAACATAAATTAACAAAATCAAATTTACTATAAATGGAAAGATTTTTTCCTTTTTGGTTTGTTCGGGCATTCGTCATGGAGATAAAATTATGCAAAACAATGAAAATTCTTTTCAGTTCTAACACTTCACGGTTTAAAAATTGCCAATTTTATTCATTTATCCTTTATAGAGACAGCTGATCAACCGTAATAAGGGTGAAACGAATAAAAGTAGGCCTATGTTATGTGTATGTATAATTACAGTTACCTTTATTGGTGAGATTCCACTCTATACTAGACAGACGTTCCTAAAGTAATTCACGATATTAAAGGAGTCAAGTAATTCTAACCACAGAACTTCGTTCCTATGCCTAAAAAACTAGTTTTTTTCCAGTGTCGAACTAGACGAAAAGTGCCCATTGAGAATTAAAAAACAAGCGAACACTAATGCTTATTGAATGTGGGAACAACACTATAGGTTGCTAGGATTAAGAAGTTTTGTAGTTTTATTGCTCTTTTTTTCTTTCGGGTATTGCCGCCAAAGGCGGCAATGTCTATAAGAGTAGAACCATGACTGTTGGTCGCCGCAAGCGGCCCAAAATGAAACAAAATTCGATTCTTATCCTTATAATATGGTTAAAAAGAGTTAAGGTGTTGTCGCCGAAGGCGGCTTAATTAGAAAAGCAAATCGTGATTCTTGAATCGCTTAAGAAAATTAAAAAGTAAAAAAGTGCGAAGTTTGTGTGACAAACCTGTAAATTGAAAATTTATCAATGTTTGTGAGATTTCAATTTCATACGAATTAGTGTTTACATTCTCTAGATCGTATACGGTTTACACATTGAAAAAACCTAACCTTATAGCTTGACATATGTTTGAAAAAGGCCAGGAATCGTAGGCCTAGGTATAATAAAGGCTGAATATGAGTATCATGTAATAAGATAAATAGATGAACAGTAAGTAGCTGACAAAAAATAATGGAACATGGAATGGCAAAGCAGCTAAAAAGCTCTGACAGCGTCTGCAGAAGACAATGATAAAACAAATAAAGTAAACTGGAGCGGTTTTTCATTTATCTCTTAAATTCCAAATATGCTGAATGTAAGGGGGCGCAAGGTGACTTTTAGCCGTACGATAGACTTAAAATGTAACCGCGAAAAGGTGGTGTTGTTGGGAGATATGAAGCATGACGGTAGGCCGCCATAGGCGGCCTTAAATGTAAACATTATTCTAGATATACAAGAGCCTGAATTAAGAAAGTTAAAAAGTAAAACAGTAAGTAGCACAACGTAAAAGATCTGTGGGCGAATGTGTGACAAAGCCGCGAAAGAATATTCAGAAAATAATGTTCGGATATGTCACTGAAAAGTAGATTCAAGACGTTATCAACGTTGTAGGAAAAATGAAGCACGGCGTCGGGTACAAGCGCTATTCTAGATTCACGATAGCTTGAATTAAGAAAGTTATAAAGCACAACAAGCAGCACGACGCAAAAGATCTGCGGGCGAATGTGTGACAAAGTCGTGAAAGAATTCTCGTTGGGATCACAGCGTGCTCAGACGATAATATCCAGATACGCCACTGAAAAGAGGGTTGAAGTGGAATTCAAGCTATCAGCAGCGTTGTTGGAAAATATGAAGCACGACGCTAGGCCGCCGCAGGCAGCCTCGAGTGTAAGCGCGATTCTGGATTCACGATAGCTTGAATTAGGAAAGTTAAAAAGTAGAACAATGACGTGACAAAGCCGCAAAGAAGTGAAAAACTTCTCGTTGGGTCACAGCATGCTCAGCAGATAATGCATAGATATGCCACTAAAAAGTAGGTTCAAGGCGTTGTTAGGAAAAATGACGTACGACGGTAGGCTGCAATACGCGGCCTCAAGCGGAAGGGCTGTCCTGGATTCACGATAATCTTGCTTTAAGAAATTTAAAAAGTAAGATAATAACGAGCACGACGTACGAGTTCCGTGGGGAAACGTGTGACATAGCCGCAAAGCAGCAAAAGAATTCTCGTTGGGGTCACGGCGTGCTCACAAGATAATGTTGAGATATGCCACCGAAAAGAAAGTTCAAAGCAAGTTCAAGCTGTTATTGGCGTTGTTGGAAAAAATTAAGTACGACGGTGGCTGCCCATAGGCGACCTGGGTTCACAATAATTTTGCTTTAAGAAAGTTCAGGCATAAGACAATGAAGAGCACAATGTACGAGTTCTGTGGGCAAACGTATGACAGAGCCGCGAAGCGCCGAAAGAATTCTTGTTGAGGTCACGGCGAGTTCAAAAGATAATATGTAGATACACCACCAAAGAGATGGTTCAAGACAAGTTCGAGCTATGGGAAATAATGAAGGACGAGGATAGGTTACCATAGGCGACCGCAAGCGGAAAGGCAATCCTGGATTCACAATAATCTTGCTTCAAGAAAGTTGAAAAATAAGACAATGAAGAGCAAGATGTTCTGTGGGTAAACGTGTGACTGAGCCGCGAAGCGGCGCAAGAATTCGCGTTGTGATCACAGCGAGTTCAGAAGATAATGTGTAGATAGACGGTAGGCTGCCGCAGGCGGCTCCCAGCGGAAGTGTGATCCTGAATTCACGATAATCTTGTCTTAAGAAAGTCAAAAAGTAAGACAGTGAGGAGCACGACGTACAAGTTATGTGAGCAAAGCAGCGAAATAATTTTCGTTGGGTTTTTTTTAAACAACCCCGGTTGTATGTTAGCACTAGGCCATTCTGTGGCGTGCAGTCCAATATAAAGAGAAGACATTTTTCTTATGTCAGGAAGTCTCTTGTGGTTGTTAGTCAGGTTGAGTTGATCACGAACATCCTGAAGAGAGGGGCAATCCTGCAGGTGTTTCCTCGTCATGTGCTTTCCATTGCTGAGAAGGCAGGTCGGAGTCTCGACCACTTTTATTCTGTAGAGGTGCTTTTGAGGATAGTCGTGGCCGGTTGTCACCTTGAAGATGGAGACTCCAACATTCCGAAGGAGGTTCTGGGGTATTCGGCCATCAGGAGATGCTAAACCTTGCTCGATTATGGTTTTCACGAGCACACCAGCAGTTTTGTGGGTGAGGGGCGGTTGGCTGGTCCGGTTGTCTGCGTCTTCGGTTCCAGAGATACCACAGTGCCTGTGGATCCACTGGAATACAATCTCGTGACCGATGTGAAGGAGCTGGCTAATCTTTAGGCGGCAGCTATGAACGGTTTCGGATAGGCTTTCACCCAGACTGGTAATGGCGATTATAGCAGCTAGCAGGACAGTCTTGCCAGTCATTCTCTGCTCTAGCCATGAAAGGGCAGTGCTTATGGCCGCTACTTCCCCATCAAAATCGGAGCAACCTCGCCCAACTGGTAAGAAGCTTTAAAAGTGACTCCCCTGTGCTATGCTCTGCTGACCTGTCAGCATCGACGTGGGTACACATGTTCTGTGTTCAGAAGATAATGTTCAGATACGCCACTGGAAAAAAGTTTCAAGGCGTTATCAACGGTGTTCCACTTTACTTTACGAAGGTTAAGCAAAAAAAAAAAGAAGCACTTCGTAGGAGCTTTGCGGATGAACGTGTAAAGCTCTCAGAAGATAAGGTTCAAATCTGAAATGAGTTATGACTTTTTTTATCGAGGTTATAGGTCTAGCCTGTGTATAGGATAGACAGATAGAAAGCACGAAGGTTAAAAAATAAAAGAAAGTTAAATAATGACGACGATTGCTTATCGGGCAAAAGAGCGCATGCTGAAAATACAATAAGCGAGAATTCGTAAAACATGGGAACACTACTACTAACACACTAGTAAACGAGGGAACATTATTACAGATTGTTAGGTTTAAGAAATTCTTATAGCTTGATTGCTTTTTAGGGTCCACTGTCTCTTCATACAGAATAACCAAAGAAAAGCAATCTTTGGATAACCTAAATTGATCCAGTCTTATCTAACCTAACCTATTTTAAATTAATTCAAAGCAAACAAACCTAATCTAACCTAATTTATAGTTGAGTTATGGTTTATATCGATTGTTTCATTATTTTAATATTTTGCTACCTTATTTTTTTTATAAAGAATATACGCACATTTTCCAACAAGATAGTGCAAAGAAACAAGATAGAAAACATGGAAAAAATGATAAAAGAAGAATAAATCATAGTGAAATCGAGTCAAGAAACAAAATGCAAAACCACCCGAAGCTATGAGTGATGAGAGTTTAGATAGAATCAAAAGAATGGGGGGTAAATTTCAAGATATTAGTCCTGAGAACAAGAAAATTGGCATGTTTTGAAGTCATCCATAGAAGGTGATTCCACTCATGAAAACTTAACAGTAGAACTATGGAACTACCACTGTTAAAGATTACGTATTTGCAAAATACTTAAGATAAGTTCACACAACATCGCTTGGTAACCTCTGTATTAGATAGAGAAGATAAAATCCCCAATTTGTACCTATACATATAAAACATTGGAAGTACTTAGTGGGCAATTATTCTTTCCATTATAACGTACTAACACGCTGCAGTCGAGTTGTAAAATAAATTTTTCTCTAGAATTTAATTGCGGAATTACCAACTTTGCAATTTAAATACGTTCACTTTAAAAATAAGATAATAAAATAATTATTTATAGTTCATACACGTCATGTATTTAGGTATTACTCGTTCGTTAAAGTTATTAAAATAACCTGTATAGGATCGGGGTATGATTAACATTCCTACAGATATATGATGGGGGCTATTTCTGTCTATTTTTTTTTCTAAGAAATTTCATAAAACAATAATAATTCCTAGCACTACCGGCACGTTAGTAATGTATGTACGCTTACTTATTTATATTACCTGCATGTATGAGAATGATGTTAAAAAGAATCGGACGCATGCATGTGTAATGTATTAATGCTAGGAACTAACTCTACTTTTCATGTTTTATAGGGAATGATGTTTATAAAAAACGTGTTTAATTTATGCGCCAAACAGCTGGCAAAAGGTTAGGTTGGGTTACCTACATGATTTAAAAGCAGGTGTTGTCGTCTTCTATTTCTTTGGCTGCACGTTTCGTTTTCTATTCATCGCTTTATAAAACTAGGAATTAAATAGACAGAACGGACTTGAATTTACTAGTTTGGGTTCGTTAGATTCTTAAACATTTTTATTTTCAACTTAATTTAAAATGTAATTATAGTTAATGAGCCTTTTAATTGTATAATAATTATTATACACGCTTGTATATGGTGAATTGCTTGTGTAATTGAAATCATTAAAAAATAACATACTTAATAAGATATGTATTTGCGGTTCAAAAAATAAAGTTATGTAATATTGTTATTATTTATCGTGTGCATAATAATTAATGGAAACATTTATAGGCACACTTGGAATTTCATAAACTGGCTACAATTCTTGTATCGTAGAAAAATAGCAAGCGGGCGCGGGCTGGGTACGAACTCTATACTGATAGGAATTTAATAAAATTGATTACGCTGGCAATTTCGAGGGTAGCGTTTGGACAAACCTTTAAAGCGTTGCCTTCAATTGCAGATACTTGAAATTTTACGTACTAGAGGAATTTATGCAACTATTTTTGAGTAGAAATTAGTTTTTATTTTGAAAAATAATGACCGCAGTAGGCTGATCTGAAAGTAATTTATTGAGAAGAATATCGAACCTAACAACAAACTAATCAAAAGTTTTTGAAACTTTTCTCACCAAATTTATTAATAATAAACCGAAAATACGCCGAAATATACCCTTAATTTAACATATTAATTACTTCTAAAGAAACCTTACGATGGCGGATAAAAGCGTCAGTTAATGTAAAGTAGGAAGCAAGAAATCATCAAAAATCCCGGCAAGTCCTAATTTATTTTGCCAATCGTAAGGATAATGATTCTACAACATACAAATTCATTAACTTGCTAACGAATTGCTGCTCATCTTAATTGAAAGATAACAATATTTAGTTATAAACCTGATGTTTCTAATTTTTTGGCCTTACAAGAAGATGTAGTTGTGGTTATCGATTTTTTTTTAATGGCAACGTTGAATTCTTTTTCGCAGTTTTTGGTAGAGCTAGTTCTCTTTATAATAACATCAAAATTGTCTAGCTTACATAAGCAAAAAAAAGAGAAAAAAGACTCGACCTTGAACAGCCTGACAATGCTCCAACCGGTGAATAAACTTTCCTTGCGCTTGACATACTACTTCTGGGGTTACACAACAAATTCGTCATGGATGCGCCCTTTCAACCCACAATAGGAAACCGAACGGCATCATATCCGGCGATCTTGCAGGACATTCGATGGTTGCATCTCTTCCAATCCATTTATTTAAGAACGCTTCGTTTAACTCCGTTTAATCTCCGAAGTGAAGCAGAATTTGTGGAGAACACCATCTTGTTGATACCACAGGGTATTGTTACAAAGCCGGCGCTAGAAAATTTGGTGCCTATGGCAAAATCGTCGTTTGGGAACAAGACCGCTAATGCCGGAATAAGGTTGTTGCGTAGAAAGAACCTATAATCATATCGCACACGTTTACCTTCTCAGGGTTTACGTGCTTTTCTTCTTGTACCTAATAGGGATTTTCTGTTGCCCAATAACGATAGTTTTATTTATGCTTCTCCATTAAAAAATCGCAGGAACAGCATTTTGCTGGCATTGGGTGTGTGTTTTTTTTTTGGATAAATCGTTATTGGTGCACCCAAACTTGTGAGAACTTGCTGTTTCTTTACTTGACCTGTAGAACACAAACATAACCTCTAAAAAGTTGCTGATGTTCATAGGTTTTCAGGGTTTGCAACTTGCTACTAGTGTTTTCACGAGGTCTATTATAATGAATTCTTTTTATACGTGTGGTTATTGTAATTTTACAACTGTTGACGACTGGGAAAGCATGACCAGCCATGAATGTTTTGAAGGAGTGTACAAATCGTTTCTAAATGCTTTTGGTTGCACAGAACAATGTTCAAGTTGCACTTGCTCAAATCCGCAGTGTTAAAAAAACACACACACACCCATTATTCCATTTAAATGGACCGCGCTGTATATAAGTATACAGTGTGTCCAAGATAAGGATGCACAGCATGGGGATCTTGGAAACGGTAAGAGATACAGCATCGGTTAAATGGGATGAAAGTTGGCTATTTATAGGACCTTTTTGCTGGTGTTTGCAAAATCTAGATATCTTAGATAGTTTCAGAGATATTTAAAAAAAAAGTAGATTTCTCGATTTTCGTTATTATTTTTTCTTTTATTTGTTTAAAGAGATATCGGAAAACTACAATCACTTTTCCATTGCCATTTTTTGTTCTCTATTAAAATACGTCAATAAATTTCCTGTACAACGTTTCGGTTTCGAGTAACCATCGTCAACCTCATTTTTTTAAATAGGCGGAAAAACAATTAAAAATTGTTTTGGATAGCTCTTGTTGTCACGATTCTAATGATGTAAACATGATAGGGTTTTTTTTAAATTTTTACCAAAGAAAAACAAAATACGGCCAGTCCTGCAAACATTTTCTGCAATCCTTTCCCCCACCGCACCCGCCTACCAAAATCCCATCTCTATAGAATCAGTCGTTTCTGAGGTATCTAAACTATTAAGACTCGAGTTGCGACCTCGAATGGATCATCCTCGGTGGCCCCAGTTCTGGCTGCGTCCTCAAATGGGCCCACCGTTGGTGATCATAGGTTTCTCCGCTACACCCAACAGTCCAAGTTCCGTCTCTACAGGACTATCCATTAATGGGATGCATGATATTGAGCAAGAAAACAAAAAAACAGTCGGTCCCGCATCGCATCCTCCAGCATACCTATCCAAGTCCCATCTCGATAGCTTCAGCCGTTCCTGAGATCAGATTACCTGCCCAGAAAAATAAAAGACGATTGGTTCTGCATACATCTTTTAAAAGCCAATCCCCCACCACACCTAAAGGTGTAAATCCGATCTCGATAGGACTGGCCGTTCCCGAGATACAAAATATTTCCCAAAAACAAAACAAGATCAAAATGAAGGCGCAGCGACGACGACGAGCCACGACAATAGACGACAACCGCTTCGTGTAGAAAGGCCAGAGATGTGCTTGATATGCGATATGCAAAATTACAAATTTCCGTATCAAAAAAATTCGTTCCCTCTTTGTCTTGCGTGTGGTGGTTTGTATATCATCGCCCCTCTTCCACTTCAAGAATTGTAAGTTTTTGAGTTTTTTTTAACAAATTTCAATCATGTTAGGTATAAGATAGCTACTAGCTTGGTTATTTATCGGACTATCAACGCGAGACTTTCAAACTTTAATAACTAAAGATCCACTTCAGCACCTCACGCTAACTAAAACCGAATGAGCAGACTTTCTCGTACGCCCACCAGTGGTGTACACTTTGGAAGAAATAAAGGAACTACTTCGAAACACGCATGACGATTAAAAAGTGACACACAAATGACTAGTTATTGATCTTTTGACAAATCTTTACATACAAACAAGTGACTTCTAGCCAACAGCTTTCCATATCAGAATTCCTCAAGTTTTTCATGTTTACAAAGCGTAAATCATATCGTCTGCTTCGGATGAGTACAAACAGAACAGCCTGAAAAGCCTGACCGGTTTTATCCTCGACAGGTCGGGTAAGCCTGAGAGATCCAAACGGCCCGACAGGGCCAAAACACCAGACAGGTTCGACAGGCGTCAACGGCTCAAATAGCCTGACAGGTCCAAGAAGCCCGGACGAAGCTGCTGTGATTCTAACTTTTATACTTGCAGTTAGCTGCGATATTAATAATACAGTTCAAGGGCCCTCAGCTGACCTCAACGGTTGAGTTGCTGACAATATGGAGTTTTGAATGTTTCTGCTGTCTAATTGACTGGAATTGCACTACTGCTCAGCACTGTCAGCGTAATTATCGCTTGAGTCTGCTGAGTGCCCCTGAACGTGCCCAGTCTGTAATTCATAAGAACCCAGCTTTTGCATGTTACAAGTATTAACAAGGTCCCTGCAAAAAGGTTTGAGAGTATTTTTCATAGGTTCGCCATCAAACATGACTTTTTAAGTTTTTATTTCAGGTTAGCTGTGCTATAGTGTTAAAGTTTGTAGTCTGCGAAGATGGCGGCAGAGATGGATTTCACTTTAGTCTATATGGTAACATAGGGCGTTTAACTACTCTTTAAAATGAATGTCACTACATTTGACGTTGGAAGAGGCTGTAGCAATGGCGTATGCAGATGATTTGGACCTCGGAGAAATATTTATTAAATCTCTGGATAGTAACGTACTTACCGATGAACAATCTGGAGACGAAGATGATATAAACAGATTATCTTGCAGCAAGTGCTGAAAAAGTTTTGACTAATAGTGAAAGCATTGATTCTGAATCTTCTGGGGTCAATGAAATATTTACATTACCAACGACGCGACATCAGAGTTTTTCACGTGAATCGAAGGGGATTTAGATTCAAACCACAAAAAACCCTTTAGAGTTAGTGATGGCATATGTTATGATAAAATGGGCCTTTTACTTATCAGAATACCCAAAAGTAAAAAGCGAAGATGGAGAAGGCTGCCCTTCTATTGGTAGAACTATGGGCAAGAAATGTAACGTAGGTTTTGCTTGGAATGTAACAATTCTTCAAACAAAGTAGTTGTTGTTGTTAAATAACTTATTCTTATTTCTTAAAAAAGCGCATGGCTTAAGAAAAACCATACGCACGGCATTAATTACATGCCCATTCAGCAAAAAAATTCGAATTTTACAAAAAAAAATCTGGGTTCTTATGGGTTAAGGTAAATTAATTTCAGTGTTCAAATAAAAACAAATTCTGTAGTCAAAATCGTCAAACAAAAGATGGCGCCAAATTTCATCAAAAATGTATCAAAATCAAATCAGCTGCAATCAGTGTTGCCAGAGCTGGCTATAAATCTCCGAATCTGAAGATTTATAGCAGGGAATTCAGGTTTACAATCTAAAAGCCCAAAAAGCACTACGTATATGGACAGCTCACTTTTACTTAGAAAGATGACACAAATGGCAAACCTTTAACTAGAAATATTTATTTTTGTTAAATTTTAGCGAAACTTCGAAGTACACTATTACAAAAATATCATTTCAAGGCTTACTCTGAATTCTATAATATTGAAACACATTGGATCATGATTTTCGCAAATTTTCCAAGTCAGATTTAAATACCTAATCACAATTAAGTAAAAATTACTTCAAGAATTGTTCTGTTTTTATTGGCGACGTGGGTATTTTTGCTATTATTTGAAATTCCAGACAAACTAATTAAATTCTTCGATTTTTATGTGTATTTCCCTAATTTCTATGATATTTCCATAACTTTTTTTCTATTTTTTCCCTGACCTTTCCAGGTTTTCCCCTGTTTTCCAGGCAAGGCCGAACTGTAAGGTATTTATATTACAGAAGTGGTTGCTATATTAAAAAACATAACGATAATAGGCTATTCTGGCCTGGTCAGGGAAAAACAACTAATTGGTTAGAAAACAGAGACGTAAATTTTGTAAGAAATAGTAATCCACTCAATTGTCTGGAACTGCGTACTACCGAGCAGTATTGAAGCATGGCGAAGAACAACAACTACCTTTGTTGTAGAATTTTATGTCATCAAAGGAAGTGCAAAATTCTATTCAAAAGACCCAAATCCATAGAAACCAAACTCTTCACATATTTCTCATGAAACCTTCTTCTAGTACACTGATTGAAACTTTTTGACCACAGGAATTTCCTGAATTATTTCCAAATGTGTCGACCTGATTTGTTTGGCCTTGTCATTGTGCACAATCTGGGACATCAATCGATACTGAAAAGGATTATAATTTACAAAAAGCTTCGAACTGGAAAATGCAAAATGGAATATATATATATATGAAGTCCTTGAAATAATTTATTTGTATTTATTTATAATTCAAAAAATTACAATAACGTTATTATTATTATTATTAGCTTTGTAATTAACAAGTCGATTTTCATTATTTGCAATTTTATTTATAATTAACATTTAATTAATAATAGCAAACATTTATGTAGAAATAAAATTTATTAAGTAAGTCTACATGCATGCATTGTATGTTTTTTCTCATTTATGTCGCGATTAAAAAATACGATAATTTTTTGCAACACGCAAACAATAATACAGGAGGAGGAGGTCAAGGTTTTATGGATTTTGTTTAAATACTTTAAAAATCCACCGCATGTCAAGCAAAAGTTTTTTAAGGTTTCTCATCGAATCATCAATAGATGATATCTTGTGAGAGGTATATTTATGAATTATGAAAACGTTTCACTTATCTTTTAAGGGCGTAGTAAAGTTTGTTCTTCTAATGCACTTGAAAAAATGTTTATTTAAATAATACCTTGAAATATTCATACAAGATAAATCTATGAAGGACAAACAAGAGTGACTACAAAAAGGGATAATTGCGTTTTATAGGGCGGCGCATTACACCTGTCAACGTTTTATAACGTGCTAAAATACAGCTCTGGCATTCCATTTTAATTTATTTGCGAACGGTTTTTAATAATTGCAGGTATACCGGTGTTATATGTATCTACACTATCGTGCATGCCATCCTTACATGTGCGAATGTATAATTTATTAACAAACGATCAAGTAGCCTACATTTTGTCTTCAGCTGCGACAACATAATGGACCAACTAACGACGCAATAGAAGCTGCTTGTTGCTGAAAGAGTTGCATAATAGTAATTTATATAATAACAGTGGAGAAAAACGAAAAATATGTGCAACAATAGTGGTAGCTTAGAGGAACAGCTGGTCCAACTGAACAGGTGACTCTTTTTTAATAATCTTTTTGGCGTGGGTGAAAGTCTATTAGCAAAGAAAAAAAATGTTTCCAGTCTTTCTCTGTCAATTTTTTTATCTTTGATAATTAATTTATAAACAAGCAGCAGTCAGAATCCGTAAACGGTTTCAACTATTAAATAAATGTAGTTAATAACGTTATTTATTACTGCACACATAAAAAAATTATTTATAGCTGGTCCATTAAAAGCTATTAGCGGTTATTATCGATTAATAAATTATTTAAAAGGGAACGATATATCTGAAAATAGTGCACCATAACACTATCTATCTTAACGTTTTTTCTAGCTTATCCCTGTTTCAAGGTCTTCTTAAATATTTTTTCGAGTACTTGATATATTTATGATAAGTTACCGTTGCATAAAATCTAGCTCTACATAATTTATTTCTATACATTCCTATGGAATTCTTTAAATTTTACCTTGTCAGTTCCAGCGGTAAAGTATTTTCGCTTAGAAAACAAATTTCCTTCTTCCATATTTTACTTGTTTCTGTCAGTCTAGATATTCTGACTTGATTTAAAAATTGAGATACTTGAAACTCTTTTTATTAGTTCTATCAAGAAGGTTAATGGAGGGCGAAGCCCAATGATGAGCTACCGCAGATGGCTCGTTGGAAAACGAAAAGGTCGTCCCGTTTTTATGTTTTCCCCTCTTAAAGAAGGTTACAGGCCTTTCACTCGAAATTGCATTCAGAGAAAAAGTTTATTCAATAAATTTAGCAACTGAGGCAAAAATTTAGAAAGCTTTTGAAGAAACTGTTCCAGCTTCCAGCACGAGTAAACGGTTCAAAGTGACGAATCTTACTGAAACTGCTTTCTTCTAAAGACGAATTATTATTGATTTATTCAAAGCTTCTTAACTTCCCATAAAAAAGTGAGCTTTTCAAAAACAAAGTCACAAAAAGTGATATCAAAGTGACCATAGTAAAAAGCTTGAGGTTACCAAAACCATTGGAAGTCTGATCAGGCGCGGATCCAGGAGGGGTCATGGGGGTCATGACCCCCCCCCAAAGCGTAAACTTTGCTGCATATTCACCGCCAGATTTAGCTTGACGTGGAGAAAATTATTAGAAGATTTGCAAAAAGTTCTAAAAGACGAGTTGAATTTATCATCTAAATAGGTTGTAAAGGGTTTTCCAATAAGAGGTGTTATTTTGAATAGCCCGCTATTTCGGTAGATGTCACTTTTGAAGCTATCATTTTTTGACATTTGACAAGTAGAAACTACGCCATTAATAAATATGGAACGATACACGCTTCAACAACGCATTGAAATTATTAAAATTCACTATAAAAATGGTGAAAATTTGGCAGAGACGGTTCGTAAAACTCGAACATTTTTGGGTCACCGTGAAGCACCTTGTCGGACCGCAATACAGAAATTGGTGAAAAAATTCGAGCTCTTGGGACAAGTTAGTGATGTGAAGAATAAAACCCGTGCACGTCGCTCAAGAACAGCCGAGAATATTGCTGTTGTAGCCGAAAGTGTTAAAGAAAACCCAGGTTTGTCCATTCCTCGTCGTTCTTTGGAATTAGCCATTCCACAAACGTCATTACACCGTATTTTGCATAAAGATTTGGGTCTTAAGGCTTATAAAGTCCAGTTAACACAAGAACTCAAGCCGGCGGATCATCAACAACGTCATGTCTTTGCTGATTGGGTCGTTGAAATGCATGAAAATGATCCAGAATTCCATCGAAACATCATCTTGAGTGATGAGGCCCATTTCCACCTCGGTGGCTTCGTCAACAAGCAAAATTGTCGGATCTGGGGCTCAGAAAATCCAAGAGTTATTGTTGAAAAGTCTCTCTATCCTCAACGTGTGACTGTTTGGTGCGGTTTATGGTCCGGCGGAGTCATTGGACCTTACTTTTTCGAAAATGAGGCTGGAGCAACAGTTACGGTGACTGGATTGCGCTATCGAGAGATGATTAACGATTTTTTATGGCCGGAATTGGATGGTATTGATCTGGACAACGTTTACTTTCAACAAGACGGCGCTACGTGCCACACAAGCAACGAAACCATTGATCTTTTACGGAAAAAGTTTCCGGACCGTGTTATCTCTCGAAGAGGTGATCACAATTGGCCACCGAGATCTTGTGATTTAACACCTTGCGACTTCTTTCTTTGGGGCCACGTGAAAGAGAAGGTCTACGCCAACAGCCCAGCGTCGATTCAAGACCTCAAAGATGGAATTCGTGAGGCTATCGAGGACATAGGGCAGCCACTTTGCGATTTGGTTATGGAAAATTTCATGAAAAGGATATTGTCCTGTAAGCGTGGTCGTGGTGGTCATTTGCCTGATGTTATTTTCCACTATTAACGGCATACCTTCCTCTTTATAATGAAATAAACATCCGATCATTTATATTAAAAAATAGCACTTTTCTTTGAATATCAAAATAACACCTCTTATTGGAAAACCCTTTATTAATAGAAAATGTTTTTTAATGTTCTGTTATGCACCTCCCCGTTACAAAAATAACTCCTTGCCCCCCCCCCCCACAAAATGGAAGTCTGGATCCGCCCCTGAGTCTGATAGGTAACTCAGAGACGGTCAAAAGAAAAGCATGCCGGCGGAAAGAAGACCTAGATATACCAAATCGAAGCTTCACAACTTTTCCCACGGTCCATTTTTGCGACCCTTTCAGTAGTGAGACTCGAATTTCTATTTCTCTTATTTGACATTCATCTTTATGTTTAGGTGGAAGAACTACCAATGTTTGGTTTTCTTGGTTTCGGTTTACTTTTCCGTTTCGCTGCATCAAATTTATCTTTATACGTGTTATTTTCTTCGCACTTATAGATGCACTACATAACTAAATAAGCACAGCCGTTGCTTAACATTTAGCAATTTCTGTACCTGCAGGTTCACTTTGTATAACGGTGGGTGAATGACGTGCTTAGGATTTAAGTCCGCCACACACTGAGGCTCATGGTACGTCCACAAGGGGTAAAATCTATGTTTTTGCATGCACATAATTTTATACAAGCCTGGCAAAGTTTGCTACGATTTTGGCAAGATTAGCTTTGCATTAGCGTTATCCATTCCGTTCATGCAGACCTGCATCGTCACCTTTCGTGTACCGTAGACATTTCGTCAAAATGGGAGAAGAAACGGTGATTATCAGCTACAACCAACGTTGCCAAAGCTGACAATAAATCCCCAAATCTGAAGATTTAAAACATTTATTGCTGTTTTCGACAATATGTCTAACTAGAATTATGGCACCCGATGATCACCCTCAAACTAGTTCTTTAAATTTTCAATAAAGGTTGTCCCGACGACCGTGTTTTTCTCCTATATACTACGTTGCTCTGAACCCAAATACTCTATCAGATATGTAGATGCCAAATGTCATAAAACATTTGGGGTTGGAAGGCAAGAAAAGTTGCAGGCATAAATTTCGTTTTGCTTTTCCAAAAAAATCAGTGATGAAAAAGGAAAGATGTTCGTTTATTTGAACGTTGAAATAGAACTGAAACGTCTTCATGATTTTCAAAGATTCTAGTTTATCAAATGTTATTAAGAGACTTACCTGTAATCAATGTATAAACAACAAAGGTCACAAATTCGAGATTTTAGCTTATAACTGCAAGTACGGCAGTGGACAGACAATTTTCTACACAGATCCTTGTTGGTGGTTTACTGCAACCTGCATCAAGAACTTGGCCAATTCCATAAACGCAAGGAAGTGACGAAAGCGGCAAAAGTAACAGGTTAGTGAGGAAACAACTGTCATGCTGGTTACTGGCTAAAAGCAACGACTTACCTAAATTAAAAGTTTGGGGACGATCTAAGAGCAGTAGATCACAAGTTAGCAGGCACACTAAGAAAATCAGTTAGGCGAAAGGCATTGTGATTATTGTATGTTATAAACGAGCAGATTTACTGTGTTCAGCAATGTGTAGTAAGTGCGAAGGCCGATCATGTGTGAGAACTCGCCAGAATTTCACGTTGAAGAATATGAATTGTGACCGCCAAAGTTGTAAAATCGCCAAAATTGGTATTTTTTTTAAAATCCTTCGCTGCTCTACTATGTAACTGTTACAGATCCCCACCGCAACCGCAAAATAATTACATCACCAAGCAGTAACTTCATCGTCCCATAATCTTTTGGGTTAGGTTCCTTTGTTACAGGGATACCAAACTCATACACAGGCCTCAAAATTACATCGGAAAGAATTGTAAAACTCATTGCTTCGGTGGCTGAAGGTCTGACTTGGGTGTCTTAACGGATCGTTTCAAACTCTTCCCCCCCCCCACCATACCTAAACGTCAAAGTCTGATCTTGATAGAACCAGGAGTATGTACCTGAAATACAAGATATCTGGCAAAATACAAAGGACTGTCGGTTTGTCCCACACCTTGTGAAATCCATTCCCCCACTACACCTAACAATCAAAATCTCATCTCGATAGAGCCAAGCGTTCCCGAGACACAGCCTATCTATCAAAAAAAAACAAAAGACGCTCGATGGTGCTCGGATTGCTTAAAAGCCATTTCTTCACCGTACCTAGCAATCAAAGTCCCATCTTGACAGAACCAACCGTTCCTGAGGTATGGAGCAAATCAGATATGCTCCTCTCCCTCTCTCTGCCTCTTTCTCTTTCCCCCCCTTTTTCAAGATTCACGAAAAGCGAAACCAAAAAACGTCCCGATGCACCACTCAACACAATCTCGTACATCGGAGCCGAACGAAATACTATAAGCGCTCGCCAGTTTCCCTGCAGATCCGTTGGTAAGACTGAGAGGCGCAACGCAACTCCGAAGGAGATCCGGGCAGAAGCGAGAAAAGAGAGAGAAGTCCTCTATGTCTTTTATTATTGTATACTAATAAACATAACAGGGCAATTATGCACGGAAACAAAAAATATGGGATAAGTTGCGGGGTATAATAGGGTTCAGTGACGGGGTCTACATTATGGAATATAGAGTATGATAGCATAATAAACACTGAAGTACCGGAAAAGACCGAGATACTGCGTTATATATACGACGTTGCTATAATTGTAAATGGAGAAAATTAAAATCGAGAAGGAAAGAAATAAAAAAAAGGCCTAGTAGCCCAACAAAGAACAAAAATAGTAATCCTAAATGGAGGAAACAAATTCAAAGAAATCGACATTAGATGTGGGGTCATGGTGATAAGAAGCAAAGATTCTATCAAGTACCTAGGAATAATCTTCGACAAGAACATGAGAATGACCGCAAGCTACAATATGTTAGCAAAACGGCAAACAGAACGATAACAGCTTTATGTCAACCAAAGCCAAGGGTAGATGGCCCCAGAGAAAGTAAATTAAGAATTTACATTCATTTTAGTCTAATCGGGACATTTCATATCAATTAATGTAAGGATTGTACAGAATGACTCCCCGTCAGGGCCATTTTCCCGGCCGTTCGTCCGACTGCTCAGACCAGCCAGGACTTTTCTGAGAGGGCGAAATATTTTTGGATTTTGCCAAAATTGCGATTAGAAGTTTACGTACTGCCTAAGTTCATTTTAGTCTAACCGGAAGGAGTCATATCGGCAATGTAAAGATTATGAAGCGCTATTCCCCGTCAGAGCCATCTTCCCGGCAAGGAAGGCCTTGCATTTTAATCTAATTAGGACGCGTCATGTCAATCCATGTATATATTGTGCAGCGTTACTTCCCGTCAGAGCCATCTTCCCGGCAAGACCCCTGAAACACGGGCCTTGGGCGCAACGATTTTTTGGTGGGACGCCGGAGTTTCGGAAGTTCAAGTGGATCCTACTTGTCTTGATCCCGCTCATGTCTTGTTGGAAGTCCGTAAGGGGACTAATAGTCTGGTTGGCGGTCCCAGGAACTCATTCATGCCTGATTAGGAGCGCTCACATAGTATAATAGGCTTGGGACGCTCAAATAATTAAAATGCCATTGCTTCTGGTGACAAAAAAATTAGGAATTACTATCTTACAAAAATCTGGGTAGTCAGTATACTTTGCTGACTTATTCTGAAATAATTTCACAGGCCCGGACCGCTAGGTTGGTCTGAATTATCAAACTTGTCAAATTATACAGAAACTAACCAATTTGGGCTATCCTGAAGTTAGGTAACCGACTGCAGCTGAATTTAATAACTCCAAGGAGGATATGAGAATGACCATAACAAAGTAGAATATATTACCAAAACGGCAAACAGAACCACAACTGCTTTATGTCAACCGATGCCAAGAGTAAATGGCCCCAGAGAAAACAAGAGACGAGTCATCCGTCCTGTTGAGACCATCCATAATTTTATATAGGAGGAGGCCATTAAACTAAGATTCAAACGAAGAAAACAGTAGACAGTAAATTATTTCCTGAGACAGTCCCTAACGGGACAGGGGAGCTTCAAGACGTCTTTGAAGGGGATAAAAAAGGAGACGAAGATATTGGTATATACTGGGGAAGAGATTGATCGCAATCATTGTATGTCACAGACGGAAAGAACTAAAAAGGATAGGAAAGATATAAACGTAAATAATAAGATAGACATTTGCGAAATAAAAATAATTGGAGCTCAATCACTAGTATGATTGAAACAATTACCAAGAAAATAATAAATAGAGGTTTATAAGAAAAGTCACTGACAATGAGTCTTCTCAGTAGAGTCGCATAGGCGGCATGGTATCCATGAGAATTTTCTTCCTGCCGTTGTAGGGGGAAATAAGATTTAGGTCGTGTTAAAATGAGGTTATGTTAGTTAAAAATTGTTTCTGTTTTTACAAACTTTGGTAATCTAAATGACCAGGATGATCTACAAAGAAAATATTTCTTATCTGCTTTGTACATGTGCTAAGCTTTCACAGCCCCACGTTGGGTGCCATTAGTATATGCAATGGATCCACAAATTTCTACTATTTCTTTAAACGCAAGATAATATACCCTAAAAACAAGAAATTTGGTAGACCATTTTGTCGTATCACAATATCTCGCATCGTATCACAGCATCATTCAGATTTTCTTAAATGAAGAGATTGACAGAAGACAGAAATAAATTAAATCTGTTAGTCACTATAAAATCTTTCTGTTTTTAAAGTTATCAAAAATTTATTTTTTCAAAATTTATTTTCTTCGTATAAATTACTAAACCCACGTGGAAGCTGTAAGGGAATATCCTATACACCAGAGGAGGTAATTTATAATGAACAAACCCCAGAAGAATACGATATGCTCACAATAATAATGATAAATGTTTTAATTTAAACGTACTACGTACATACGTAGTGAGTTTTCTGTTACATAACTTGGTAACCTTGTAGGAAATAACTAACCAGCAGCAATAACAACTTCAGTCAGCCAGTCAGTATCTGCATTTTTTTTATTTTACATCTCACACAACCAGCAGCATTTGCAATAGGTACAAACTTCAAGCTGCCTGATGCATTGATATAAAATGATTACTTGCTGTGAACATATTACGCTACTCGCTAATATATCATTACTATTACCATACAGACAAGAAGACACTTCCTTGTTTAACGGGAATCTTCATTTTTTTCCGTTTTCCATTTCCTATTTTTCGCTTGAATGGAATTGCATGAAAATAACACAATTCACACTTTTACGGCATTTGAAATCTACTAGCAGACCTTTCTAAAGAATGTGAAATATTCAGAGCTGTGTGTATACATTTTTGAAGTAAGTGTATATTTCTATTCTTTTGTTAACATAGAGTTGTAGATGCTTTGCATTTTATGTGATTCATGATCGAAGTTGCTTTATTATGTAAATAATATGTGGTAGCTGTGTATCTACTAGTTTGAAGAAACCTTAAAAGCTACAGAAAATCTAAGCTGGATATATTTTATAATTAATTAAGGAACGTCAAACATTACAAACCAAAGAGAAGATTTTATTGACAAAGTTATTATAAAAATGTAGATAACTGAAGGACAATTCGATATTTACGAGGAATATTCTACATTTACACTGACGCTTAACGACCATTTTGAAATCATCCATCACCCATAATGGCGCCCAACGCGGGATTGCAAAAACTTAGCGCAGATACAAAGCAGATAATTAATATTTTCATTCTAGATCATTCTGGTTAATGAAATTTGCAAATTTTACTTATAATTTACATTACAGGTTGTGTGATTGATTTAACATAACCTCACTTTATCCAAAATAACCAGACAAAAGCAATTTTTAATCAACATATCTTAATTTTAAGCGGAATTAACCCAAGAAAAGAGAGTCTGACCAAACCTAACCTCAATTGGTTCGATTTCATCTAACCTAATCCATTTTACCTGCATCTAATTTAAGTTAAATTAGAAATCTGAAAGTTTTAAACAAACAAATCTAACCTAACTTAAACTAACATTAAAGATGTCAAAGATATTTGTGAATGCACGATAATATACCATGAGAACTAGAAGATTATGTTGACATTTTGAAGTCATCCACGACAATATATATATCGTATATATTTATATAAAGAGTGGCTCATACATGAAGCCAACAATATCACTGTAAATATGTAGAGAAAATTTTTATTTTTAACAGTAAGTTAAGCAACCTATTTTAACCCTCTCTCTTTCCTTTCAGTAGTCGATTAATTACTAATTACTAATTACCTGTCTAATATACTAACTAACCATAAACGGTATGGTTTCACAAATTCAAGGGAAGAATTTATTGAACAGAACAACCAAAACTGACCAAGAAAACGAGCAAAAATGAATGTCTCGACCTTAACCCTCTAACGATAAATATAAACCCTCAAACAACGGTCAGCCACTAATATTTCATAAGTAGGTAAGACATAATGGTGTCAGTTTCCCAACTGGAATTCTGCATAATAACGGTTACTTCATTAATATTTTTTTATTTTCATTTGTTTCTACATAAAAAGTATATTTTGACGCATTTATACATTGATTTTATTCTCAATGTAATAATATTAACATTAAATAATACATAAATTAACGGAAGTGCCTGTTGCTCTAGGGATTGCAACGGTTTATGATTTCAAGACGCAAAGCGGTTAGAATTGTTTGTACGAGACAGCGTCTGCCACGATGTGCATTAGATATGAAGAATCTCATTAAACGTTCCGTAATTGCTAGTTTCGTTAATTAACTTGCATGCTTATTAAATTCTCGCGCAGCTTCCGGGCGGGTATGCCGACAGCGGTGGTGGTTGTTGGAAGCAACTTGCAAAGTGCAACTGCCGTTCGCTGTCAGAGGAATAAAATGGGGAAATTATGCACCTTGCCGGCCATCTAGATCAAATGTCAATAAGCACAAGAAGATTGCCATTAAGAATTAATTAACAACTGCTAGGTGACTTTCATTTTAAGTATAATTATACGTATAAGTCGATTTGCATGTTACGTGCATCAATAATTTTATTCAACAAATAAGTAACTGATTGAGCCCATTGAAGACAAATCTTGTAATTAGTTGTGCTTTGCTATTTAATAAACAATACGCAACGAGCCTAGCTTTGCAAAGAGAAAACCAGTTAGGTACAAATAAAAGTATAAATCTTGAAGGAATTCATTCTATACAATAATGTTAATTTAAAAGAAAGAACAAAAACAAAAACTGGAAATCAATGTTGTAATGCAAGTCGTTCTTTTTAATCAAGGGGGAATTTTCTATACCTTTTACAATCACCAATCAAATAAATGCTTGGTAGATATGCAGCAATAGCAATAACTGTCTTCTTGTTGTTACGATTTTTAACGAATGTAAGATTGATGTCGATGAAAATTACTTTCGACAAGTTAATATAAACAATTTTGATATCGAAATGCGTACATGTAATGTAATAAATAGAAAGAATTGTACGGGCAGTTTAGTACTCAAATGGAGAAAAAAACAAACTTTTAATCTTCTCGAGACTTCAACACCAATCAATTTTAGTAATATAAAAAATCAGGGTACAAGGTGAAAGACTTCAATCCTCAAATCTGAACGTTATTTAATTTTGAAGACAGTTTCAAGTTGTATAACCGACCTACCAAGTTTTTACGATTTCAAGACGTCATCTCTGAAGCTATATTCACCGGATTTTCAAGAAAATGCGAAGAAACATAAAGTGAGCTTGATAATATTGTAAAACTACATTATTTAAGTTTTTTTATCAATAGATTATTGAAGAACTTTATGAGAAAAATAAATTTGTAATAAATAATTATTACAAAGAGAAAGGTATAATAAAAATTTGAAAAAACAAAATAATCACAAGGTGCACCGAGGGATTTGAACGTTGATCTTCTCGGATGCAAAGCGGCCTGCCCGACCACGCAACCAAGGTACTCGCTAATTAAAATAAAAAAATTGTAGCATTTACAATACAGTACACTTCATTAAAAATTAACAATAAATACCAAATATGGGAATTCGAATCCCACGCGAATCCTAAATTTTAATTTACTACATTCAACATTTTAATAATCACTAAGGACGTTAAACACTTAACATGCCACTACTCCATTACGTTTTTTAAGCAAGAATGTTCTGTTCAGTTAAACTTTGAGCTCGGCCAAAGACCAGTCGTCTCGGATCATTCGGGCCCTTTCGAGTCGATTAAGTTTTTCTCATTAACAGTAAGCTTCTCTTAAAAAAGGCTATACTATAAAACAGATTCAAGCGCTTAACTTCGTCTTTGACAAATTCAAATTAACAAAGAAAAGAGTACCACACCTGGTGCAGGTCGAATCTGCAGTACTAATTGATTAAAATTTTGAGGGAACGCTTTTAGTCTGGACGAGATTTTTGAGCCCTTATTGGCCTTTGCTGATCATTCGACACAATGGCGTTTTGGGCCATTGAATCATTAAAGCTTATCAAACTCGGCGGACCGCGGCTGCCCGTCCGACTTCTCAGACCAGCCAAGACCAGGATGAGAAATTTTGGGTTTGCCAAAATTGCTATTAGGAATTTAGCTACTGCCCGAAGTTCATTCTAGTCTAGTAGGGACGCATCATACCAGGAAATATCAAGATTGTAGAGCGTTACTCCCCGTTAGGGTCATCTTCCCGGCGAGATTCCTGAGACCCGGGTCTTGCATTTTAGTCTAATCGGAACTCGTCATATCAGTCAATGTAAGAATTGTAGTCCGTTACTTCCCGCCAGGGCCATTTTCTGAGCAGACAAAATATTTTTGAGTTTTGCTAAAATTACGATTAGGAATTTACGTTCATCTTAATCTAATCGGGACGCGTGATACCAGGCAATGTAAAGATTGTAGAGCGTTACTCCCTGCCAGGCTAATCTTCCCCGCCGCCAGTTCGACTTTTCAGACCACCTAAGACTTTTCTGAGCGGGCAAAATAATTTTGGGTTCTGCTAAAATACCGATTAGGAATTTACATTCATTTTAGTCTAATCGGGACGCGTCATATCAGCCATTGTAGGGATTATAGAGCGTTACTTCCCGTCAGGGCCATCTTTCCGGCCGTCAGTCCGACTTCTCAGACCAGCCAGGACTTTTCCTGAGAGAGCAAAGTATTTTTGGGTTTTGTCAAAATTACGATTAGAAATCTACGTTCATTTTAGTCTAATCGGGACGCATCATATCAGTCAATGTAAGGATTGTAGAGCGTTACTTCCCGTTAGGGCAATCTTCCCGCTGCCCGTCCGACTTCTCAGACCAGCCAAGACCAGGATGAGAAATATTTTTGGGTTTGCCAAAATTGCTGTTAGGGATTTAGCTACTGCCTGAAGTTCATTCTAATCTAGTAGGGACGCATCATACAGAAAATATCAAGATTGTAAAGTGTTATTCCCCGTTAGGGTCATCTTCCTGGCGAGATTCCTGAGACTCGGGTCTTGCATTTTAGTCTAATCGGGACTCATCATGTCAGTCAACGTAAGGACTGTAGACCGTTACTTCCCGTCAGAGCCATTTTGTGACCGCTCCTCCCCCTTCTCAGACCAGCCAGGACTTTTCTGAACGGACAAAATATTTTTGGGTTTTGCTAAAATTACGATTAGGAATTTACGTTCATCTTAGTCTAATCGGGACGCGTCATACCAGGAAATATCAAAATTGTAGAGCATTATTCCCCGTTAGGGTCATCTTTCCGACGAGATTCTTTGGACTCGGGCCTTCCATTTTAGTCTAATCGGGAGTCATCGTGTCAGTCAATGTAAGGATTGTAGGCCGTTACTTTCCGTCAGAGCCATTTTGTGACCGCCCCTCCCCTTTCTCAGACCAGCCAGGACTTTTCTGAGAAGACGAAACATTTTTGGGTTTTGCCAAAATTACAATGAAAAATTTACGTTCATCTCAATCGAATTAGGACGCGTTATACCAGGCAATGTAGAAATTGTAGAGCGTTATTTCCCCTCAGGGTCATCTTACCGGCCGCCCGTTCGACTTCTCAGACCAACGAGGACTTTTCCAAACGGGCGAAATATTTTTGGGTCTTTCCAGAATTACGATTAGGAATTTACGTGCTGCTTGAAGTTCATTTTAGTCTAATCGAGAACGAAGGTAATGTAAAGATTGTAGAAAGTTATTCTCCATCGGGGCCATCTTCTCGGCAAGACCCCTGAAACACGAACCTTGAGTCCCAAGTGGGATTGCCCATGGCTTATTGGGAGTCCGTAAGGGGCTCTCTAGTCTGGTTAGGAGTCCGAGAGAGACTTCTCCATGCCTGACTGGGAGCGCTTACCTAGTGTAATAGGCATTGGAACGCTCAAATAGTTAAAATGGCATTGCTTCTAGTGACCAAAAGATTGGGAATTACCATCTTACAGAAATCCGGGTAGTCAATATACTTTGCCAACTTATTCTGAAATAATCTCACAGCGACGATTGGTGAGCTATCATCTTTAGAGTAGGCCCGAATCGCTGGATGATTGGTTTAAATCATCAAAATTGTCAAATGATACAGAAACTATTCAATCAAGCAATTTGGGCTATCCTGAAGTTAGGTAACCGACTGCCGCTGAATTTTAATCATTCCAAGAAGCTGGACAACTCATTACATTAGAATTCAAATAAATGGAGTGATAATCAATCAAAACAGATCGAAGAGGGTGTAGTAGAGGTTTCTTTCTAATGAAAGCAAACTGCCGGCCTATGAATCGATACTTTGTACAATAAATGCCTTCGGGCCCTTTGGTAAATATTTCATAGTATCACTTCATAGAAACCCTGAAATTTCTCACAAAATACCTTCCTTGTTCTATAGTGAGATCAATTCTTCTTTTGTTAACTGCTAATGTATTTTACTGAAAGATCTCAAAATCGAATTGAGAAGAAACAATGTATCCATCATAACATTACCATAATATCAACATTAACAATAGAAAGGTTACTCAGGATGCCGGGTATTTTCGAAACAGTAATTATTATTTTAAAAATCTAAATTTTTAAAAAATTTACGACAAACATAAATCGCCTATTCGAGTAATGATAAATTACGCTACAGCTATTGTTTAATACATCCGTTATGTTAAAACTTGTAATCGGCGCTTGTTATTTAGTTATATTACCGTCAAAATGACTAAATGTAATCATTCACTCACCACACGTGTGCATATCTCTTCCTGCTAAGCCTTATCAACTCACCTGAAAGCAAAAGAAAAATTATTAGATTGTGATTGCTAATAAGATATTCATTATTAATAGAGAGCAATTAATCATTTTCAAACGACAAGAAATTATAATTACGTGCATTTTTCATGTAAACATTCTGTCCATCAATTCTCTGATTAAAACGCATGTAATTTCTAAATCTAAAAACGATTCGTTTTATCACGTGCTAATAATTCCCAAACAATAAATTAACTCTTGATACATCATTCTTGGAGTTATTTCGATCCCTATCAGATTTGCTACATGAAACAAGTGAAATATACTTAAGAAACAGTAAATATATGAAAAACAATTTGTCAACTTCAAATTGCACCTGAACCTGACTTTGATTAATTGATCAATGACGAAAGGAATTCAGGGCTGTACGGTTTGCAAACAGAAATGAAACATTAGTAGTTTGTTATCTTTCAACAGACATGACTTTCGATAATTGTTATTTATTATTATTTGTTATTTACTACTCGTGAATGCATATCGAGAACAAGTTGAATTCTTTCTCTTCGTTTCAGTGGGGACTGTTATCAGATTTTTGCATTTCAATTTTATTGTAGTTAGCGACTTTATAAAATTTCCGGTATATTACCGTTCTATCAATAAAACTACATTGTATTGGTCGTGTAACTCGTAAAACCTTTAAAAGGAACATTGTTTTTATTAGCTATAAAGAAACCTACTTGCAATTCATACGTAGGTAGAGGTTTTAACTTATAACTCTTGGTTAAGAGTATTAGTTGAATTATATGATATTGCACTATACACAACTGCATTTATTTTAAAGTGCTGGGAATTTATTACCTACACATTGCGGCAATTTACTCGACAAAACGGGGGGGAATATGTATCGCAATAACTTCAATCGACAGCGCATTGCAACGATTGCAAAACCATGCTTGATATGTGACCTTCACCTATTCTCTGTATAGCTTTCCGTCCACGTACGACATATAAGAGATATTATTTTCTATAATAGTACGCATAGGCATATACACGCGTTACTACTCAAAGGACTCGATTTGTAGCTGATTCATACCTAGTACATGGGAATGTAGGAATAGTTTAAAAGCTGGGCTAGCATAATATTACTCACAATCAGTCGGTAATGACATGCAAAAAACAATCACCGCTATACTCTCTCACACATACCACTCGCTCGCTATCCCGTCCCATCGCAAACCGACAGGAAATGAATATGATTTTGTGAATTCTTCAGCGTTGTCTAATAATGACCCAGGTAGGTGGGCATTTTTGGTGGTCACGCAACTTTACGATTAATGAAACCACCGAAATAGAAATACGGACGAGATATAATTATACGTGGGGAGGAAAGTGTGTTGTGGCAAAAATTTAATTTGGAAAATTTCGTGATAAAAGTAAAACAGAAAATTACCTACTATTTGTTATAAATTTATAAATGTAGAAATAATGACAGTAAATGAAAAGCAAAGAATTAAGGATAATAACGAAACGATTTTCCGCTACGAAACAATATTTTACTGTAAATCCATCAAGAATTTCGTCTTATTTTAAGCAATGCAATGAAACTAAAATTCAAAATTAACATAAATCATGAAGCATGAAATCAAAACTTCCCACTGTTTAGGTGTTATCTAGAAATTGGGCGTGGTAGGACATATTTTTGTTAAGTAATGAAAATGCTACTATATACATATTGTCGTGGTATATTTACAATCCCATTTGAAAGAATAAATGCTTAGAACTACATCAATATTCTATTAAAATTCTGTATTTCTCGATTAAATTGCTATTGTGTTTGTGTATTCTATATTCATTCATTTCAGATTGTGGAAACAGAAAATTTGTAAAGCGCTTGAATCGTTCCGATTTTCAGTACGATCAACGCCATTCCTTTTTCCTAAGCAATCCCAATATTTTAAAGCAAAGCAGAAGGTGCTAACTATTGAAGTTCCAAAGATTAACATAGCTGCCGATGCAAAGATAAGACAGTTAAGTTAGGGAACTGTGTATTGATCCCTTGGCATTGATCATTTCAGTTTTGCGCATTGAAAAGAAAACACTTTAAATTACTAATTTAATTAAATAGAAATTCTGAATACACTACACAAATATAATGACACTGTAGAATTTACTTAGAAAAATCTCGTCCACGGCGGTTAATATCCTTATCCGTCGTCCTATGAAAGAATGTCAAAGACCTTGCATTCTTGAATGACGTACCGTTTCAACACAAATAATTGCATGGTACGCTATAATTATTATCATCCACACGCATTTCAATTCAAAGCACCTTAACAAACTACCATATATTGATGAAGATACTGTCCCATTTTTGAAAGACAAAAAAAGGATATCAGATCTGATGTGTGTTTGTTTGTTGATTTGTATGTACCCGATTATTTCTAAAATCACTGGACTAATCTCGCGTACACGATACGAGACCGGAAAGGTAATAGGCTATAATCAGTGATAGGTTCGTCACTTAATTTGTTAGTTGTGTCAGATCAAAGCTACTGAAGCGATCTCGATGCATTTTTCGCTTCCGAACAGGTAATAAGAGCGATCAATGATGGCTCGTGTCTTTTTTCTGTTAGTGGTGTCAGGTCAAAGCTACTGAATCTAACCCAACAGGTTATGAACCAGGAAATGTGACAGATTGTAAGAGAGATCAGTGAAGACTGGTGACTTTTTCTTCTTGTTCTTCCCGAACAGGTTATGGGCCCGGAAAGGTAATAAGACTATAAGAGTGCTCAATAACGGCTCGTGAATTTTTCTTGGTAGTTAGTGTAGCTACTGGACCGATATCGATGCAATTCGCACTCTCGTACAGGGTATAAGCCCGGGAACATTATAGACTATAACCCCCGATTTATATTTGCACGTCACATCAAAGCGACGTCTGTTTCTTCATTCATAAGCTTAATAACGCAAAAAGTCACCTTATTTATAAATAATCTTAACGTAGCTTTTTTTCTGCCATACAGATTATAAAATTGCAAAATTTTGTTTAATTTTACTAGGATACGCACGGCCAAATTTCTTTTATTGTTCAGTCGCAATGTGAGACTGAAAGAGTTAGCGCAAAAGATAAAAGTTGACGATTTTTCTACGTTAGTGTAGTAGCTAACTTGAGATTATGAGAATTTATAACTAAAGCAAGAGAAATTCTTATTGCTCATTCATTCATAAGCTATAGAATAGACTATTAAGAACAAATTCAGGCATGGCGCATGACTTCTTTTCTGTTAAGTGGTGTCACGTCAAAACTACTGGGCCGATCATTCCCGAACAGGTTATGAGCCCGGGACGGTTATAGACTGTAAGAGTAAGCCTGGGAAAGTTATACACTACAAGAATATCAATGACGACTCGTGATTCTTTGTTGGTGATGTCAGGCCAAAGCTACTGGACTGCTTTCAATGCAATTTTCACTCTTGTACAGGGTATGAGCCCGGGAAGGCTATAAACTGTAAGACTGATCAGGATCGTGACTTTTTATTTGTGAATACGTCTTTAAGTTTGCATACGAAAACAAGGAAGACTTTAAACGCTCATAATTCCGCAACGATAACAGATACAGATAATCTAAGCATACCATTATGTAGAGCAAGGACGAAAGCGTCTAAAGTCACGTCTCGCTTAGAAGGAGCATGATTTGGCACGTTCAGAACTTAAATTATCGAGGTAATAGTCCTCTGTACAGCAACACCATAGAAGTTTACTCGTGTGTAAATTGTGGCCGTGGTGAGCATCGAATTGCGAGATTTGGGTGGAAATCTCGAAATGTTGCGCTATATGGCCAGATAGATAGATAGTCAATCAAGGAAGGCCCATAAAGGTGCCACTAAGTGGGTCCGAAAGGGCTAAGGTCTTCAGAGACCCGCGGCGAGCCAAATGGGAGAGCATTTGTCAGTCGAGTACAAGCAATGCTGATATTTTCACTTTCGCACAAAGTATGGAACCGGGAAGATCATAGGGTATAAAAGTGGCCACTGACGGTTCGTGACTTATTTTACTGATGGGGTGGGCTCAAGACTACTGGATCGATTTCTTTATGGTCTTCACTCACATGCAGGTTATGGGACCGGGAAGGTTTTAGGTTATATGGAGGGAGAGAATCAGTAGCGGTCCATCATTATTTAGTGTTGACTAAATTAACAATTGACATTTTGTGTTTAAGGAGTTTTATAGCAGTGTACACTTCAGCAACCAGAGTAGGGTTATGTGGGGAAGTCGCACGAAATGATATCTATTAATAGAGGATCAGAAAAATAAGCAAGCTTCTGTCTTCAGCTTGATACTTCAATCGTTTGATTCTGATTTGTCTTAGTGTTTTAATTTTAATGGTCATTGAGAATTTCTAATTTTATTGAGGTTTCACATCTTTCTTAGTCTGATCCTATCTGTGTCATATATAAATATCAATTTCTCGCAAAATAGCTCGTTTGTTAGTCGTCTCATTTGAAAACTTGTCCAGATCTCCTGTTATTGTCTAAATTTTAAAATTGACATTGTATTAATCCCTTTAAGTTCTTGATATCGATCACCTGAAGAAAGAAATCATATTCGTCGAGAAACAGATTCTCTAAGCCTGGAATTATTCCGTTTTGAGTATTAAGTGACCGGAGAGATCCTTTTGGTATTACAACCTGTTATATCGCTCGCCTTGTTTTTCTTTTTTAAGCCTTCAATCCTCAATATGGTCTTGAAAGATTACATTAACTATTTCAAAAGTAAGGAAACTCGAGTCGGTACACGTTTTGAGTCCACCTTGGTTTTGACTGATTAATAGAGGACAAAACACGTAAGTCTAATCCTTAGCATTAATAGATACGTAAACTCAAAATTGATGTTTTTTAGGTCTCGTTACTGTTAAGTTAGTGCTGTAGGCGCAACGGGATCGAATTTCTGATTTGATTATTTGAGCAATAATGTTAAAAGAATTTTTTATGTTGACATTTTATCAGTATAAAAAGATTTCATCAGATATTATTGTCCTATAAAATAATTAAAGTAGTAAAGATTCACATTTCGACACTGGCGTTTTTCTGAAAAAGCAAGCTGCACTCACACACTGATATTTTAAAACATAAAAACCTAACACAGTTCGTTTTTATTATCAGAGTTAAACCGAGAGTTAAACCCACAAATACGACCACGGTGTATTCCATTCCATCGAGTATAATATTAAAACATTAAAGTACTGCAACTAAAATCTCATTGAAGTACTCAACTCGAAACATCCATCATTAGTACTTACCACATATTCCAATTTATATAAGACAAAGAAGGAAAACATATCGATTAGCATTCCATATGATAACACCAAACACTTGCGATTGTTTACTTTTAGTGTTTCGTTTTAAATTAACCTTCAAATTTGAATTAGTTTTTTATTAATAGCATCATCATTCCGGCGAAGTGTTAAGAATTAAAAACATAACACACAATACACATTATGGTAATGAAGAAGAATTTACGTATGTTTTTAAACTGACCGTCTTATCTGTTATCACTTGCAAAACGAAAAACACTAATTATGTTTACGAGAAACGCTTATAAATGTATTCATACATTTACAATGCACTCTGTTTTTCGATTAAGAATCTTGAACCACGTACTATTCAACACTGTGTGTAATAAAGCGAGTTATTTATAAATATATCCACGGTTTGAACTTGTTATCAATGTCATTATAATCGATGCATTATTAATTATTACAAATCCACGAACGGTTTTATTAATAGCGGGGTTAGAAATATTAACTTCTCTCGACGTTTTATAACAAAACAATGAAGCAACATCATTAATGACGTTTTTAATTAAAAAGGAAACGTCGATTTAAAAAAAAGATGAATAATTACAAATACACGTAGAAGTGGGCAATAAATAATTTACTAATAATAAAGCAACTATCTTCCAGCTTATTGCTCTTCGTGAAATAGAAGAGAGAGGAGTTGTCTGCTTATGTATGTATGTGTGCGTGTGTGTTGTGCAATTGCACCTACAGCGCAGAAGGTCAAACACCTGACTTGTTGAAAATTAGCCACTAATCCCTTATGTTACGCACAGCTTAACCTAAGTATTTACTGGAATACACGGTACTAGTAGACAAGCGAACAGTTATTAATAATTTACTACTTCGTGAGTGGCTACTCATGAGTAAGTACAAACAAAAACGTAAATTTGAAATCTTAAGAAGCTTAACTTGAAATATTTTACAAACGTAGAAGTCTTAAGCACTGAAATAAAACAGAACGCTTTTATTTGCTTTAGTTGCTAACTAGTTATCATTTATTATGAATCTTCCTTTCTAAAACACATCATAGCTTTAATAAATAAAGTTTTCATTCATTTTCTCAAAAACGGGGTGCCTTAAGGATTTAATTCTAGGACCGCTGTATTTTTTCTTTTGTGAAGAAATCCAATTTAGGTTAGTTTTTAATCAATTGCAATTTAACCAGAACTCAAATCTGCTTTTTTTAGATTAACTCGGTTGTGTTAGATATAAATAATAATAAAAAAGATATTTATTGTCTGTTTTGTACTTGTGCTAAGTCTTCACAGCCTCACGTTGGGCGCCATTATTATATGTGATGGGGGACTTCGAAAAGTCAAGCTCGTCCATCCAAATTTACTAATTTATTTGAAAGCACGCTCAATATAGCCTAAAAACAAGGAAACTCCGCAAAACTCGTCTATAATAATCAAAGAAAAAGTTGAGAAGCACCGATCCACACAGATAAATCTAAATAATTGTTAAGACCCCTCTGATACCTTTTTAATTTTGCGAAAAAAGATAACATTCATCACATTTGGAATTTTTGAAATTCATTGCAGACGTACACACACAAAATACAAAATGACATTTTAATTGTCAACATTAAAATTTTCATAAATTTCAAATTTAATGAACATCTGTCGGCTCAGAAAGTGATTACGCCCCACATAATGGTGTAATAATAAGTGCTGGTGGTGTATAATTATTAATAACACTCACACTACACATGAGATCTTTATATTCAAGATAGGACAATACCATTTGAATTAGACAATTAGATATTACATCCGATGTTCAGCTAATCTGTGTTTAAACCGAGAAGAACGTTTTAATGAATTTAACACCTTTTTCGAGAACGAAAGTAAAAAAATCTAATCACTCCTGTCAGGTTTTCCAAACCATACTCAATTATTGATGATGATGATTATGATGGTGATTCAAGAAAAAAATACCGAGCTACACAAGTTAAGAAATTGTTTGCTGGAAAAGTATGCACAGCAAGATATTTAACGAGAAATATTTACGTAACAACAGCAACATTATTTAGTTCTAAATAGCGTTTGCATACTATAAAAGCAAAAGGTCATTTGAAACGTTGTAAATGTACAACGGTGGAAAATGACCAATAACTATCTAATAAAAATATTATAAACTTACAATAGTAATTAAGATTACATCTTTATTGTTATTTTCCATTATCATGAGAGATGATGACATCATGCTGTTATTATCATCCGATATTTCCCATAAAGAATTTGTTGCATAAAAAAGTTAATTTTTAAAATAATAAATAAAGAGAAACGCAATCCCTGTTGTACATAAGTCTGTAACAAAGCGGTTTCTCGTTTACTTTAAACATTATCGTAATGTAGTATAGACAGATAAAACAATAGCTTTCACTTTAAAACTAAGGAGTGTTAATTAGAATTATTAAAAGCTGCTCTTTTACTAATTAACAATTGAATGTTAAAAGCCGAAATGCTTTAAACCAGTGGTTCTAAGTCGAGGACATCTTTAATTATATAAACAAATTTTGTGGAGCACCAAAATTAATAATATTGTAATGATGATGATGATGGTGGTGGTGGTATGACGCCTTCCTTGTGTTGAATTTAAATCGATTAAACCCTTTACTTTCAAGTCTATAACTAAAAATGTCTGTAACATCAAAATCTAACTTCGCATACCTTAATAAACAGTCAATAGGTTAACAAAGAACATTTATCGATTTCATTGTGTCTCTTACTAATCGATACATTTTCCGTAACAATGAAGTGACGAGAAATTAATTTATTTGTTGTTATCTCAACATTTTTTTTATTATTTTTATGTAAATTTTCCAACAAGATAAGTTGCTAAGACGAAAGAAAAGTAGAAAACAAATAGAAAAGATGGGAAATATTGTAACAAAGGAAAAAGAAGTGATAGTGGAAAGTCCAGAAACGAATAGGATCGAAACTAATAATAATTGCAAAGACACAACGAAACTATGAGTGATGAGAAGTTAGATAGCATATTGGAGAATATCGAAACAATAAGCTTCAGAATTCTCACAGATATTTGAACGCAGATCGATATACCTTGAGAACAAGAGAATTGGTATATTTTAGTGGGCCATTTTGAAATTGTGAAATCATTCATCGGAATATATACATCGAAAAAGTCATCAACATGTAACTGACGCTCAACAGTTGTGGCCTTGAAAATTTTTCGCATTATTTATTCTCAATTAGGAAGATTCTAAGGACTTGTCATATTTCTGGCAATAATCTTATTTTTGCCCAAAAAAGGTCAAAAAAGGCAATTTTAGCCAACTCAACCTAACCTAACCCAATTTTATCAAATCCTACTTAACTTAGTCTGGTTAATTTGACGTTTTTGTAGAATCTTGCCTAATATAGCCTATGTTTTATCCAATTTTATCTAACCTAACTCAATTTAACCATACCTAACCTAACTTGACACAGTTATCCGACTAAATTCAAGCAAAAATTAAGCTAACCTAACTTTATCAAGTTGCTTCTAACCTAACCCAATTAATTTACACCTCACCTAACTTGACTCAATTGAGGTTAGCTTAACTTAATTTATGATTAACGAGCTAATAAGTTATAATTCAGCGGTTTTATTGCGCTTATACACCAGAAGAATGCACTTTTTGGTGCTGTATAGTAAAGAAAGAAAGAAACCACTCCATTAACATGTTTACTTAGTCAACATCTTTGCTTATCTTCCTGCAGAAGGATTATTAATTATATGTGGTCGGCTGATGACCAAGAGAAGAAGAAATTCATCAACATATACAGGGTGTTTTGCAAATTAGTGCAACAAAAATTAAACTTTTTTACCATACAACTTATACCAAGTCTTATTTCGAATTTCTTGTTTTCTCAATATTTCAAGAACAAACTGAAACATCGGAATGAAATTTCCTACATGTTTGTTAATTTAGAATGTCTACTGTATTACGTAGTTTTGCGTTTGGTATCCCTACCCGAGACCTAAATTAGAGGTGGGCTTGCCCCTACGCTAAAACAAATGTTTACACCACTGAAAAATTAAGACATTTTATTTTCAGGATCAACAAGCGATTTGAAACAAAATGTTACTCTTGTGGTTTTTTTCGTAGAATGCGTCGTTTCATAGTAAAATCGGAATTTTCAAAATCTCTCTCTACGTCATTTCAAAACCAGGATACAATTACTCGCATCGTATTCCTTGACATAAATGAAGCATTTTTTGTTATATAACTTCTTTCCTCAAAGTGCATCGTTTTCGAGATACAAGAAGTCAAAGTTTACTTAAAAACGAGAAATTTCGACGGTGCACTTTAAGAAAGGAAATTATCGAAGAATGTAGGATTAATTTCTGTCGAGGAATACGATGCAAGTAATTGCATTATAATTTCAAATAAAAAAATATAATAAGAAACTTCACGCGTCCCGCGTCGATCACAATAAATCAAAGTGATGCATAGACCTACCTTCATCACTCTAATAATATTTCTCTGTTTGCCTGAATCAACATTTTTCATCAAGTCTATCATTTCTTAAATAAAGCTTCCATGGCCAGCTATGTTAAATTCGACATTGAAAGATAAAACGACAATGTGTTAGTTTTTCAAATTAACGAGTATCAAACGCAAAACTATGTAGAATAGTAGACACTCTACAGTAACAAACATGTAGAACATTCTATTCCAATATCTTGTATTGTTCTTTTGTCAAGTTATTTGCACCAAGTTTGAAAACACCCTGCATTATGTTTAATGATTTCAGGATGTAATAACATCGTATGTTCAAATAAAATGTACTCTGCTACCTTATTGCTATTATATATAAGCATGCGAAATTCTAACTTGCAATCAAAACTGATTTCTCGCCCTTGCCAGAATGACTAAGATACCATCCGATCGAATCGAATCGATGTAACAAGGCTGTTAAGAAAATAGACGTCATGTTATTATTGTAAACATACGATACGTATACCGTGTTTGGTAAGGTGCCTTTGACTGCTATTTTTGTTCAGGATCGTCACTTGTTTTTGCGACTCAAAAAATAATCTAGATTTGAGTGATAAAAACAAAAGACAATTCCAAGCAAAAACAGTTGTCAGAGGTATCTTACCAACTACCAATAACATCACAAGTTTAACAGTCAACAGCTGCCTGTTTTCTTGGCAGAGTTGCCACATAGAACCAATCATGGCTTACTATGATTTTGGTTATTTTTAGTAGTACTATACAACTTTGAATGCACCCATTGGTACATTTTTTCGTCTCCAGTTTAGTTTGGGTTCAATTATACTATTAGTTGATACAAAATGCACACGAAGAATGCACGATTGTTGCTGAAAGACAAAAGAAAATATTGAAAGCAACTAGATTAGTAGATGAAACAAAATATTGAGCGCAGGAAAGAATTTCTTAATCAATTTCTAAATTGGTTTGTAATTTCTTAAATGCGTGAAACAGAATATAACCAAGGACTGAAGTGTTCGATTAGTTAAAGAAAGTTACAAAAAGTGACTATATTTGTTTTGAAGAACTGAGTCGTTTCCTCCTATTAAGCTTCTTTAGTGTTTAGATTCTCTAATTTTTCGGATTCTTCATCACCGCACACGAGTTAATTTAACATTGTTTGCTCTCATGCTTCTGGTTCATGAATTGGAGATGTTTTACAGCACGAACAGCTATCCGATTGTTCATTTACTCAGTCAAAATAACGATGAACATCTGTTTGATTGTTGATGTGTTTATTTGAAATCTTCCAGGATCCTATCGATTTCAACATACAATGCGGTTTGCGGTCTGTGTAATAATTGCAACCGTGTGGCCTTGCAGGCTTACCCATATGGAGAGTATCATGATCTCTACCATCCAATATACCATTTATATTTTTCTTATCTTCTCTTCTTGCTCTAACTGTTTATTTTTGAGACCGCACACCTCTTAGTGCAATTGTGTTTGTTCGTCCACTATGTGACTGATTTCTTATTTGAAATGCTTTTGTTCAACCTAAACCTCTGCTACCTTGTTCTAGCAGTTGGCAATTCCGTGAATCTTACTGTCCATGGTTACTTTAATATCACCTATTCTCTCTAGACTGCTATTTTCTGTAATTTCTTCCTCTGTCATCGCAGTTTCCCCCATATCTATTTGCTGTCTATTCTTCTTGCTGCTTTGCACCATTTTGTTTTTGTAAACGTATAGGTTTCATAAGAGCTTCCTTTTAAAATAATTTGCCCTGGTACCACCACATATGAAATCAAATACGTATAGATCCAGCTTGTATTAAATTGTCTTTATTATGTAAAAAAAATTAAAAATTATTTTAAAATGTACAAATAAAATTTTACCAATTTTATTTTTTCTTTTCCATTCACACTCCAACGAATTCATCTCTTTCAGCAAATGATCCATGTAAAGATTTGCACAAAATACCAAAACATGAATAGAAGAAGAGCCATTCGTTCACCCACCACCACGATTTGCTAAAAACTAAACTAAATTATTTAAAAATACCATCCGCCACTGCTGAGGCACCTCCAATATGTCAATTTCCCGTTCCGGTTTTTATGTGTGACTAAAAGCAAAGTATACAGAGCATGCAAATACATACTATTATAATTAGAAAAAAACCACCTTAACCATGATAATAGTCACAACGATGCGAAGCATAAGCAAATAATTATTCTGACATTGGTAACATCCTTTTTCCTATTTTTTGCAATTCCCGTAACCGCAGCTTCCTGCACTCGGAAACGTGACGGAGCTCTTTGCGGTCGTCTCTGATTTATCCCAAGTGAAACGTGCACGTAAAATCCGAGTAGTACGCGTACACATCATTTAATGGTATTAAACAGTGTTGTTTAGAATAAAAAGCTAGTTTAATCATAAAAATAAATTTAATGGGAAGCCGGATGTATCACATTAGCAACAAAAAAAATGCGACTGGGAACCTGGATAGTGATGTTTTTACACCATTACAGTGCCATGATATATATTACAATGTTGTAAGGAGGATGCAGAATTTTAAAATTATTTAAATAAATTAAGTTTTGGTGCGTTTTTTTGTAAAAACAAGACAAGACGTTTTGACATTAAAAATTAATTATCAGAAAAGAAGAGGAAATGTTTAGAGTTGTGATAATTTACGATTCAACGGCAAGTTTTAAATAATAAATAATATTCCAGAAGT
The DNA here is from genome assembly GCA_011009095.1 of Ignelater luminosus. Classification (NCBI taxonomy): domain Eukaryota; kingdom Metazoa; phylum Arthropoda; class Insecta; order Coleoptera; family Elateridae; genus Ignelater; species Ignelater luminosus. The sequence goes on along the minus strand of VTPC01091078.1, from coordinate 74,202 downwards.
GTTTCCGTTCTTTTGAACCCTTTGGAGGAATGAATGTTTAAAGCAGCATTCAAATTATTATTCCCAGTAGGTTTAGATGGAATGCTATGACATTCTTACTGTCATGGCGTTTTTATTATATCCATTTATTTCATTCTCTCTTTAACATCATCAGAAGATATATTATGGTATGTGACACACTCAACTTTGAAGTTAAATAGTTTTAACCGGAATATTAATTCTTAATTTTCTTTTTAATTATTTCCTTATAGTGCACGGTTTCTATACAATGCACGCATAGTTTCCATCTGTCCAATATCTATTGTACAATTAGAAGAAGAAATTGCTTCAGACTTTGATACATGAAAACTGCAAGTTATCTGGGGACGCAGTCACGTAAAGGATATTTACCGAAGTGCAACATTGGGGTTGACCACAAAACACCTTCACATACGATGTAGTTGTCCACGATTTCAAAGTGTGGTTTAAATAAAAGTCAGCACATTGAGCATTTAAAATCGGTTTGTGGAGAACATGTTAAAACTAGGTAATAAAGAAGCTTGGGTTCAATAAATTTTGAAATAATAAATCAATAAAGGTTCTTTTTGTTACTTTCTGTTATAAAAATTATATCGCACACAGTAAAATCGATAAATGTAACTTGTCAACTGCAAATTGCTTTTGTTGGATCATTTTAGATTAAATGAGATTATCTTATATCAAAAGAAAATTTGAAAATTTAGGCTACTTAAATGATCAAAATGATGCCGACTGAAAATATTTATTATCTGCTTTGTATCTGTGATAAGCATTCACAGCCCCAAGTTGTTAGGTGTCGTTATTGTATGCGATGAATGACTTCAAATTGTCAAAATAATCCACCACATAATATAGGGGGGAAATAGGTAATAGTAGACGAAACATGTAATAACGGACAAGGGACGTCTGTAACAAAGACGACTGGAATCGCAGCAGCCATTGTTTTACTTGTTTGCATGCAAACAGTGAAAAAATCACACAAGGTGATAGTAGTGTAAACGCAATCCGGCGGTATTCATACTGATATTGAATACTTAGTGGAGTCATCATAAACTGAAATGTGTTACAAGCAATTTAGTTATTCCTTTTGTTCTTTTGCCTTTTTAACGGTTGTTTTTGGTTTCGTCTCTTATTTTAATATTCAGTAAGTGTGAAGTTTCCTAATGACCTACTTACTCGATTTCGAAGATTTAGTATCATTTGTAGATGATTTTTTGGTTTTTGTAAGCAATCTTGGAATGAACTTCTGTTTCTCTCGTAGACTAAGAAAGGTTCGGTAAATTGTCGCTTTTATCTTAAATCCATGTCCGCTATCATTTTGTCACTCTGTTTCACTTTTTGAGAAATAATTTTCTATTTCACTTTGTATAATTTCAGTCTCATTTTGTGCAGTTTCATCACTTTCAGTCTCATTTGGTACAGTATCAGTCTTATTTATTCTTTGGTCATTTCCCTTTGAATATTCTTCAAATAGTTTTCGTTTTATAAAGTCGTGTGCGTCGTGTGAAAATTTCGAGAAGAGTCCTGTTCACCTAAATCTTGATATACGTTTCTCTTCGTAAACTACTTTCAGTCTTTTTGCAAATTTTTGGCTCGGTAGTAATAGCCCTGGAAAGTCTCTGTTATTCCATTCTATCACGCTTATGACTTGAAGTTAGCTCCTTCTCAATTCTATTGGTGGGTCGCTTTTGAGATTTCAAATTTTTTAATTGGTGTCTTGTGATTCACCAATTACAGTTATCCTAAATATTCGAAATTGTTTCTTTGTGTGTTACTATGGAAATTAGCTTCGAACACATGCATTTGGATCAAACATGGCCTTCAACAATGCGACTTTGCTCAATTCTTATTCTTATAAGGATGTTTCGAAAATGAATGCTGAATTAAGCCTACTTTTCCCTAAAGATACAGGGTGTCACAGTTTCAATTAAATTTCTTGTTTTCTCAATATTTCAAGAACGAGTAGAGATATTAGAATGAAATTTTCTACAAGCTCATTATTCTAAGATGTCTACTACTTTAGGTCTTTTGTTTAATATCCCTAACAGAGGCGGGACATTAGGGGGGAATCTACCCCACTACTCTAAAAAGATTGTTACGCCACTAAAAAACTGAAACGTTTCAATTTCTGAAATCGGCAATCAGTTTGGCAAAACAAGTTCTTCTTGCATCGTTTTCATGGAATGCATCGTTTTCGAGTAAAAGCGTCAAAGTTTCATTAAGAACAAAAAATTCTAAATTAAATTTGACTCTCAGTATTTCGAAAATGGTGCACTTAAAGGAAAACCTCCACACAATAAAAAAAGGCTTAAGTTTTGTCGAGGAACGCAATGCGAATAATTGCTTTGTGTTTTTGAGGTGATGTATGACCTTACCCTAAACTTCTGAAATGGAGAGGGTTTTGAAAAATCTAAATTTACTCGAAAATGATGCATTCTACGGGAAAGATGCAAAGAATTTTTGCCAAATCTATTGTTGCTTTCAAAAATAGGAAAATCTTTTAATTTTCCAGTGGCGTGTCAATTTATTTAGAGTAATGCGTAGACCCCTCCCCCCAATGTCCCTCCTCTGATAAGAATATCAAACAAAAACCAAGTAAAATGATAAGACACCTTAGAGTAAAAAGCATGTAGAAATGTTCATTCCGATATCTCACTTAGTTCTTAAAATATTGGAAAACAAGAAATTTTAAATAAAACTGACGCCCTGTATCTTAGAGAAAAAATGTTAATACTTGCATTCATTTTCAAAACCATCAACCAAGAAATGGCGCTGAATTTCTTTAAAATGTATCAAAATGGCGGAAGAAAGGGTGATCATCAGCTGCAACCAACGTTGCCAGAGCTGGCTATAGATCTTTAAATCTGGAGATTTATACTGTTCATGATTGTTTTTGACGATAAGTTTTACTGTTGTAGCAACAGTGTGGTCACCTGATGATTACCCTCAAGCTAATTTTTTAAATTTCCAATTGAGGTCGCGACGATCGTGTTTTCCTTCTTTGTATTGAAATTATGTATTTGTAAAGTGAGATTACTTTCAATAGCGTGCTCTCAGAAATAATGAACATAGCGGTGGTCTCTTCTGTAAATCCGTCTGATTTGACATTTTCGCCTATATAATTCTCTATAAAGCTAAACGTATAAGATCGGACTCCAAAACTAACACGATATAAAATCCCTGTGGAATACCGGTCTTGAGCCGGTCCTGGTGGTGATGCCATTATTTTTGCTGTTATTAGAAATCTCAGACAAAATCATTAAATTCCCAGACTTCTATTTATATTTCCCTAATTCCATGGCATTTTCCGGATTTTCCATTTTCCAGGCAAAGCCGAACTCTGTTTTTTTTTTTGTTGTTTTACAGCCTTATTTATTTGTCAACCAATGACGACAATCAAAAAAACTTTCTTTTAGTTCGCCGGAGCCACATGGCACATATGGCAAAACTGTAGGTATAGCAATCTGGATGGTTTCATCTAGACCAGGGTGGGCAAATTGGCCCGTAAGGCCGAAATGGTTAATGTAAAGACAGATTTATTAGCAGAAGCTAATTTAGGTTTGATGTTCGATCTATAAAATATATAAATCTGTGTTGTAGCATTGTATGAGCTAATTCAGGTTCGAAAGGCCAAATTTGTCCAAACCTACTCTAGTAGACGGTAGAGCAAGCCGTGCTGCACTGCTTAGTATTTAAACACAGACTAATTTTGTTTTAGGAGTTAAAAATAATTTCTAGACGATGAGGATAGTTGGGGCTAAAAACCTAGGATGTAGTCTCTTAGATCCAGGTTTTCAAGAATTTGCATTACTGTGACGGAAAAGTATTATTGAATACGTGTTTTATTAGAGATTGGATTTTATTTTCCAAATTCAGTTTGACCTCTAGAAGAGCGAAACATTGGATGACTGAGAGTTAATATGCAGGGTGTCCCCTAACACCAAGGTATAGTTTTAGGCCATTACAATGGGGGAGTTAAAGACGTTTTTAGTTGTAGACTGGAAAGTATACCAGAAACGCAATTTTCCTAATTGCGCTATAATAATTGTTCAAAATGGTCTACTTCAACAAGCTTCCGTCGATTTAAATCACAGGGCGCGCTAACCGCGCATGTGGTTTGGTGTAGCACGCATAGTAGACAGACTAGAACCCTACACGGGTCGAAATTTCCAGGCCCGAACGGCCGGACCATTTTGGCCCTGAGTCCCCAAAGGTCCCAACAGTCCGATAGACTCGAGAAGCCCAAAGGACAGAAAACTCTTAATAGGTCCAAGGAGTCCAAGAGGCCCAACAAGACCAAACGGCCCGATTAATTATAAAATTGAAGCCCGAAAGGCCGGACAGACTCGAGAAGCCCGAAAGGCCGAGAAGTTCAAAAGGACCAAATGGTCTTACAGACCTGTATGGCCCTACAGGCCCTAGAAATCTCAACAGCCCGATAGATCCGAGAGGCCTGACAAGACCTAACGGTCCGATTAATTATTAAACTGAGACCCAAACGGCCGAATAGACCCGAGATGCCCGAAGGGCCGAGAAGTTCAAAAGGACCGATGGGCCCAAATGACCTGACAGACCCTTATGCCCCTACACGCCCTAGAGATCTCAACGGCCCGATAGATCCGAAGGGCCAAGAACTCTAATAGGTTCAACGAGCCCGAGAAGCTCGACAGGACCGAACGAACGGCATGATTAATTATTAAACTGAGGCCCGTCCCGGGCCGAAGCTCAGGTTCGGGTACAAGGCGGCTAGAAAACCCGGCTCGTGCAGGTTTAAGACAGACTATGCTACACCTGGTGCAATTTTATAAAACGCCCTTGAGGCAGTTCGAAGTGCTCTTGAAGTTTTTACACGCTTTGTGCTCAAACCAGGAAAGTGTGTCAAATAACTTCATCATCCTAGTATGTTAGTTAAGAGGTGATTCGGGTCTGCTATCGTAGATAATCTTGGAAGGTTTTGTAGACATGACAAGCTCATAGCGATAAACTAAAACAGTTTGTTAGAGTGTGTTAGTAGTAAAAAGATCCAAGGTGCTCACGCACAGAAAGATTTCAGATTTTTCGAAAAGTGTTAAATGCCCCAGAAAAGCAAACGAATCTGTAATCAATGTACTGCTAAACAATGTCTAAATAGAGACTCGTTCTGTTGTGATCTTGAAATGTTTGGCCGCTTCCAAAATCTCGACATTCTAAATTTTCATCCACCAAAACCACAATCGTTCATAATTAAGCTTGTTCAATTCAAAATTAGTCACTTAAAGATAATCAATCGATTTAGTGAAGATTAGATTTAGTTTGCAGTTACAATCCTAAAACTAACGACGTTCGAAATATTTGAGGGATAAAGTGTACATCAAGTCATTTTTCAGTTCAAAAATATGATGGATGGATGTACTTGAAGATTTTTACCAAAATATTTCAAAATTAACGAATAGGATTTTCCTGGATTCGGATTTTTCTAAAACTTCTAAAAAGATCCTTCAAATCTTCAGAGATACACTTTAAATATAAAACAAAGTAATTTAACTTCTAGTGAATACCAAAAAGTCAAATAATATATTCAAGAGCCACTCAACAAAACGAATACCTAGAATGTTTTATGAGATGAGCGTAGCAAAAGAAATACAGGAAACTCAAAGGCTGAAAAGGTGACACAGTCGGATTGAATTTCGAAAAATTCAACTGAAGCGAAACAGAATTAGATTTAGTTCGTATCGGGAAAAATCTTTACATGCCAAACTGCGAAATTGTCTTGGAATATAATTTTGACGTCTTTTCACCAAGCAGGTGCTGCCTGCTATCATCAAAGAAATCAGAAATGTATTTGAGATGGAGTTTCCTAACCTTGATTAAGAGGTGTACAGAGCTTTATAAATTTATCGCGGAAATTTATTGAAAAAACTTTTCTTGTTAAACACATTCATTTAATAAATTGAAATAACAAAAGCGTTACTAACACACTACATACCTCCATTTAAATGTAAGAAAAATGAAAACCACTTAAACCGCTTCGTGACTAAGATTACGAAAGAAACGTGTGTACATTTTAATAGAAAAATTATAACAGTTTTGCATTCATGTTTATATTAGTAGTTTGCAGCTTTTAATCAACGTACTACGAATCAATTAGATTTGCTTAAAAATAAGCAATACCATTTGATACTTTTTCATTTTCACACATCACTTACATGCATAAAAAATTGAAAAACACGTTTAACACATAAATAAAATGTTTAGTGATAGTGTTGTGTAAGGAACAGCTATAATAACTGACAAAGCTTTCGAAATCCTGCGGGTCCTTCCAGAATGGCAGGGAAAAAAGAAGTTGCCGGCTGTCGTGTACAGCTGTTCGCTTCGACCGGCTTGCTTGCTCGCTTGCATCCCGCACCCAGCTTGAAAAGGAAGGACACGCGCCTATAACTGGCAATCGACCCTTATCGAGATGATAAAAATATATTACCCATACGGATTTCCGCAACAAATTGCAAACTGCAGTTCTTTTTTTGTATAAACTCTTTTCATTAAGAATTGATTTATGTGACACTTTAATTCCCTGTTAGAGATATTGATTTCATAATTTACAGAAAAAAAGACACCGTATTGCCTCGAGTCAAATTAAGAATTGCCTTGCCCTCTAAATTCAATGTCAGTAAAACGCCCAAAGATACATAATAAATGCTTAACTACATTATCAATTTCGAATGGAATGACAAGGTTACATTAAATAAACATAAATCAGGCAAGAAAGTTTATAAAAAATTACTTCCATCACAACTATCAAGCAAATTAGAGCTTTTTTCCTTCACGAAACTTCTAAATTATTAGGAATATGGGAAAATAAGTTAAACAAGTACAATTTAAATATTTTAGATAATTTGTATTCTAACGTCATTACTTTTTTTCGTGTCCTTTTTTTAGTTTATTTCATGTATAAAAAACACAATCGATACTTCCTCTGACAATAATTCAATTTTGCTGTTCCACTTTTCTGGTATCTCAAGAAAAGATGTTGAAATCTTTTCAATCTTCGTTATTTCTTCACCGCATTTTCTGATCAATTTGATCATAGATATCTTGTAAAAATGTTCTTCTTCTATATAACATCCGTCTAATTCTTTTATCAAGTTGTTTGATATTTCATAATAAAGAAGACAAAGATCACAACTAAAAATCCATTTAATTGCAAGTATTGTCCCATGCAAAAGCTATATTTGTGCCCAAATCGTAAAAGCTGATAGTCAGGAGACGTTAGTAGTCAGGCTATGTCTACTCTGGTGCAATTTTATTGAATAATCTCGAAGCACTGTGAAGTACTCTTGAAACTCTTACGATTGATGGAAGCAAGTTACAAAATGTTAGTAGACAGGCTAAGCCGGTTCTTGTACAATTTTATTAAATGCTCCCGAGACAATTCAAAGTGCTCTTGAAATTTTACGATCGTTTTGTGTCAAAATCCTAAAAGTTGCGAGTCACGAGAAGGTAGTAAACAGGCTATGTCAGTTCTGGTGCAATTTCATCAAATCTTCTCAAAATTGTTCGAAAAACTTTTTGAAACTTTTAGGGTTTGGCACAAATTGCAAGTAACTCAATGTTAGTCTCGAAGCAGTTTGAAATGATCTTGAAATCTTATGATCGCTTTGTGTCTGAATCACAAAAGCTAATAGTTGCGAGATGTTAGTAGACAGGCTATGCCGATTGTGGTGCTCTCGAGGTAGGTAGTTCGAAGAGGGTTTTTCTGATTCAGGAAATTTTTAGAAATGTACCATCTCGTGTTTCGGTATTAGCATCGGAAGACTCGAGATGTTTTTTAAATTTCAGTTCTGATGCGATTCCATTTAATTGCTCTCACGGTTATATTTGGGCCCAAATTCTAAAAAAAGCTGTTAGTCGCGAGATGTTAATATACAGGCTATGCTGGTTCTGGTACAGTTTCATTAAAAGTCCTCGAGACAGTTAGAGATTTTTACAATCGTTTTGGGTTCAAATCGCAAAAGTTGCGAGTCGGGAGAAGGTAGACTATGCCTGGTTTGGTGTAATTTTGTTAAATACTCTCGAGGCACTTCAAAGTGCTACTGAAACTCGTACAATTTGGTTGCGAGTTAACAGATGTTAGTAGACAGGCTATGCCGATTCAAGAGGTAGTTCGAAGTACCCTTGAACCTTTTAAAATGGTTTTGGACAAAAATTCTAAAAGTCGCAAGTCGTGACCTGCTAGGACGTTCAAGTTGCTCTTGAGAACTTTATGATCGCACTTATACAATTTGTGCCCAAATCAAAATAGGAAGGTAGTAGACAGGGGTCTGTCGCAATTTTATTAAGTAGTCCGGAGACAATTTAAAGTTGCCTTAAAATTCTTTCGATTTTCTTGCAGGTTTCAAGATGTTAGTAGACAGGCTACGTCGATTCAGGATGTATGTCGAAGTACTCTTAATACTCTTACGATCGTTTCTGTCCAAATCCTAAAAGTTGCAAGTCATGAACTGTTAGTAGACAAGTTATGCTGCCTTTGGTGTAAATCTATTAAATGCTTTCGAGACTCTTCAAAGTGTTCTTAAAACCTTTAGAATCGCAACTTTTACGACAGTAGACACACTAGAACCCTGCACGGGCCAAAATTTTCAGGCCCCGCCCGATTGGGGGCAGACTTGGCGCCCGAAAGAAAAAACCTGGTAACTTCTTGATTGGCCAGAAACCCGAAAAGCCGAAAGGGCCGACAAGTTCTGACAGATCTAAATAGTCCGACAGACCCTTACCGGCCTACAAGCTCGAGAGGTCTTAACGACCGGACAGACCCGAAAAGTCCGAAAAGCCAAGAAGTCCAAAAGGACCGACAAGCCCAAATAGCCCAACAGAGCTTTATGGCCCTACGGGCCCGAGAGGTTTCAATGGCCGGACAGGCCCATAAGCCCGAAGCGCCGATAAGTACTAAAGAAGTGACAGTTCTAAATGGTCCCACAGATCCTTATCGGCCTACAGGCTCGAAAGGTCTCAACGGCCGGACAGACCCGAAAAGTCCAAAAGGACCGACAGGCTCGAGAGGGTTCAATGACCGGACAGACCCAAGAAGCCCGAAGGGTCGAGAAGTCCAAAATGGTTGTCAAGCCCACATGGCACGACAGATCCCTATGGCTCTACGGGTCCAAGAGGTTTCAAAGGCCGGATAGACCTGACAAGCCCGAAGGGCCGAGAAGTCCAAAAGGACCGACAGACCCTTATCGGCCCCGTAGACCCGAGAAGTTTCACGGCCCGATAGATCCGAAGGGCCGAGAACTCTAAAAGGTTCAACTGGCCAGAGAGACCCGACAGGCTTCAATGGCTCAACAGGCCTGACAAGACCGAACGGGCCGATTAATTATTAAACCGAGTCCTGGCCCGGGACGAAGCTCGGGTTCGCGTAAAGGCCCGACTAGAAAATCCGGTCCGTGCAGGCCTCTAAGACAGATTGTATTAAATACCTTCAAAGCAGATTATTATATCGCCTCTATTAATAAATTTTACATTGTAAACTTAAAATTAAAAAAAACTAAACTTAAATACATGCAATCTAATCCCCTGGCGAAATTTAGCCAAAGGCTACTCTGTTTAACCAAGGGATTAGATGCAAAGTAAAAAAAAAATAGAGATAAAATAAATAAGTAATTCTGACTGCAAAGCAGTAGACAGGTAGGCAGATGATGAAGGGACAAAGAATTATTGCTTACTGAAGAGGAAGTGTCTTAAATTTCGTTTAAAAGTTTTTAGATAGAGACCTCGCATATCGAATGGCAAAGAATTATAAAACTTGACAGCATTGTATATAAAACTTCTCCGAATGAAGACGTATGAAGAGACATAGTAAGCATATAATTATACCGAGTATTTGCAGAGTGCACCTGTATCCCAGGTATCAATTCAGAACTAAAAGATGTAGAACTTTTTGTTGAAAGTAGAGTATATGTATACACTCCCAAATGATACTTGCAACGATTTTCCATGTTTAACCAGCCTAGGTCTGAAATTTTTTGCGTAACAGTCATAACGACGTAAATTGTACATAAATCGACAACACCAATTTTGCGTTTTTTGAATGCGGTACGTCAGATGCATCAAGACAAGGACCATAAATAAAGTTACAGTAATTGAAATGTGATAAGACCAATGATTCAGAGAGCATTTTCATTTTCAAAATTTCTCGAATGGCATATAACAGTTTTAAGGAAGAGTAAGTTTTCTGAAGTAATTTACAGACATGTTGTTTAAATCGTAAGTTAACGTCTAAGATAAGTCCTAAGTTCCTAGCTGAATCTACAACTGGAATTTGCTGATTATTGAGGCGTAGATTATGATCGTTTTTAACCATTAGGGTGTGGTTTCGATTTCCAAAAAATAGTAAACAAGATTTATTGCTATTTACTGTAAGATTATGTTCGAAAGAAAGCTGAGTGATCTTTTGCAGGTCACGATTGATGTCTTCATAAGCCTGGGCTCTTTCGGAAAAAGCAAAAGATTTATACATTTGCGTATCGTCGGCATACGCTTGAATTTTACAGTTATAACAGACTTTAGAATATCTGCCGTATAGATAATGTACAACAAAGGTCCCAAAACTGAACCTGAAGATCGATGTGCTCTTGAAGCTCTTGACACACTTTGTGCCCAAACCAGAGATGCGTGCCAAAATAACGTTATTCTTTCGGTTTTTAATTATTAGGTTTTTAAAAGCATCCCAGTTTTCTTACAATTGCCGTCCTGGACATCAATATAAAACAAATTATATTATATTTACAGTAATGAAGTTGCCTGCAACAACTCAACAGCAAACTGCAGAATTTCGGAGGTCAGTTTATGACGACTCCGTTAAGTGTCCAACACCAGTACGGGTACCACGACGGCATTTTCATCTGAACCATTGAGTGACTTACGCTACTATCTATCAGCACGTGCCTTTTTGCAGATTTTAAGTAAAACAATATTCATTGACGCGTACTGGGAACTTTCAGTTTTAATCTTCTTTTGAGAACAGTTTCCGCGGAAAGGTGCTAGTTTGGGTGGATGTGTTTGAACATCTGTGTGCGAACGCTTTTTCGAGTACACATGCTATCTGCAATTTGGTGGTCCATCAAAGGATACGCGTGTTCAGTTGGGACGGGTTTTGACGGGTTTTGACGGGTCTTGACTTCTGTGCGTACAAAGCTACTACTTGCGAAAGAGCTACTGTCGTACGTATGTGTTGCTCGTACACAGGTCGAATGACGGTTGTGTGCAAACAATACAAATTCCATAAAAAGTGGTCGCAATGCATTTTCTGAATATCGAAAATTACCGTAATGTTGATTTGGGGAAAATATGAGAATATAAACAGTGTAACTATCAAAAATGACGAACAACACAACATTCGTTATGATTCGTGTCGCTTTCATTATTATTATTGTTGTTGTTATACGAAATACAATGCATTATTTATGTTTTATTTCGGGCGAATTGCAAATTGGTTACGATGTTAATTTCGAATTATATCATTGTTTACGTTCGTGCACATTACTCAACACCTATAATACTACATAGTAAATATTACGCAATTTATTAAAAATAAATTACGTTTTCCACATCATTCTCGAAACGCGCTAATTTACACACAAATCGATTTAAATCACCACACACGCGGTAAACAATAGATGACAAATTTTAAATGATATCACGCTCGTCATGCGTTAAAATCTGACGTGTGATGTCACCCCTGTGACTTTTTAACGCCCATCCAGGCATTATGTTTCCCATTACCATCCATTATTTTAAAACATTTTTCAAAACTAGGCCTTTAAAGATTGCTTATTTGTGTATACACTATACAAAAATATTTATCATAATATTTTTATAGGTTATAACTCTGTAAACAAACTAATGATGTTAAATACTCAGATCGTGCTTAAGGTATCATAAATTCCCAAGCATTAATCCAAAATAATGTTTAGTTGAAGTCTAGACTGAATTAATAAAATACAGTTTGAGTAAGCATAAATTTCGTACTACGTGACTGTAGAATTTAATTGAGAGCGAAGAACGGATGACATAGCGTTCAATAATCTGCTTGCTTATCTTTTCCTTTAGGATATATGGTCCAATAAAAAATTGAAAATTGATTATAGGAAAAAAGTTCATTACACAAACAATTAAATGAATATAAGGAAAAGAAAGCGATCGCTTTCAGCCGCTTAACGTATGTTACTTCTGCCCCTGTGTATACGTTAAAAAGGATCGCGCTCAAATGCCACGCATTATCTTGATACATAAAGGAAGAAGAAAAAAGCCGATATGAATGCACGATCTTCTTTTAAAACATGTGGTTCCTTTTGCAAAAATATAGCCTCCTTGTCGGACACGCAATACGTATTGTAATGTGGCAAATTATATTACACACAGCACGGAATTTAAATTTCGCTTTTTGAATCTTGTCGACAGGTCTTACAAAATTAATGTGTTTATTTCAAGTATTTTGTTGAAACCTGCATTTAGTGTTAAATAATGGTCATTAAATAAGGTAGAATATATCATACACACATGCATGAAACATATACAAGTTGCTTGACCTGCATTGACCCCTTTTTTAATAGTACTGCAATTTGAAATACTTATAAATTTACAATGTTAAAATAAAACATGACATGTGAAACGTTCCATTCAATATCACTCAAAAGGCAATTCTCACGTTGGTTGTGAAAATACAAGAATAAACAAAAAAAGGCGCATCTTTACTAATGTTGCTGAAAAGTCAATTTGAGATGGGTAGTCACCCTGCTATGTTTTGTCCACAATACTAAAATATCGAAATTTCTTATGGTCATTCAGGTTTTTAGATTCCGTAGGTCCGATAGCTCATAAATCCGACAGAAAACCAATGAATTACGAAACACTTGTCGATCGATTTTGGCTGTTTTTTCTTCAGCACGTCCAAGGCCATCCGTAGGCAGCCAATTAGAAAAAACTCGAGTTTTTCTGGTTTTTTCAAAACTGGCAATCGAGTTGGCGTTTTCAGAGTAGAGTTATCGAAGTTAGTCCAAGGAAAATTTTTAATTTTGCAAACAAAAACTCGACGGTTCTAAGGCAGTTAGAAAATCGATTTGTCAAATTCCTCGATAAAGAAACACTTGATGATCGTACGAACGAGGTCTCATAATTATGTTAAATCACTGAATGTTATTTCATTTTTGAGATACACCGGAACAGTGCCCCTACCGAAATGCAGGAGGTGATAAAACCAAAGAGGATCGAACCGTACCTTGATCAGTCTCTTTAGGAGACTTCTACCTGACATACTCGAATCCTCTTATTTACACTATTTACTCGTAAATGCGACTCTCATCTTTTTTTTTATCGGAGAAAAATTCTTGAAAGCTATTGGATTTTGTCCATTTTACCGAATTTCCTGATTTTCTAGAATTCCTATGAGTTTTCTGAAAATTAATATATATATACATACCTACCTATTCTAGTCTATTATGCGCAACCGAGACTTGTTTCCACGCAACGATCTCTCTTGCACAGAAATACAATCACTAAGTTTGTGTGAACACCACAAGTTTCCTTCTCGAAAAGGAAAAGTACGAGATCCATATCTGACCTGTTGCGATTCTTATTTCTGCAAAAATAATTTTGAGAAAATTGACTCAATCGTTCAAATAAAAATAGATTTACAGCTATTAAAGAAAAAGTTGTCAAATCCTCAGTTCTGGGGATCTACTGTCAGCTCTGGCAACGGTGAATTTACAGCTATTGTTCGCCTCTCTTCCACAATATTTACAAAATTTAAAGTCATTGGTTAGTTTATGGTTTTCGCCAATAGCGGTTTTTCTGAAAGTCAGATTTAAAAAATTCAAATTTAGAAGAAATTACCTGAATAATAGTCTCGCCTTTATTGGCGACTAGGATCGGCTCAAATCATGTCAGTGTCATCAAGCAAAGATTGTTTTTGCGCCTCCGTAGGTGTCCATAAGAGCTCCTCAAGAGCTCCGAAACAGACATGGGGGGATGTTCCTTGAGCTCCAAATATCTTTGTGGAATATCGGTGTGGTAACAACCCTACTTTTGCGTCGCTTAAGAAGTGGAGCTTTCAAGTTGGGCCTAATAAGCCTAATGTCTTGGAAATTTCAGACAAAATCATTAAATTCCCTGATTTTTATTTATATTTCTCTAATTCCAAGGAATTTTCATGACTTTTTTCCTCACTTTTTCAGGTTTTCCCTGTTTTCCACGCCAAGGCTGAACTCTGATTTCTTCCGGTCCCTCAATGCGGTGCCCATGATCACAGTGACTGAAAATTCCAGGTTACCACGTTAATATTGTGCAAAGCCGACTACTTGGTTCTCTAGATTCAAAATCTCATTTTAGACAACTTTAGGAGACTCGTTACCCGTTCCTGTCTCGATGAAAACTCTTTCGAGAGCAAAAATGGGAGAAAAGACAATAAATATCGCAATGAAATAATTGATTTAACTGACTAGTTTTCGGGAAATTCGATATATACTGATACGACCGCTAGATTGTTTAAAAGCAGAAGAAGTAATTCTTTGAATATAAATGGATGGTGAATCCTCAATTATCGACTTCCACCGATAAGAACACATCAAAATATTCCAAATTCGGTCGTTGTGGTAATAGGAAGTTCGATAGAAATCACACGATCACGAAATTCAAAGTAAACACATTTCAAGCACATTTTAACTGACACAGACAGAAACTACCTTATCCTAGTACAATGAAAGAGAAAAAATAATTTCTTCTCTTCGTCAATTTGTCTCATTATCATAGACGTTCAAATTGACCTCAAGAATTGGAGGTGGAGCTGAAGCATAACGAAGAGATCGATGTAATTAGACTTAGAATCAATCATGTTCTTAATCATCAATTTTGATAGCACAAGCACACAAACGTGATGGACGTGTATTGGTACAGGCTGGTCGAGGAGACCGCTGAGCAAAAACAGGGTATATTCAAATGCGCTAAATTCTTTTTCAGCAAAAGTTTTGGTATTTTGTTCCATCATTACATCAAACTGGAAAAACTGCTGCATGGGATCACAGCCACATAAATTTAAGAAAAAAAGCAATCAGGGTACCCATCGATATCAAGAAATCCCATTTCCCTGATTTTTCCAGGTCCATTTTCAGCAATTTGACAAAGACAAGACTTTTTAAGAAAGTAGCTAAATTCCCATGTTGAAAAAATCAAATAATTTGAAAGCAGTCGATAGGTATGGTTAGATAAAATAAGGAAGGCCAAAAGGTATGCAACTTTCATCAAAATCTTCTCTGGCTCTTTTAGTTGGATCTTGAAAGAGTGCAGCAAATCACCATCAGGATGTTCCCGATTTCCTATAAAACTTCACTGAGAATCGACGCTGATTTTGCAGTTCAGATTTGAAAGATTTCAAATAACAAAAGTTAGAAGCATAAAAGCCAAGATAGTAAATCATCAACAGTATATTGAGCAAAAATGATATACCAGGAGAGCGATAGTGAGACATTAAGCATAAAAAGCAAAAGAAGACCAACAGACTATACCAATAGAAGTAAATGATAAGAGGAAAGTTGCATAAATAAAGACAGCTAGAAACGAAATGAAGTATTAAGACACATATGGTGTGCTGAACATTAAAATGGGAGGAAAAATGAGAAAGAAACAGAAGGCGAGAAATAACAAGAAAAAGAAGAGGAAAGAAAGCAAACCATGATGTATAAGATGCTAAAAGTGACTCAAACTCAGGTTCCAAGACAACAGCATAAGAAGGAAAAAATCGAGAAAAAAAGAAAAGATGAAGTAAACGTGACGCAGAGGGTAAAGAATTAACTAAGGAAAAAGGCAGAAAGATAGGACCAAGAGCAAGGAAAAGAAGGGAAGTGAAAACAAGCAAACAAAATGATACAAGGTAAATATTTGAACAAAAAGAAGAGCGAAGAGAAATACAAAAATATGGGACAAACCATTGAAAAGAAGAAAAGTAGGAATGGGAAAAACAACAAAAACGAGTTAAAAGGAGCAACTGATCAAACAGAATGAACAGAAACGGAGAAAAATGAGGCAGAAGCCATGTAAAGTAATTGAAGATAAAGAAGAGAAGAAGTAGAAAAGGACTAAAAGAGATAAAATACAAAAAAAAAACAGAAAGAAGTGAAAAATGAAGGAAAAGGGGAAAAGACAAACTTTTAATGCATTCAACTTGAGTATCAAATATGACGCGTCTTTGAATCTTTTCAGTCTCAGTATAACAGAAACAAATAGTACTGCATCCATTGGAAAATCAGGATGCCTGATACCTTGAGATAACAAATGGAAATTTTAATACTCTCTTCTAGGATCCCCCTGACTTTTCCCTAACCTTTATGCTGAATAAATTCCCCGACTTTTCCAAGATTTCTAGAGTTTCCAGGTTCCTGACTACCCTGAACAATCCAGTAAGCTACAAAGCAAAAATTTATTTGTTGATATAGGGCAGCAAGCATTAAAAAGAATAGAAAGAGAAAAAATATCATGACAACATCGAGAAGAACAGTAAACATCAGAAAAGGTCCGAAAAGAAGGAAAGAAGATTAGAATCAAAAAAGAAAGAATTAGGAAAAGAGGAAAAGCGAAGCGAGCAGATTTGAATATAACAAAAGACTCTGTCTCGTTCAAAGTTGATACACTCATTTTGTCATTTCCAGGCACTTCAAGCTTTGCTTTCAGTGATAAAACCAAAACTGATTGAGAACAAACAGTTGTTTCCTAAGAATTTGCAACAAAAGAATTTATTTGAATTATCTTTTTATAATATTTGTTTGATATTTACAATTTTGAGGAAAATTTTCTATTTAATCCGCATTTATCAAAAGTACCAAAAAGACCGTGGTAAGCTTTGATCACTTTATCTAGCAATTCCAAGAATGGTAACTTACTTACAATCGATTGGTGCGTTTTTCAGAAATGTACTCTTTTCACTTAAGCCGCATTGCTTTTCATACCATCCGCCAACGCAGGTAGAATTTTGATTTAATAGCAACAATTGATTCTACATCGTGGTTTGCTCAAAGTTACAACGTAAATGCCACACAAAAACTATAGTAGTATATCAATGCGGATTTTGGACCACCCTGAATGTTAGGTTAGAAGATGTCAAATAAAACTGTATTGCCATTTATTTTGTCTAATTAATATTTACAGCAGAGTTAACAAAAGATCGATTGTAACTACCGATTAAGAACGGAAATGAAGACGCTCTTTATCTTATGAATCACGGCAACAGCCTCTCCTAGTTTCTTCCGAGCAAATCAATTAGAACAGAAGAGAAATTTCAAATTCGTCTAAAAGTTGAATCATTCCAGTCACGCTTCCGTTTCTCCTGAATCACTAATTATGACAAGTAGCTGACACATGTTCTATTCAAATATGAATTCGCTACAAATGACCTGTTTGCAACTAACACTTAAAGCAATGTTTCTTTTCTTCACGTTATTTTACAGTCCTTAAATATTTTAACAAAAAATTTTTAATTGCCTTGGTAATATTAGAACACTCGAGGTATTTACCGAAGAAACAAGCGAAACCTACCCGTATATCAATTAAAGCGACGTTATTAGATAAATTACATTTTAATATTAATAGCAATAAAATATTCTTGAGCAAATTAATTAAATAGCGTGCACTTCCTGTGTTGCCATAATCCATTAAACACGGCAAAATATAAAATAAAACATAAAACGCCTTATAATTTAATTTGTTCTTAATGGGATTCAAACTGCACGTTACTATCGATTATGAATAATAATAATAATAATAGAACTGACTTATCATCCGCTTTATGAATTAACTGTTTCACCGACATCAGACAATCAGCTGTAGCAGAAACAGATATGCGTTACATGTTTTATCAGTGTAAGTGCAGAGAACAATGCCTTTAACAACCAAGACAAGTTTAATGTAGCCAGACATATCAAGAGTAACATCTAGAGTTGATATGGCAACATCTTGATGTTCTGTAGCAACAATAACATATTGTTCTGGTGATGCTATAGCACATACTAAAAATGATTTTTTATCGCCCAAAGATTTATTTTGGAATCGAGTAGCAGCAAACTTGCGCTACGGTTCGTTTAGATATTCTGTACGCCGTTCTCATTTTCAGGGCGACAGATGCCGGCGCCTCGGGTTCCAATTTGGTTAATTACTTTCTTGTGTGTCGCACCGAGTTAGTTCACAAAATGTACCCTAGACTCCAGTCGTTAAGAGCTGGTACTATTTTTAAAAAAATAGCAAGTATTTACTTACGTAGAGAAAACGCTACTAGTTGTAGTTGTAGTAGTAGTAGTAGTATTGATCGTATTTAATTAAAGCAACAACCATTTCTTTTTCTGTCTCTTGGAAACGTTCCAAAACAGAATTTTTGTTCGAGATTTTTTGTTGCAGAAAAACTTGCACTTTTTACCTAATTTATTTCGAGACGAAAAAAGTTTGAAAAAACAGTGTCGGATGTTAATTTAATGCTGGGAGTTAAAGTATACGAGTACACAGAATTATAATGAATTATTAATATTTGTGTTAACCATATTTTATCATCCTGTGTACACGATGACACGATTTTAATTAAAGGGAAATTAATTGTGCTAATATACAACATGCGTTTATCAGACTAAATTAGTTGTGGTGTCTATAGCATATCACAAATTGCTATTAACGAGAGAGGTGCCATTTTCTGGCTCTTAAATAATTTAATAGAATACACATCTTGTAATAATAATTAATTAAATGTTTCAGAATTAGAAAAAATGAATCATTGTAAAATATAAAAAATGTTAGTACTGCTCCACTAACAGCTAACGCGCGGATAATAAATCTAAACATACATTAGCATACGTGTAGGATCAAGAAGTTTCCAATATAACCTAAAAGAGGGTTTGCGGTCAAAATAGCGCCATGAAAGCAGCGTCTACTAAATAAAACCCAAAATACTTGAATGCAAATGATTTGTTATTCGTTCTTTGAGTAATTGACGAACTTAGTCAGAGGATAGTATCTAAAATAATTAAATAAATTAACTTTCTCAAGGTTCCAACTAAGCGTTCTAATTCAATTCTTCTAAGCTCATGCCCAGAAGCCGCCTAATTAGAGCTAGTTGGTAAGGTAAATATTCTTTGTGACTATTATAGTACTCCTCATCTGCAACGGTAAGATAATTTCTGCGCTATCGCCCTACTGGACAGCCTTATTCAGTAAATTCCCTGAGTCTTAGACACTTAGTTAGCATATAGTTAGTTAGTTATACATATCAAACAATGACTTCCTTTGTTAAAAATTTAAAAAAATAAAAGCTGAGCTTGATAAGAAATTATTCACCTATCGAGAGGTGCAAATAGAATCGCTTTCAAGATCGACTTTATTATTTTGGCTCTAGGAAGGTCCAGGTGCGGCCAGTACTACGGCTTGTAGATGCGCACCTTTCTGACTGCAGCTTGTTGCGTGGTTTGCAAATCGGATGCAAACCGGCCAACAAATGTAGCTGCTCCCTCTCCACTTTTGCACCACGACTTACCGTTGACTGATACCTCATTCACATTAGAAGCGTTTGGCTAATAATCCTAAGCAAATATGCTATTTACATCTTACATTTACAGTATAACAACCTGACTAGGAAGTTGATAGAATTCCTTTCTGGGGCTCTAAGATGGCTACTATACACGCGCACCAGCTTCACTTTCGAATGATCAGTTGAAGATCTTTCATTACGAGGTTTGACATCCAAAAACGCTTTGTAAATTCTGAAACTGTTTTTTTTTCTTTGAAATTATCCCTTACAAACAAGCTTCAAGATCTATGCGTCCTAGATATCATCCTATTTCAGGATTTTAGATGTGGACTGATATCGTTATAGTCTTTAAATGAGAACGTGATCATGATGTAGGGTTCGATATTCAAAAGAGTGAAATAATTTGTTTTCACCTAACACTACATTTTTCTCAGCTCATGTTTACCAAAACCAGGGTCAACGCAAAAACGTGCAAATGAACCAATTGCAGCCAACAGGCGCATTAGAGAATACGACAACCGATACTGATATTTAAAGCATCATGCACCAACACAATTACCATACAAAAGCATCTTAAAAAATTCTGCTATAGTTGTCATCAGAATAGCGCCGATACTGATCTCGAAATTCTTCGAAGTGATAATCTGTTGGTTATTTAGTATTTACGAGTATTTAGAGCAGATTTCCAGCGTTTTTCTCTGAATTCTCAACGTTCTTTCCAGAATATTCAGACATTTAATGGCATTATGAAAACCCATACCTGTAAGTAATCATTTAAAAAATTCCCGAGACTTCATTTCAGAAGGAATATTCCCCATATGGGAATTTATTCTTTTCTCACTTATTTAAGTAGTTTTGGATTATTTTAAAGCACCTCAGTATTTATGAACAAATGTGGGATCTAGCAGCGAGGTGACGCCCGATAGGATGAAGAATACAGAAGACACTTCTGGGCGCCACCTGCCACGCTCCATCAGTTCAACACTATCGTCAACCACCGTCACCGAAAGGCCGGTCCAGACGCAACGTTTTATCCAACGTTTTACCTGTTCAGTCAAGACGTTGGCAATTCGCGTGTCTACACAACTACGTTTTGATTACGTTTTGTCTGAGGTTTTTGCTCAGTTTTGTAGATTCAGCGATGGAAGAAGTATTACTGTTAGCTATTTTTTCGGTGTGTCTTGTGAAAAAAAAACAGAAAATGCACATTATGCTATACGCAAACGGTGGTGCAGAGAGTGGTTGCTTAAAAGAAACGGGTATTCTCATGTGAAATTACTTCCAGAATAAGCTTGCCTTTTTTATCGCGGTCACTGTAATATTTAGATTTAACTTTCCACAAACAGATAATTCACCTAGAAATTCACGCGAACATTGACGCAAATCAGACATCTTCGACAAATAAATACAATACAAATCTGTCGTTTCCTTGGAAAACTATGCTCGGTTCATACGTTTTTCGGCGAGAGCTCCGTCTTTGTTCAGTTCAGGTAAAATCTTCGTTTTGCTATCAATACGCAACGTCTTGACTGAACAGGTAAAACGTCGGATAAAACGTTGCGTCTGGACCGGCCTTAACAGCAACCGGATGAGTGTCTTGTCCAGTCGTTCCATTCAATAACTCGCTCAAGGTTGGAGAGAAGCTACCCGGCTTCTAAAGCTTCTGCTCCCGAATGGAAGCAGAAATGCGATTATTGTTATTATTATGAACAAATAACTGTACAAAAATTATAAACAAAGGGGAATCTGGTGAATCCTCGATTCCCCTATAGCACATACTACATAATTACCTGACGGCGGATCCCGCCCCGTAGAGACAGTACTGTCTTATTAGTGGCTGGCTAGTCAAGTACGCTACCAGTACTTCTAGGGATACGCCGTTCGATAATCATAAGCCATGAAGGATTCACGTGAACTGCAGGTTTGAGTTTGGACTCTGCAACACTGACAAATACCCGCTAGAGGTACAACACTCCAAAGAGAAAGAAGTGATGAACTGTTGGGTTTGTAAAAGTAATGTTAGATACCCCAATAATCAACAAGTAACGTTTCGCGTAAAGTATGGAAAAAATGAATCGAATAAGTAAATTCCCAGTTTTTGGGGCTTAGGGAATATTTTCCACTCACATTACCATCTAAAGTTCTCAGATTTGTACTTTTCGTACACTAACAGATTATCTAAATTCGTAATTTCGAACTAATAATCTATTGGTTATTTAGTGCCTACGAGTGTTTAGAATAGCTTTCCAGCGTTTTTTCCATAATTTCGAGACATTTAATAACGTTATAAAAACCTACATCTGTAAATCCCTAAGTA
This sequence comes from Ignelater luminosus, assembly GCA_011009095.1. Taxonomy (NCBI): domain Eukaryota; kingdom Metazoa; phylum Arthropoda; class Insecta; order Coleoptera; family Elateridae; genus Ignelater; species Ignelater luminosus. Next base: position 52,339 of record VTPC01091078.1, on the reverse strand, counting down.
CGATTTGCAACCTAACAAGTTGTGAATTCTACACATGCCATTTGCATACCGCCACGGATTTATCTAAAGCAGCATCCTGTTTCCCACACAAAGTCCGCGCGTCATAACCAAACCTGCTATCAAAAACTAAGGTAAAATAAAAAAGGGATATAGAAGGTTCAAGTCCAAGACATTACAAAAATTAACACAACATAAATTAAACAAAACCAAAGATAAGATTTTAGGTTAGCCCACTAGCTGTTTCTTGAAGGATTCACAATAATAGCAGTGTCCACTAGATCTGCAAAAATGAAGATAAATTCGGGACAAATCTTTTGTTACACCACTAAATGGATTTATAATATACATGAAGCAGTAACACCTTTCGAACTGGTTGACACAAAATCCAAGAGTTGAATTCGAGCAAAAGATGAAATTAACAATTTTTACCGTTTGCGAAGCCATATATTTCCATAAACTTCAAATTAAGTATTCGCTTATCAAAAATAACCACTGCTACATATCTAACAAGTGACAAGTGTAGAAGAAACAGATGCAAATCACAAATCAACTTAACGTTTAGCTAAAAATCGTTAAAAGAATCAAGTTTTCTTCATAGAGAAAAACTTGAAAAGTCGCAATTTCTCTTTATTTCTGCCTGTTTCATATTTACATTTCGAAAATAATAATTTATGTGTGAAAAACTATGCCGGACATTAGATCAGCGTGTTTCGTGCATGTCACCTGTTTGAATATTAATTAGCGATCAAATATTCACACGCGTTTATTTGTTCTAATATTACTAAACATGACACTCGTGAATAATAAGTGTAAATTACAGCCTAATTGTTATTTAAATTGCTTAATTTATTTATAGGTGGTCCAATTATATTTCAAATAAAATTGCGTGTACTACATAAATATGTAAGGTGAAAACTTTTATATTATCGGATAAAATCTACAAGTAGCAAATTTTAATCTTTGAAGGTAAGTTATACCATAAAGCAGGTGTTGTAAGAAATGCTAAAATAATGGTGAGAGATGTTCGAGATAAATTAAACGGTTTTTGTTAACAACGCCTATCATAACTATACAATCAATCTTGTTGTCCCCGTTTTATCTTTCCTAATAACAATAAAACAATTAAATCTCGCTTGGTACATACTATATGAATGCTAATATAATTTAAATAAGTTGACATGTATGTAAGTGGAAATCGGGAGCATAAAACTTGAATACTTTATGTACACTTCGTAGTCAAAACGCAAACTTCCATTTTATGTTTTATGCAACCGAAATTATTTTGGACGTGTGCCAGCCACAACATTTCTGCCCAACAAACTTTATAATAATAACATGAAAGAAAAACAGAGATCGTGTACTACTATGTGTTATTTCCGTGAAAGGATGAAAACTGGAGATTGCTTTATTACATTCTGGAAAATTATTGCAGAGAGCGTAACGCGGCGTAATGGGAATTGTCTGATATATTGGAGATGCATATCGGTGCGGATTATTATCTGATCAGAATTTAAAACTCACAATGATACCGTTCGCTTTGCATTTAATTGGCACGAGAGCTCTACCTGTTAATTGACTGTCAGACGATGTAGCTGTTCTTTGGCGTCGGAAAACTACTGCGTAACATCTAGGATTAAAATCTAATAATACAGGCAGTTAACGAATAGTAAAGGTGGATTTATTATTCCGTCTTCCTTTAGTTGTTATGCAAGGAACAGGTGTGTGTGAGGAGTGTTTTCAACACTTCATATCTCGCGTTTTGTTACACAATAATTAAAAGGGGGAAAGAGTTGTTAGGATTTTTCAAAACTGCATTAATATGATTATAAGTATCATACTATATCTCTAATAGAGTTATAACAATCTACAGAACAGACAGTCCTCGTTTTACAATGTTGATTATGTAATGTCAAAATAAATTTCCACACACCGAATTTCATGCCAAAGTGAGATTCTTTTGAAAAGTTACTTATCACATGTTTTCTGAACAATCTAAACTATAATTACTGAAATAAAAACAAAACTGTTGGCAGATTTCATTGGTTCGCTCTCAAGTGTCTTTTAACATTGACGGCTAAGCCCGTCGTCGATTGTTTGTCTACTAGCACACTTTTGAAATGCGACGGGTATGTCCATCTTTTCTATTTAGTGGATTGTAGCAGTCAATGTTACATTAGTATTACGCTCCACTGTCCTTCCAGACAACAACTTTGGTACGGGAATCTTACATGGTGCGTCTTTCAAGAAATATCAGGTATCTTATAGATGTTAGTTGCATTATCTGTGGCTGTTTAGCGTATACTTGAAGGTGTTAAAGACGCCGTAAAGTTCGAGTTTCAAGCTAGTTATTGTTAGGTATTTGACAAAATGATAGTTGATTATCAAATTCATGATAGATATATTCATTCCCGTTAGATGGCGCTTTAATTTTTTCATGCTCTAGTGTTATATTATTTAGTGATTTGATATAAGGCAATTTGCGTTATTTTTTAGTTTTTTAAGTTAGTTAGGTGTTTTGCAGAGCATGTTAACATTAATATGTATAAATCCTATAAACATCTAGATTCAGGAGGATTTTAACAAACATCTAGACGTTCATACATGCTTTAATCGTACAAAGAGTTAATTTCTATGTGGTCAAACTTAAGATGTTAGATAGCAATAGACTCGATAAAAATATGACACGACAACAAAGTAACCACATCAAAGACAATATATCAGCAAACGATACCAAACCCGGAAGGAAAAATGTCAAAACACTAAGCTCAAAAGTGCAAAGTGAACGAAAAGGAAACGCAGAAACTAATACTGTGGTATGAAGAGGTTGTTAGACTACCATGACGCCGATGATGATTCCGTAATCAATCCCGACTTCACTGCAGGTGAAGAGAATGACATAGAAAATGTAACTACCTCAGTCAAGTTAAACAATTTTTTGCTTGTTCAATCCTTGGAATTTATATGTAATGACGATCTGCTAACATACATACACAACAAATAATTTAAAAATACATGTGTACCCACTCTTATTAGAGTTATTAACACAATTAATAATATTTTGAAGTAGACAAGAGTCTTTAATGAGAGTGAGTGTACAACAGTAAAATGAGATTTCTCAAAAAAAAAATCAGTAATATCTGACCACAATAGCCTACTTCCCAAAGGGTTCCACTAGATTAGGTCAAATAAGCGTTTTCTCCTGGCTCAGATTCGTAAATTTCATGATTTCTTCACGTCTGTAACTCGTAAACGATGAATTTTTGTTTTTCTTTTCCGGATTTCCGGTGTTCCAAGACTTCAAATGCATTTAGTAAGATACCAATTTCCCACGCTACCTCCAATTGCATTGAAATCGTCGAGTGTCTCAAGTCTGTTAAGAATTTAACAATCAAAATTCGGAGTACAGTACCACGGCCAACTATAATAAGTCAAATTGGGTCAAAATGAACATCTTAACGGAAAAACAATAAAATAGCTCCGCAACTGACTCATACCTTGAGTCATTTAGCACCATTCACGACAAAAGAAAGTGGAAGTGAAAAAAAACAAAACAACAATCTTCTTTACCTGACACGTACAGTGTATCCCAAATTCATGGCTCACCATTGGTAACTCGGAAATCGTAAAAGATACGAAGTCAGTTAAATTAGAAAAAAGTTGCCTATTTTGGAGATAATTTACTGATACCTTTCTTTTTTCAAAAAAATTCACGGCTTACTAGATATTCCCTAAAAACAAAATCATCTGATTTCTCTAAAGGGAAATATCTCAGGAAAGAGCAAAGACAGAAAAGGTGTTTTAAGAGAATTTATTCCAAAACACAAATGAATCATTTTCTCCATCGCCTTCTTAATAGAAAACCTACTTGATTTTCATATTACTGAACAGCACGCCTTAATTGCTTTTCAGTGATGATGGTTTGACACAGCCATTATTTTGTTTTACCGAGTTCTGAAGTGAAAACTGTTTTACATCGTAGCGTGCCATGGCATCTAACACACGAAAATCGTGGATTTTTATCAAATCAATTCATTTGTTATGCAAAAATCTCTAAAACAAAATAAAAACGTTTTTAATGTTTTACCGGGCATTAGCAAACACTAGCTGACTGGTTATTTGACGCTATCTGTTAATGTCCGGTAAAGTTCTTCTACATTCTCTTGTTTTAGCAATTGTTGCATAAAAAATCAATCAATGGTTTTCATATGGAAACTGCTTTTCACTTCATAACTTGATAAAACAAAAAGATACCTATGCCAAAACTTAAATCACTAAAAAGTATTTAAAACGTGCTATTCAGCAATATGAAAACCAAGTAGGTTTCATTTAATTAAAAAAAAATGTGTTTACGTTTTGTAGCCGAAGGAAAACAAAAAACGATCACGAAACAGATTTTTTTCGTGTTTTAAAGAAAGTCTCGTTTCTAGCCGTAAAATTGTTTGAAAAAACGAAAGCATCAGTGAATCTGCAAACTCAACTCGCTTATCTCTTTTCGTTATCGGGGAAAATTTCTACAATTCAATTTGGGTTAATTTCTCGTGTATTTTAGAGGCTGAATGACACGATAAAAGACAAAAACCTGTTCACTGGTTCCTAAGTAGAATAAAACCTCGCAACGGCGACTCCCTGGTGACAGACATCTAAAGATCAGGATTTGATAGTGTGAATGAGTAGATAGGCTTGTGCTCCCTATCTCCGAATCACAGGTGATTTTTGCCGTTTTCTGAAACTCAATGTGTAAATTTTAAATTGATATATTCAGCAGAGTTGAAACTTTTTAAAAAAATTCATTAAAAGACCTAAAAAAATCTTTGGTCTGGCTTGCTAGCCGCCCAAAATTTCGGCGCATTTTTCTCAAGTGATCCGTTAGACTACCACCTAACATTTCCAGCAACAATATCTAAAGAAGAGATTTCGTCGCCAACAACACAAAGTGTCGTATCTCAAAATGTTCGATTTTTCGTCACCAGGTGGCGTTATTAAGTGAGGTCTTGGCTCTCACAAAGGGCAAAATCTCACAAATAGACTTTCTCGTAAATCTGAGATACGACGTTCCGTGTTACTGGCGACCATTTGAGCAAATACTGAGATGTCTAAAGAAGAGAAAGGTTCTAAAGATGATTCTCTCTACAAGGTTCTTTGTTAAGAAAATTTGTTGAAAATAAAGAAAAAGTTTATTATGTCAAAAAAGATTTTAATTTTTGGATGAATCATTCTTACTGCAACCTAAGTATCGAATACAATTATATGAACTTTCTTCAAGTGACGGCCATATCTTGAACATACAGATTTACAAGGGTAAATCGAATTATGACTATATCGATTCGAATCGAAATTGTTTAGTAAAGCGTTTGATAGCTCCCTATTTGAATATGTATGGACCAATTGACAATAAGAATTCCCTGACTTTTCCAGGTTTTCCAGCAACTTTTCCATAAATTGCCAGAGCGTACGTTTTAAATTTGTGCCATTGGGTATTGCCATTTATATGATAATGTTGATGGCAGTAAAAAAAATCACAGAAAAATAGAATTATCGTCTAATATTGCCGTTATTGCTTCTATTGCACCTATAGTCAGAAGTGACAAAACCCCTCAAATACAACTGCTGCCTGCCATTTTCATAATTGTATCCATAATAATTTCGTAATTGCAAAAGTGGGCTAAAGAGATGGATTAATTCAATTTGCATTAAACGTAACCTTTTTTTCTTAACCATTGTAGCAGTGTACGGGGAGGGACAAATTAGTTATCATTATCGATTATCTGGTATAGTATTGGTTATAGCGAAAAACGGTTTTCGTGAACCCATGACAAAGAAGAGATCATGGACGAATCCGAGAATATCCCTATGTGTAGAGCATGCCTCCACAGTTTCCCTTTGTTCCACATTTTCACTTGACGAACAACGCAATTGCACTCACAATAAGATTCTTGTACATGTCAACATAATCCTTTTGTTTACATCAGAATACGAATACAGTCGCTATGAGTAAACGGTGCGACGTATTTTTCCCAACTTATGTTCATTTTCGATGACTATTTCAAATTTTCCCTGACCAGTTTCAGGATTTCCAGGTCGCTGAGAACCCTGTAGCACAACTGCAAAATTGAAAAAGGTACAACATGTATGGAACCGCAAACAGAATCTACGTGTTTTCAAGTGGAAAGACAAACGAGATGCCCTTATCATCACAACTGGCTACCAGCAAGGTCTTGTAGACACGCAGAATTGCTTTGGTCATAAACGACAACAATCAAGAGAGGTTACCGTTATCAACAGATCTGATCAAATGATCAGCTACTACTCGAGTCCTTGAAAAACGATCAGGTGATATAAGAAGGTGCTATTTCATATGTTGGACCTTTCATTGCAAAATGCACAACAACTTTGTCAATTCAAAAATGATATTTACTGAATTTCAAGATTATCTGATAAAAGTTAGGTTAGGGATAGATCCAAAGCAAGAACTTACTGAAAGAGAGTTTATACAATTTACTGAACCTTCAAAAAAAGTGAAAAAGAAATTCAACAATGGGAATAGCTATCCCGAAGACCCGTGAGCAAAAAAAGGTAAATATCATTTGAGGTGCAGAAATTGCACCATAGAAAAATAAGAAGAAAGCGATTTTAATGTCCTGCATATAATTAAATTTATTTGCATTTCTACTGAAGTTCACACTTTTCAAGATGCAAAACAAACTTTTTTTTAAATGAAAGTTTGTTGATATTGTCGCGATTAATTACAGAGTTACAGTCTTCAAAAACAGTAGGCCATAGAATTTCTTTTTAAAGAAAACAAGAGCTGAACAAAAGAACAACAAATGAAAACGTTTTATTTCGATATCCATTTAGCACACCCAATACTTCAGAACAAAATAAAAGACAACTGAATGTTCCTAGTTTTCTGAGACATCCTGTATAATTTTCTTTGCCAAATCAATTTAATTTCGATTTCCAAGCAAGCTATACACTAGTCCAAATTGGAACATCGAGTAAACATTTTTGTTTTTTAAATAAAAGTCCATAAAACTGCTAAATAAAATTGCCGATATACATTCCAAAGCCGCAGGAAAAATTTCAAACATTGTTTTGGTACAACTTTTAAAAAGTTATACCACAACTTTGTGTTTGTTCAGAACAAAATAATCACATTAAATCCGTTATTACAACAGAAACTTTGCTAACTTTAACTTCTTGTTTTTCAAATAATGTAAACTCAACTACCTTTCGGAACATTTATCGTGCAAACCAGAGCGTGTTCGCTGACAATCACATGTCAACAAATCAATATATTTCATCCGAAATAATCAATACCTCTCAACGAAATGCAAATAAATACACAGGATTCCTTTAAATAAACCGTTTCCTTCTGTAAAAGCGAATCCACATCGCCTTGCACATCCTCGGGCAAATAATCCCGTACAAGTGGGTGCACGGTCTACCGACTCCAGTCAGGTTACCGTCCTCATCGCATCTACGTCCCATTTTTTCGTTCCTCCCATGCAAGTTCATGCAGCGTTTGCTACGATGGGCGCTGCGCAGTGCGCAACTCGCTTGGGTTTACCAAATATAGGCGACGAAAATTAATATCAAATGAGAGTCGCTGCAGCGGCACGGATCTGATTACTTCCACCAAATAGAATAATATTGGACGAGTTCAATTGGCGTACAGTCATCATCAGCTGATCGGAAAAAATCTAATCATCAACTCGCCGATTGTGAAAATGATTACTGTGATTATCGCGATGTGAACTTGTATAATAACGATTTTAATTGCCATTTTCCCAGAATGCTAGTTATTTACCGGCAAAACGAGGTATTACCTGCAAGTTTGAATATTATCGAGCCCATTCATGCGTTTAAAAGATATTTTACCGTTGGAATTTAATAAATTGGTTTCGTGTCGGAGCCACGACATGGTATAGCATAATTAAGCGAGCAAGATGCCACTGATTAGTTAGTTTCGATCAGCTTAACACAAAATTAATTATGCAATAAAAATGTAGAAAATTAGAGAATATTCTAGTTTGAATGTTGAATCCTTTCACAATGTCTCGAGATAAACCGGACAGAAGAAATCATAATGCGTACAAACTTACAAGATGACGCAAGATATAAATGTAAAATAAAATAGAGAAATATCAGAAGATGGAATTTCAATTTCAAGCATTCGTAAAATACGCTGAAGCGCAACTTCATAAAATGTTTGGATATTCTTTAACCTTCTCTTCTTATTTTTCGATCCTTCTCTACTTATTCCTCCCTGATATACATTCGATATTTCACCCATAAATTGAAAATATACAAAAAAAATGCAATTCTGCATACTAGAACCGTCAGTTGTAGTAACACATCACATAAACTGTTCAAATCAAGTCAGGTCTTGTGCCAAAATGCCTAAGTCGACAAGGTTTCTTCAATTTAAGTTGAACACGGAGTGTGCGTACGCGAGGTGGTTTAAATCGACAAAGCCTTGCCAACGAAGACTTTTTAATACATGACTCGGTTAGAGTCGGCAACCATTTTGAACAATTACTACAGTAGGTTAGGTTTGAGATATGAATTTCACTAATTGTAAGAGGTAAACTAATTTTTAACGCAACTAGAATATTCTTTCTCTCCTACACCGATTAGATCAAGCCTCAACTAGACAACTTCTTCAAGAACAATTGCCTAATTCGCTAAGAAAACGTAGCGCTACTTGTAAGCCCCACAATCTGGTTTATGCATAATGGTGTTCTGATCCATTTTGGTACACAAGCCTCCTATTTCATCGGGTCCGGTTTTATGTTAAAAGACAGTCTATGTTATTTTAGTTGCCTTGGTAACTTTTTCATAATACATTTTTTTCCGTTTAGGGGACATCACTCTAGGACTGTAAGATCCACAATAACCAGGAAACGTCAGAAGCATTTTCAGTGTTGAGAACTAGAACGAAGCGAGCACATTTTGGATTACAAAGCTGTAATTTGAGGCACCTCCAGCATTGGTTAACTTGGCCTTAATGCTACTGTATTTTTAGATCCCTCAGAACATGTACAAACTTTACCTTCATCTATGTAGACTACACTGTCAAACTTCATCCACACCAGAACACCTACCTAGTTCTTTTGATATGGCAGCAATCCTACCTTGTTCACATAACTGTTGAAAATGTCCAACTCAAATACTAACAGAGCTGGGCAAAGTGCTTCAATTACCAAGTACCAAACACTGAACCGAAGTATAAAAAACAGTAATTGAAAACTTAATGCACCAGTTACCAAACAGACTAAAATTCAAGCCATACGCGCCAAGCACATTTTTGCCTACTAGGTGTTTTGATAAAATACTGAAAAGTGCTTCAAGCTCTTGTAAAATTATTTGAAAGTCTTGCAAAACTGATTTAAGCTCTTGTGAAAATGATTCAAGTTCTTGCGAAAACGGTTCAACTTTTCAAACACTGAAAAATATTAAAAATACTCAGAAAATCCTCGAAACACGTTACCAAAGTGATTTGTCCAGTTCTAAATTGTACATATACTTTTAGCTTGTCCTTCCAGAACGAAAACAGTCTCGACATCAATGCTTTCGAGAACAGTAGAAATTCCCCAACTGTCTTGGTGACTCGAGGACAGCGACTATTTCACGTCCATTAGAAATTCATAAAACGCTTCTGTCATGATAAATGCGTTCTTAAAAAAAAAAGAAGAATAAAGATAGAAGAAGTGTCCGATGCGAGTCGATGTCGAGCAACAGCGAAGCCCTTCGAGTATCCTACCTGAAAACTTCAATTGAAATAAAATCAGTTTAGGTGGAAAAACTTCATCCTAGAAAGACAAATAAACACGTTCGCATGCCTTCAGCTCAAACGTCAAAACTGAATTATTTGGTTAAATTTCTGCTTGAAAGTTAATTTTTGCTGATAAATTTGACTTTATGCGAGCCAGTTCGACACTATCGGAGACCTCAACAAAAAACAATAATCAATTCTCAAAAAATTAAAGGCACTGCCTCTACTTTACCAAATAGTTGCAGATTTAATTTTCGGCACTGTATTCTTCTTAAGAAATTGCAAAAACGCTCCAGGACACCCAAAAATGCAGAACATGTAACAGAAGATACTGCAATACTGCACTACTGAAGCATCACGTTTGCTATTACCGTACATTGTTGAATGCCATTCAAAAGAGTTAGGCATATAAAAAAAGTCTCCCTCACTACATTGGAAGAGTTCGCTTTTAGATATCCTGATGAATTTATAAAATTTAAGCCTTCTATTTTTTGAAACGACTCCAAATCATAAGAATAACATAATTCAAAGTTTCTTTACAATAATTCAAGGGCACTTTTATGTATTCTTTCTAAAGAAAAATTCGCAATTTGAAACTAATAACCTGTTGGTTGTTTAATGTTTACGTGAGTTAGGAGTAGATTTCCAGCGTTTTTTGTAGAACCTCCAGTTTTCCCCCGACTTCTTTCAGCATTCTTTTCAGAGTTGCTAGACATATTATGACAACTCATTACTGTAAGTCCCTAAATTCACTTTGCAACTTTACAGTTTTACGAATTCTAAATATACCTTTTACAAAATTAATTTAGCGCCGACAATTATTATTCAAAGATATTATTACGTTTCGAATGGTACGATGTAATTCGTAATCTCTAACTAATAACCTGTTGGTTTTATTCAGTGAGTTCAGTGTTTAGAGTCGATTTCCAAAGGCCTTTTCTAGAACTTCTGGGTGTTTTTCTCTGATCTTTCCAAACGTATAACAACATTATGACAACGCATATCTGTAAGTCTAAGTTGGCCTTAATATTCATTAGGTATACAGTTTTTGAAGTAATTAATTATTCAAATAAAAACAAATTCGTGGCTATTTAAAAAAACAGGATCGCTGCGACCTCTACTGGAAATTAAAAAACTAATATGAGCGTAAACAATATTGTTGTGACAACAGCGAAGCAGAACCAATCAGAAAATATAAAATCGCCAGAGCTGGAGATTTATTGTCAGATCTGGCAACAATAAGTTGCAGCTGTTGTTCATCTCTTTTCCTCAATATTTACAAAATTTAGGCCACCTGGGGACGTGTACCTTTTTTTTATCCAAAATCGTTCGAATTAACCCGGCGACTTGCCGCGAGACGATCTTTCTTGCCATTCGGATTTCCGGACGTGTACTTTTCGTCCGAGGGAAAAGTGGGGTAACTCACCCGATACATGTAATAATAATGTCAGGCTTGCGCACTGCGTTGTTATCACCTGATTTGCTCAATGGCGTTGGGTTTAGCAGTGTGATCAGGGTTGCCAATGCCAATTTTTCAAATTCCCCAAATTTGGGGAGAAAAATCTGCTGATTCCCCAGAAATTCCCCGCAAAACTATTTTAAGAAATGAAACACGATTCAACTATTTAAATAATATTTATTTTTTATCTTTCAGATCGGACACTTTTTTCCATATTTTTGTTGCAAGCATTTTGCTCGATGGGTTAAACTTGACACTGCCGCCCAGTTTTTTAATCCCTTCCCTTGCCGTTAAAGATACTGCAGTATCTGTATTTAGTCGATTGCGGTTTTCTGTCTTTAAATTTTTAAGGACACTAAATTTTCACTCGACCGATGCGTTCGAAAACGGCAGTATCAGCAATAAGGACATCACAATTTTTATGTTTGGGAACAAGTATTGTCCCACACCGTTTTTTAAAGCGAAACACTTTACCCCAGTAACATTCAACATCAATGTTATGTCCATGAAGTTTAAGCCCATATTGAGCAAAATCCAGCATGGCATGAGCTCGCCACTCGTCATCTAATTTTTGTGCTGTCACAAATTTATTAAGCACTGGAAATCGCTTCAGCACAGGAACCAGTGATTTAATTTTAAACTGTTGAGCTTCTGATGGATTTACAGCGGATGTAATAGAAAATAAAAGATCCCTGAAATCAGTGAACTATCGATATTATTTAACGGTGAGATGTCAAAATCCCCGCATTTTCCCCGCATAATGCCAATCCCCAATTAACTTGAGATTCCCCGCAATTTGGGGAATTCCCCACAAATTGGCAACGGTGAATGTAATGCACAATAATACATACACTTCGCTTTGGGCGAACCCTTGGAATCCGAATCGTCGGTTTACTGCTTTCGCCAATAGCGCATTTTCTAAAGTCAGATTAAAAAAATTAAAATTTTAGCAGAAATCACTTCGGGAACCATTCCGTTTTAATTGGTTACCAAAGCTAGCTCAGAGCATGTCAGCGCCTTGGAGCTTCATGACATTTACTCTATTAGACTATTTCCATAACTTTTCCAGATTTTCCTTGTTTTCGAGGCGAGGCCCAACACCGCATAATTTGCAATTTCAAACTAATAATTATGTACTGTCTACGCAACTTAAGCGTAGATTTCCAGCGTTTTTCTTTGATTTCTCGGCATTCTTTTCAGAATTTCCAAACACTAATAGCATATTATGACTAGTCGTTACTATGAGCCACTAAATTCGATTTGTAACGTCACAGTTTTGTGAGTTCTATGAATGGTATGAGTAGTTCGTGATTTCGAATTAACAATCTGTTGGTTATTTAGTGTCTACGAGAGTTAAAAGTAGATTTCCAGCGCTTTTTCCAAAATTTTATCTACTATAAGTCGCTTCTCTGGACATGACGTAATTGGTGGCTTCAAACTAATAATATGTAGTTTATTTAGTGTCTACGAATGTTTAAAGTAGATTCCCAGCGTTTCTCTCTAAATTCTCAGCGTTCTTTTCAGAATTTCCAGACATTTGATAACATTATGACAATCCCTATCTGTAAGTTCCTAGATTAAGATTTGCAACTTTACGATATTGTAGGTTCTAGACGTATTGTTTATAAATGAGTGTAGCGCCGCGACTTATCTGAAAATTCTCCTACATTTCAAATAATATTATGTAATTCATAATCTCGAACTAATAACTTGTTGGTTATTTAGTGTTTACGAATGTTTAGACTGAATTCCCAGCGTTTTCCTTCATAATTCCCAGCGTTCTTTTCAGGAGTTTCAGGTATTAATGACACGAAAGATCCCTGTCTGTAAGTCCCTAACTATGACTTGCAATTCTACAAATTTGCAAATTGTTTGAAGTATTTTTCGTACGACTAGACGGACTATCTCAAATCAAAGCCGACGCGAAAACGTGCAAATAAAACAAGCTGCCATAGGCCCGCACCGCTATCGCGACTAGGCGCAGCACAATAGCATATAACTATATACAGTTAAACGTACCATACACCACCCTGTTTACCAACGAAGACGCCACAAGCGCCAAATATCCTTGCGTCGCGTCGGCCATGATCTTCACCTATTTACAGGCCATATATTTTCAATTGTAAGATTAAGAGAAATTAAGTTTAGTTTACAAACAGACAGACAAAGAACTTAAAATTTTGAAGACATCGGTACACTCTGCTATCAGCAGGCTGCTTGCCACCGGGCGGAACAGAAGCAGACCGCGTTCTGGAAGGCCAAGACCACGATTTACTTCAAAAGCTGAAGATAAATACAGTGTCTTGAAAAAGGAATAGGCGGCTAACAGCCCTGGAGTTGTGTTCTAATTAAAATAAAATTCGTGTAAAGTCGGTATCGCTTACTATCGTAAAAGGGCGTCTTCGTGAAAATGATCTTCACGGTTGTGTAGCAGTCAAAAAGCCATGGCTGGAGTTTCGTATACCCGTACCTCGCGGAGCGAGTCAATCAATCGGGCTTGGCGAGGGAGTTACAACAAGTTCGCTTTCAGGTGGCGCAGCCGTCGGGGGCAAAAGTTATGAGCAGTTCCCTAAGGCGCTGCTACCATTCATAAAGTTTCAATGATTTTCAATTTAGATTAGGTTATGTTAGGTTGAGTTGGGTTGGGTTAGGTTAAATTAGGTTAAAATCCATGGAAACTCAAAAGCGCCGATGGCGTAATGGAAAATCATTGAGAGTCTATGGGTGGTAGCGGCTCTTTAGAAAAATGCTCATAACTTTTGACCCCGACGGTTGCGCTACTTGGAAGTGAGTTCGTTGTGACTCTCGTCAAGTCCGATCTATTGATATCCCATTTGACCTCCTCCACGAGGTGCAGGTATACGGAACTCGAATCGGACCCATTATTAAAGGCTGTTAATCAAGCAAAAAGACTTCAGTAGGCTCGTAAGCATGCAAAGTGGACAATTGAGGATTGGAGAAAGCCACCGTGAATGAACAATATTTGTGAGATTTTGCATAGTCATAATTTCATATTCTGAACAATTTTTCTTAATAACATTTTGCCGCATTATTGGTCAAAATGGCACTTTACTTCAACATAAAATGCTTTTTTCTCAATTCTCAGGACCGTCTTGCATTTTGAAAACTACAAATGCGCTTGAAATTCTTTTCAGACCAAGCAAGGCGGTATCCCAAAACATTAAAACGAGATTCAAAAATTTTTGATCAATTATACCTATAATGAAGTCAATCCGGGGACACACTGTATATACAGGGTGATCATTTTAAAACTTCCCACCTTGAATAACTCTTTAATTAGTACAATTATCAAAAATTCTCTGAAACGCGTTGCTTTTGTTTTTGAGGGGGACATTTAATAACCTACTCTAGTCAGTTGGGAGACTTTCACCCCCCCCCCCCCCAGCCACCCCCACCCCAAAATTTTAAATGGCGCTACCCCATGTGTGATATTTCATTTTAAAAGGTGTAAGATTTTCAATCTTGTACACTAAAGAAAATCAAAATGGGCCCAGCCGTTCATGAACTAGAGATAAAAATGTATTTAATTTAATGAATACATTTCAGTTTCTAGTTCACAAACGGCTGGACCGATTTTAATTTTCTTTGATGTAAAAGATTGAGAGTTGTATACCCTTTAAAATGATCACACATGGGGCAGTGCCATTTAAAATTTTGGGCTGTGGGTGGCTGGGGGGAGGGTGAAAGTCTCCCAACTGGCTAGAGTAGGTTATTAAATGTCCCCCTCCAAAACAAAAGCAACGCGTTTCAGGGACTTTTGATAATTTTACTAATTAAAGAGTTATTCAAGGTGGGAAGTTTTAAAATGATCACCCTGTATAATAAAGCTTTATACATAATCAGTTTTTTTTGTCTTCATTATTTTGTTAGAGGTCTTAAACTTCTAGCCTGCAGTGTATTTTAGAAAGTCCCCTTTTATAATGCTTGTGACCAGGAGCAGCAAAAGTTCTTAATTGGTAGTACAGTAACGTGGTCACCAGCAATTATGTTATCTTGCCGAGTGTAATTCGTCGAGATGCACCAAAATGGCGAAAGACAAGATGATCATCAGCTACAACCAACGTTTCCAAAGCCGACTATAAACCTCCAAATCTGAAGATTTATGACATTTATGATTGTTTCAATGTTGTGTCAACAGTAGTTTGTAAATTTCCCAACAGAGTTCGCGACAGTCGTGTTTTTCTTCTATACCAAATTTGAAGATGATCAGTGACCCTGATAACGTTTTTCATAGACGTCTCAACAGCGCAAACCATATTTTTGTTTTTATCTTCATTTGTCACCAGTGATAATGTCATTTGTCAACTGTCGAGCTTAAGTGTCAAATCAATAACCTATTACAGCTAAGATTCAGTTTAAAAAAGATTAATGTGAGTAAACTGTTCCTGTAATTTCCCACACACTTTTGCTCATTTGAATGTAGTTTTGCCATAAAAGTCTATGCATAAAACTGTAACCTTTGATCTGATTACTCGGAAACTAGATAAAGAAATTTTAAAATTTACAAAAAATATTGGTCTACATTTCTACATCAACCTCCTTGAGACTCTTGTAAACCGAAACTATTTCCTGTGAAGTATCACTGGACATCTCAAAACAGTTACCGCAATAGAAAGACCAAGAGATTTTGAGAAATTGAAACGATCTATGAAATTTTCTATTTAGAAATTTAGAAAGGCCTGAAGCTGTCTCAAAATCGAAGGCAGATAATGTAAACTATTATTGGATACCACAAAGGATTGCCCATGATAATGGTAATGATCTTGACATCTCCAGAAATGTTTCTACCACTTCAAGATTCAAGGCGAAACGATTTATCAATGTTAATTTAAACTTCAATTGGTTTAATATAGAATTTCACTGAGAAATCTAAAGAGTATGACTGCAGTTCACATAATCAATTCAATCAATCAAATTCTAGCCCCGTAGGAATATCACCCATGTAATGTTAAGTTTGTGATCTTTCCAGTTTCAACATTATTTTAGATAAACAAAAGTTTTCTAATTTTGACGTCCTTTATTATGTCAAGATAAAAAAAATGTTACTCTGTTAACTAGCTGACATTCCTCTAACCATAATACCTTGGGAAAGTTTGTTAAGAATAAAGAACAAATTTACATAAAAAGTTGCAGCTGTCATATACTTACCACCTAACTCGCTTAAAGGTATCACGTAACAAGGTGCAAGCAATCCAATTAGAAGGGCTTATAAACTTGAGAAGAGGTTTATAACAGAAAAACCGAATCCTAATTAGTAACTTAACTGCAAGCGAACTGGGAATTCATTTTACTACTATTACTAAGCGAACAAGAACACAAGTTTTTGAAACAGTTAATTTTAAAAAAGATCTTTTTATGTTTGAGACTACCTCAAATTTCTTTGTTTTAAGTTCAAGATCACGTGAACAAGACGAAAAAGTGTAAAGAGAATTTATTGTGACCGCAAGACAGTCGCAGTTGATTGCACATTTTTTCGTATATAAAATATATACGAGGCAGTTTGGACCACTGTAAACATCAAATTAAATGTTTCGGACAAGCTCGTTCCTTAAAAATTATGGGCATGGATTTGTTCTTTGAACTTAATAAATTAGACACATCAACTTTAACAGCCCTCCTTAAGCTTTCGAAGAATGCAATCTTTCTATTTCACAATAGAATTTGCTCCGTAATTACGAATTATTCCAATAAATAAACCTCTGGGTTCCCAGAAGAACTTTTACAAAAAAAGAAACATTTATTTGATTTAGTTTTTAGCGTGACGATGATGGTACCTACCTCGGAATATTATATGCGTTTGTGTTGTTAGAGCCAGCGCCTCCTAGACAAAGACTATCCATTGAACTCAACCTGTTTGAGGTAACAAACGCTGGAAACAACATGAGTTTCTCTTTTTCTACATCACGCGTTTCCGTTCTAGAGGGCAAAGGATACCGGCACCAGCTGTAGCTGTTTACAAGCCAGTCACGGCAGGAAAAAGGATACAAAACAAGTCTGGCTCATGCATCCAACATGCAACGACGATGCACTGACCGCATAATGCAACTTGGGCCAGGCAATAACACCAACGATAGAGTTGCACAAGAAAACTAAAATATTACAACCGTCTCTCTTTTATATTTTTAACCTCGTTCAACGTTAAAATATATTATTGCTATTTGACAGACGGGAATTTATAAAATTCCGGGCAATCACATTTTAAAATCAACACAGTCGGAAACGTTTTCATGTTTGATGCCGTTTTAAATATGATTGATCTTCTCGAGCGAAACACAAACACAATTTTAGTAACCCCTAAATTTACCAAAAACCAATTCATCAAGTTATAAAACATCAAAAAGGAAGTTAAATGGGAAAAAAGGCGTTATAGTAGCGATCGCCTGCAATAACTGAGAAAACTCATATACTACACAGTACGCTAAACGCTCAATAACATGTAAATTTTCAATTTGCATTTTAAATAATGAAATTGGAAGTTGCTAGAAACGGAAACGACGCTTTTTTTATCACGACAGCAAGTTGGAAAACTATGAAAAATTAGTGGCACAGCAAAAATATGCTAGACGCGGTTTTGTTCTGCAAACTTTTAGTACGATGATTGATGACTTTTGAAAAAGTTGTTAAAAAGGACTAGAGTTGGCAAAAAGGAACGAAAATAAATCGATGTGGAAACGAAACGAAACTTCATTTAATTTGTAAAGAAGGCGAACGCACGGTAAAATCTTTATGATATAGGGCATAGGGTGTGTCTCATTGTAACACATTCCCGCAGCTAAGGGGCGGACATTTCAACCCTTTGCAGTCCCACATTCACTACCCCACTTTGTATATATAGCCCAGTGACGATAATAAACGAGGATAACACATGAGCACTTTGCGAGCCGGTAAAATATTTAGGACGGACAATATTCTAGTGGGTAGTTTTTGCAAAACTTTTAAATTTTTCCTAACACGAGTTTTCGTTTAATAGAGTCAATTTGTAAACAATTCCGATACATAGGTAAGCACTTATAGTGCAATGTATTTTAATGTAAGTTAATTATTGCTTAAAAGCAAGAACCGGTTGTTATGTCTACAACGTGCTATACAACTTGGGTGGTTTGTTAGTTAACTTCTAAAACTTTAATAATAAAATATTATGTCGAATGAGCTAGCAAGAATTTTTGTCTCCAAGTTCCCAATTTTAAAATTCCAATTGAATTTGAAAAAAAAAAACAGAACACGATGCGCATACAGATTACGTTAAACGGGCAAATAAATAAATTTAAGGTTATCATCTTTTAAATATCCCTAAGGATGTTTTTAAGAATTATGCTATGAATTCAGTGTTACCAACCTGGGGGATTTATCCCTTCATTATGGGATTCTTTCCAGTTTCTTACTAAATTTTATTTAATAAAACCTCCGCTTTTATTTTCAGTTTTATTTTCATTACGCAAATAGCGTAACACACCTGAGAAGATGGTTAACTGTATAGCGTGTCCAAAATTCGAAGCTCACCATTGGAATCTCGTAAAAGGTAAGAGATACGAAGTCGGTTAAATGAGATAAAAGTTGCCGAGTCGAAGGGTCAATTACTGGTGTTCTTGTTTTCTTTTAAAAATGCGTAATCTACTAGATAGCAAAGAAAAATCTAAGCGTGTCAATTTCTTTAAATTAAAATATCTCCTAAAAATGTGCAAAGGAAGAAATTTTAGATACAATTGGGCTCTATCGAATTACAATGACTGTGCGGTAGTCACTTGTTTTGTTTTTGAGATATTGCACAAACTTGAATTTTTTTAATGGAACGCATGTTTGATTTTCATTTGACTGGATAGATTATTTTACGCAGTTTTCGGTGATATAAGGGTTGATATACTAATTTTCAAATTTAAACGAAATATTATTAAAGAAAAACCTACTTATCTAGGTTTTCGAATATTAGGCCGTGGGTAACTAACGAAAAAAAACAAAAGATGCGCAACACCAGTAAACTGACCCTTCGACTCAGCAACTTTAACCCATTTAACCGACTTCGTATCTTTTACCCTTTATGAGATTCCAATGGTGGGCCTCGAATTTTGGACACACTGTGTAACCCCTGCTTCAATTAACTTCATTCGCTTGCTTTTAACGTATCCGCATGGCCATGGTTTAACATATGGTTTCATGCGCAAACAGAATGCGTGTGAATTATCCAAGTCCAATACACAATTCGGTTACCGGTTTAAGCTTGGTTGTCAGTGTTTTAGTGCTTAGTGGTGTTTGTTAAATGCTGCTTTAATAGTTAAATATATGGTGTTGACATTAGTAAGACTATTATTACTATTAATAAAAAGTTTTTATCAACATTTGTGTCAACAATGAATTCTATTAGTAGTAACGACGAAGGAGCGACAGGGGCGCTAGAAGCCTGCATGATCCACGTTTTCTAATCGGGCCTTTACACGGCCCGGGTCAAAGTTCCGGTTCGGGCCGTTCGGTCTTGTCGGGACATGCAGATCTGTCGGACCGATTGGACGTCTCGGCCCTTCGGGTCGTCGGGCCGTTTGGATCTCTCGAGCCTGTCTGTTAGGCGTTTAGATTTCTCGGCCCTTCGGGTCTATTGGGCTGTTTAGAACTCTGGGGCCTGTCTGTTGGGCTTTTATATTTCTCGGTTCTTCCGGCTTTTCAGATCTGTCGTATCATCAGGCTTGTCGAGTCTTTTGGGGTCTATCGAGCCGATAGAATCTCTCCAGCTTGTCTAACCACTCGGGCCTGTCGGGTCATACGGATCTGTTGGACCTTTTCGATTTCTCGGCCCTTCGGGTTTCTCGGATCGGTCGGTCAGTTCGAAGCTCCAGCTTATTGGACCGTTCGGCACCTGTTGGAGCGGTCGGGCCCCTCGGGCCAATCAAGAAGGTACCGGGTTTTTTTCAGGTCGCCTCAAGTTTGTCCCCAGTCAGGTCGAGTCTGGAAGTTTCGGCCCGTGCAAAGCTCTAATGAGTAAAGCTCAGCATATAAAAAAGTTTAATTTGCAGATTAAGGGATATTTTGTATATTCCTCAGGGAAATTAAACCGTGAAAGGTTGGCAACACTGTATGGATTAGAAGCCTGCACGGACCGGGTGTTTTAGTTAGTAAAATTCTATCAGGTTTTTTGGGCCTACATCTGGCTCTGCCGGACTGCTCGGGGCTCTTGAGCTGTTCGGCTCTATCAGGTTGTCGAGCTTATCACATCAATCGGGCTTTTCGCGCCGTTATTTTTGTAGTTATCCGAAGCGGACGATTTCATACTGCACCGGACCTAGATCTTTTTCGTACTGACTCGGAAAGGAGTAATTTTCGTACCGATCCCAGACAAAAGCAATATTTTCATACTGAACTTAATAGTAGGATTTTTGTACTGCACCGTGGACGAGACGGGTTTCTTCGACGGAGTTTTGCACAGTCCGACTCAAAGCTGGCGTTTAGGTCAGGTCCGGCTTCAGTTTGAAAAGCTGCCAGGCTTACGTCAGGTTAGTTTCTGTCAGGCCCTAGGGGTCTCTGGAGCCTGTTGGTTTGGGGTTTGGGATGCCTGCTATACAAGCTTACATGTGCGGTTGGTACGGAAAGTAGAATTTTTTGGTACAAGACTTGGTCAGGGCTGGCAACCATCTTGAACAATTACTATAGTGGATAGTTAATGCAATTAAAGATTTTAATAAGTAAAATTACGTCTTTTGTACTTTTCAGCTTACAGCTTCTTTCAATATTGAGAACAGCGAAAATGGCCATTTATGATTTTCAACTTGTAACACTCTAGACTGTACATTGGTGATATATCGAATGTATGTCGCTGGACAGCCTATACATTGCAAATAAAGCACAGAATAATCACAAGTCAAAATCCACACGATATAACAGAAATTATTTCAAGGCGACGATACGAGGCGAGATTTCTCTGTTCAAGCCAGAAAAACCCGAACATATCCAGTGAAAAAAATTCTTTAAAGAAACTGCTCGACGAGAAGCCGATAATTTAACCAATTAACAGGAATAACATTACAGAATTTTCACCAATGGCGTAAGTGTCCTAGAAAGCGGTACAACTCCATTGGATGATAGCGAGATAAAGAGAAATTGAGAAGGGTTCATTCATTTCGTTTTGAAACGAAATCTTATAAAGTTTACAAAGAAGATCATTTTAATCCAACCTAAACAAAAAAGAAAATTTGTCAAGATGAGAGATGATAAGATACACCTAAAAGTAAATTAACAAGAACATCGCTAATGAGATGCAAAAATACTAAAAGGTACAAGCTTATATCAAAAATTAAGCGATAAGCCAAAAAACAATTTTAAGACTCTCCGGAAAACATGATTTGCACAAGTGTCTCTTTACGTTTTCATTTAATTAATGAATTGAACACAAATAAAATATAAATGAGACAAGTAAATGTGAATTACCTTATGCAAGTAAAACGGTATAAAAATGAATTGGAGATTTATGCTGGATGTCTCTCTCTAATACAACGAATTAATAGTCCGTCTCTTTGTAGCATTTTATTTGAGCCTATCGCGTGATTTGACCCTGTTGGGCCGATCAAGAAGTTACCAGGTTTTCTTCGGGCCCCAGTCAGGCCTGGCCTGAGAATTTCGGCTCGAGCAGCGCCCTAGTATGAATACAACAACGAGCACTGAATTGACAGGAAAATCATCAAAAAAATCAGCAAATAAAATTTAACAATTTAATCGTAGGTGTAGTAAGGATATTTAAAAACTAAATTATTCGAAAAAATAGTTGGCGACAAGGATGGGATACGAATCTTGAAACGCAGACGGAAGCCCATATATCTAGTGGTTGTAGGAAACCCAACCTGCCTATAAAGCCAAGGGGTTTTAAAAGCAACGAATTGTCTTTCTGTCTTTTACTTAAAAGTTTTCAAACCAACTAAACTTTTTTTAGATCAGTAGTAAAATCTAATCCTCAAAATCAAAAGATTCATTTCTGTATTGATACTGCATATTATATTCTTACAAGTGCAACAGAGGCTTTTCCTATTGAGAGACTTTCTGATTATTCATGGAATCAACAGCTAGTTTGGATTTTTTTTTCTAACTTCTATTCATTGATTCATGAGTTTCTATTGGCGAAGACTATCAACCAACACTTGGCGTTAAATTTCAAAATGTTTTAAAATGGCGGGTGATAGACGGTTACACCCAACGTTGCTGTAAATCTCCAAAACTGAAGATTTGAAACATTTGTGACTGTTTCTGACTAAGTGCTTTACACTAGTTGTGGCAACAATGTGATTACCTTCATACTGGTTTATAAATCTCCAGTAAAGTTAGCAACGATCGTCTTTGCCTCCAATACTAACCTTATACATACCATAGTCACAATACTTTTCAATTTGTCTTTTGTTTTAACAATGGTGGGACTTGTTTTTTGCCTTGGGTAGGAGAATTGGTCAATGTTAGGGTGGCGAGCAGAATTGCAATTTTAATTTAAGGAGGTCAGTCCAAACTAGCCTCTGTCTACCTAAGATGAAAAGCTTTCTTGCGATTCAATTTACATTCAAGTAACTGAAAATTTGTACTCAAGTCGACACATCCTTTGTTATCAGGTTTAACGGAAAGACCTCAAGTATGCAAACTGGTACATCACTGATTTAGCAAAAATGATCAAAAGACTCCCAAAAGGGAAGTTTCCAAGAAATAATTCAAAATTCAGAAAATCCAAGAAAAACCAACAATTTTAATTTAAGTTTCAATTCGATTTATTTATTTATAATCAACAACAACAATCTCATAAATAGAATCGCAATCAAAATCATCATTTTCTAATCGTCTGAAGCTTAGCGTTACTTCAGAAGATTTAAATCCTCATAGAAGAAAAAATTGAGACCAAACAGGTTTTAGAAAAAGAAAAGCAAACCAAGATGAAGAAGAAATTTTAACTTCTACATCCAGCAAGATTTGTTTGGTCGATGAATAAAGGTTAACCATCATTAGGATATCTGGAGTAATTAAATGCCAACACTAAAAAACCTATTAAATAGACAATAAATTATAGCTTGATTATAAAAGCGCACCCATATAAACTCACATGGCTAAGTAAAGAAACTATAAATACTTTTCCTTTTACTGTTAACTATTGCATTATTATTATCATTATTACCCACATGAAATAAGCTCCGATAAAAATTCTTATTTAATAAAACTAAAACTCGTCTCCATATAACAGTTTTTAAAAGATTATAATAATTATATTACAATGAGGAGAAAAGAATTCCGTATCTGAAAGTGAAACGAGTGTGAACAGGTTTTAGTCGAAGAAGAAATCTTCAGTTTCTAATCTACCAGCAGAAATCATAGCCGCAACATTATAAAAACTACTAATTTATTAAACATTTTTTTCGCAATGACATTTCAGCACGTCTTACAAGGAATATCAAGAATGTAACTTCTTTTACCTCTTCAGATAACTTACAAATGAATGAGGATTTAAAAATTAAATTAAAAAATAAAAATTTATTTATTACAATAACGTTACGAGTGTACAGCTCTTGAGCAGTTTAAACATCCAAAATGGCCAAAAAAAGCAAACTTTAATAATAAACCCCATGAATGCGCGCACGCGTTTGAAGCTAGTAATTTGCATTTAAATCAAGTTAAGAGCCCGGCGATGAGGAGCAAAAAAATAAAAATCCACTGCTAGTCACCCTTACTCATACGCATATACTATACACTACATACGGAGCTGAAGCGTGTACGGTGCATTGTCACGGACAATAACAAATGAATCATCTCTCGATAAACGGATCAAGTAACACATGCACTTCCCCCCGCTGCACCTAAACCTCCAGCATCTTTTGTAGTCACCCCCGTAGAGCGCGCGGGAGTTTAATTAAAGTGACAAATTCGCTCTTAAACCCTCGACGTGTGTATTGAGTGAAATCTCCCGGGAAGCAAGGAGAAAAACGTTCGTAATTCGGTGGTCTGTTATTTGTTCATGTGAACATGACCTAATTGCGCTTTATATATATAGTATCGGCTGCATAAAAATTTACGCTGTCGTCGTTTTGTTTACAATCTTAAATAGAGTGCATTCACTCCAATTAAAATGTATTTTTAAAATGTGTCCTGCACTTTGTATTCGTGCTAGCTCTATTTAAACTTTGGAATTTTCTTTTAATAACCGGTGGTTACGGAGAAATTTTAAAGAAAAATTGGATTTTTGTGTGAAAATAGTTTTTGTGGCTGATATGTAGATATTTTCGTATCGGGTGTTAATAAGTTCAAATTGTCTGGTAGTAAAGTGCTATTTTATTTTTTTCTTAAACTGGACGAAGAAAGTTAAATTTTAAAACTACCGAGCGATCGAATAAGAAAAAATAGAACAGGTCATGAAATTAACCATCAGAAATCTGTTAAGTTGGTATAGATCGCTAAAAAAAATAAATTTTCATTGATACTTGACAGTTACACATTCATAACCTAAAATGTATAACTGTCAAGTAATTGACAAGTCAATCACAAATTTGAATATTCAAATTAAAATCGAGTTTTAAGTGTGACGTATAGTATTTTTACGATAAGTTTAAAATGACGTCTTACACTGACGTGTGCGAAATTACGTTCTAAACGTAACCTCAAATTGAATGACAGCAAAGACTGGGTACGTAACAAACAGTAATTAACCTTCAAAGCTAAGTATTGACAACACTTACTAGATTCGATCATTTTGTCTGCACAACAGATTTAACCTTGTGTTGGTAGACCTGAATTACTAACTAAATATAACGTCGTTTCAAACTTAAACATAAAATTACTCTATTTAGTTCCAAACAACTTTCTTAGCAACAGTTGTTATGGAATTAGCCCATACTGCAGGATTCTCGTTTACATTTTGTTTTTGTAAAAATAATATAGTAAGATAGGTTATATATATTAAATTGTTTGCAATATTTTCATAAGTTATAATGCTTGCTGTTTTCTATTTTAAACATTCATTTTATAATTACAAATTTTTAATCTTAATTAATTAATTAATTTAAAAATACACAGCCTTCATCCATAACAACGGTTGCTATGCAAAGGGTTTGGAACCAGTGACATCATCACGTGACACTTCATTGTTTTAATTTTCGACGAAATTAAAAAAATTTTGTATCTGAATTCGTACATTCTGTCTGTCTGTTGCCATGTTCTCGTATCTTTAAAGGACATGCTATATATGAAATCAACTTAGACTTTTCTCCCGATTACGGATACATATTCGGTATTTCGATATCTTGAATATTTTTCGTTTGGTTTTTAACGCTGCATACGACTATGAAACTTAAAAGTTAACCTCAACATTCATTATACAGTTTCTGAGGTAATTAATTATTCAAATAAAAACAAATTCATAGTTTTAGCGAAAAGACGCAAAGTCAGTTGACGTGAGATAAAGTACCGACACTAAAAATGAAAAAGCATCGCAAATAGAACTCAATCATGATTTTCTCTCCGCTAGAGATGCCGTTGCTTGATGTCAAATTTGACACTTTTAAACGTCAGTTTACAAATTTGAAATTATTAGAATTAAGATGTTTTAAGATTTTAAAGAAAAGTAATTATTAATGTTTTGTTGTTGCGCTATTAAAGGCGTTTCTCCTCGGCGTCATCTTCAACACTTTTACAGTTATCTATAGATTACTGTAAGAAGGTTCCCAGTGATTTACTACAATAAAATTCCCCGACTTGTTTTCCAATACGTTTTTTATAAATTTCCAGATCATACGTTTACATCTTTGTAATTAATTGATATTATTAACGCTATTCTTACATTATTCAAAATAATTAGCAACTGACTCACTTTGGTTTAGTTTCGAGAAACTTTTAATGTGTTTTGCTTCGGGTAAATAGCCAATTACACCCTTGCGACCGACGTTATCTCAATCAAACGTTTTCATACATATGTAGGTATCTTACAGTTAGATTGATAAAACCACTGCAACTAATGTTAAAATTGTAACTGCAGCCACAATCCAATGTGTTATACGATGGGAATTACAGCATCTAAAGTCAGTGCCGGTTCATGCAAAAAAGTTTTTTCTGAAGGAGTCCCCCAAGACTGGGAAGTCCCACCTTGGACTCAAAATAGACCTGGAGGGGTTTTACTTTGGCGTTCCCTTTAACGCCGTTGGCGCTTAATCTAAGCGACTTGGCCTGAAACAAGAGAAATTGACAGTGTTGTCAAATTAAATATTCCGTTCTGATCACTTAAAGATGGTTCTGTTCTAGTCCATTTTGAATTAATAGCTGGATTAGTGCAATCTGTATTGGAAGTAGCTCTATTCTTAACCACTGTGGCTTACATACAAGTGTTCATAAATGTTTCTGGGTCCAGTGGGTTGTGAAATCATGCTTGCAACTGCATTTGCCGCCTTTTAAAAAAGAGGATATATATTAGAATGTTTATCATGTTACACGCATTGCATCGTTATTACGATGGTTGTCTAATCTTACGTTTTTCAAGAATTAATAAGTTAAACTTAGTTGCTAATAGATCTACAACTTTAGTTTTGAGAAAGACTTTTTCATACAATAAGTGCAATTAGAGAGAAGAAATGTGGAACAATACAACAAATTTCAGCACAAAATTAACTAATTGCTAAATGCAGGACAATGACACTTGCAATTGACAAACGACAAAAAAACAAATACGTATTAGTTGTTGAAATAAATCAACAAGGCGGCACATAAAAATTAAATTCCATAGCCAACTGGACCCAGAAACATTTACGAACACTTTGTATACACTTCACCTTATTTGTGCATGCGTGCTTTCCGAAGCGCTGGGAGCTCTTTTGATAATAGCCGAACGATTGTACAGCATGTAAAGTTAAAAATGAAGAAAGAGACGCAAAGCCAAGCGTACCCATAAACCTTTTGTCTATCTCAGGAACAGGACCTCTACGACAGTAAGGATATACACAACCGTGGATGCAGATATTCGCTACAACCTTAAAATGAATTAATAAACCAATGCTACGGCGACGACACGAAGTCAATTAATTACGAAAGGCCGGCTTTTACTCTCTTCATTAAATTTAAACATTCTCTGATTACCATGGCAGCCAATTTTGTCCTTTTTTTCTCTTGTTAAGATCAGATATAGTTATACTTGTTTTAATTTTTAAAGAGGCTGTATTGGTTAGTGAAAGAAGAATAGAAACCGGGCGCATGCGATGCTGATGCGATAAGTATGCGGATTAAAAAAAAAATTAAATTTGCTGATGCGAATAAGGATGTTCGAATTCATGAGGATGGAGATATCCGTTACAAGTCTATACAACAGTGTCACATAACGCAGATGCATCGTGCACCAGAACACACCAAAACGACACATATGGTACTCGTTCAGTTCCATACGATTTAACTTACTACCGGAAAACGAATGTAATTCAAATTATTAAATATAACATTAAGTTAGAAAGGTAGCTCAGGAAATTTTCCCCGACTTTTGCAGGTTTCTAATAAATAAACTGAATTAATCCAATTAGAATAAAATAGCAGTCAAGGCATCAACAGTTACTTTTCTCTAAAATCTACATTTTAATAACCTCAAACTTGTAAACTAACGTTTAACCTTGTCAGATTTAATGTGGAACACAGCGCCAATAGCGGAGGGAAAATCGTTATTGAGCTCGTGCGATCGTGTTTTGTTCAGTGTCGGAACTTTAACTCACATCAACTGGTTTTGGAAACAAATACGATCGTTGGTTGCGACCTCTACTGGAAATTTAAAAAAAACTAATATGAAGGTGAACAATACTGTTGTGACAACAGTGAAGCAGTATCAATCAGAAGTTGTTAAATCGTCAGATAGTGAGATTTATTGTCAGTTGTTCACCTCGTTTCCGCCATATATACAAAATTGAAAGTCATCTGGGTACGTGTATTTTTTTTTATCCAAAATCGTTCGAATTTAGCAAGCGACTTGTCGCAAGACTATCTTTCTGGCCGTTCGGATTCAACACCCCAATCTGTATTTTTCGCCCGATATGCGCAGTAACAATGTCACGCTTGCGCGCTGCCTTGTTACCCCCAAATTTGTTCCATGGCGAACGGTTTAGCAGTGTGAAGTTGTATGATGACTCATACACTTCAAGTTGGATTGGTTTATGGCTTTTGCCAATAGGGCACTTTCTAAAACTCAGATTTGGACAATTAAAATTTAGCAAAAATCACCTCAAGAATCATCCCGTTTTTATTGGCGACCAAAGCTTATCTCAGAGCATGTCAGCGCCTCTAAACAAAAATTGTTTTCGCGCCTCTGTCTTGGGGGTGCATGGGGATTCCCTCGGGGACTCCGAAACGTCTTGAACTGGTCCTATTGATGACGTCAGTATTTTTGTTGTTTTTAGGAATTCCAGACAAAACCATTAATTCTCTGATTTTTATTTATATTCCCCTAACTCCAATTTACTCTATTAAACTTTTTCCCTGACTTTTCCAGATTGTCCCTGTCTTCCAGGCGAGGTTGAACCATGACAAATATACCAAAAACAAAAAGAAATCGAGTAAGCCGTAACATTAAATGTTATAATAGAATCCATCAGGTTGGTATACACGATAAAAAAAAATAAATTTTCATTGGTATTCTACATACATACATACATACATACATAACCACAACATACAACTGTCAAATGATTAACAGTGAGAGACAACTTTAAATATCTAAATTGGAATTGCTTTTCATTTTTATATAATTGAAGTTTATTTATATTTCTAGATACAATAAATAAAATGTCCAAACAATTTAAACGCGGCTCTCATCAGTCACTTGACAGATTTACATTTACATTTATACATCATGAACACCAAATAAAAACAAATCGAGTAAACTATGAAATTAACTATTTTACGTTGGTACGGATGATAAAAAAAACAATTAAATTGGTAGTTCACAGTTCTACATGCATAACCTAAAATGTAGAATTGGCAAGTGATTGACAATCAAAGCCAAACTTAAATTTTTAAATTGGAATTGTTTTTCATTTTTAAATACTTGAAATTTGTTCATAGTTAATTACAGATTCAATAAATAAAAGATCCAAACAATTTAAATAGTGCTCCGGACTCTTATCATTCACTTAATAGATCTACATTTTTATTGTTATTCTAGGTTATAAGCATTAAATAAAAAATAATCGAGTACCTAAACTGAAATTAACTACTTTAGGTTGGTACGGCTGGTAAAGAAACAATTTTTTATTGGTTCTTGACAGTTACAGACAAATTCAAATATCTACGAAACTAAAATTGCTTTTTTGTTTTTAAATAATCAAATTTTCTTAATAATTATTTGATATAACAAATAAAAGATCAAAACAATTTTAATTTGAATATTGCCCCCATTTGACAGAATCTATATTTTAGGTTATAAAAATATGCCAAGAAATTTATTCGTTTATCAACCTAAAAAATTAATTCCATGGCAAACTCATCATTTTTCTAATTTGATCATTTATTACTGCATGGTGCTTCGTTATCGTAAGTGCTAGAGGAGAAAACTTTTTAATTTTATACGACCTGTAGGATTATTTGCTATTTCGATCATTATATACCTGTACCAGTCAGCCATTTGCGATTTTGATCATTATCCCAGTCGGCCATTATATTGGAGCCAGTTTCAAATTAAGTCTCACTATTAAAAAGGCGTTTACTGTTGCTATGGTGTGGTGCCAACTTGGTACAATAAATTAAGAAACCATTAAAAAAATGTTTCATAGAAAAATTCACATTAAATATTCCTCGACGAATGTGTGCAATTAAACCTCCCTTTCTTACGGAATAGCTGTAGCTCTGCACAGAAAAGGAATTACCAGTTGGGTATATATATGTATATAAAAAAAAGAAACACAAAAGATAAGGTTCACTAAAAAATATCCGGCCTAACCCAACTGGTCAAATTTATTTAGACCGGTTGTGTGTGTGTTCAACGAAATGTCTGTCTGATGGCATTGCCCGCCAAATATTCCTATCGTCACCTTTAAATATCGGGGTTTTCAACGGAACATTCAAACATTTACTGCGAATTATTAAAACACATATTGTGGAATGTATGCGTAAACTCTAGCGTGAAATATTTCTCTCGCCTGCATTTTAATATTTCCTAGAACTTGAACTATTATTAATATCAGTTTTTTTTCTTTTCTATTATAAAACGTGTAGGTGTGTAGTAGTAAGAAATTTGAATGACTGGATTTATTAGTAGATGAGCACAATTCTTGGAATTTTTTAAATATTATTCAATAAATAATCTTTGGCATCTTCTCTCGCTTTTTATGCCATCAAACTTCCTTGACTTTTAATTGAAATTTCTTAAATTTTTAAAAGTACAATTTGCGAGATTTTTTTCTGAAGGATTAAAAGAGTGGGTAGCACAAGTTCTGTAGTGGGTAGTTTTTAACTTTGATCTCCGATGGCAAAAAGGATGAGAAATAAAAAAAAAGTTTACATGTCTCAAGGTTATAAGAAGAGGCATCATTCCTTAAATTTCCAACCACTACAACCCAACCAAGAACCGTCATTTCACAAATGATCATAGCCTACTACTCTCTCAAACTCGTCCGTCTTGTCAGTTTAAATGCTGATAGATGATGATAATCGAAAGTGGTGCTCGCTATTTACTCAAAACGTAAAATTCTCTAATGCAATGCATATCATAAATTGATGTTTATTTAAGATCTTTAAGAGCATCTAATAATTTAGTTCATTTTTTTTTTAATATCGAGTACCTTTTCGGTAAATTTTGCAGTTAATTTCTTTTTTTAGATATATGTATATAAACCGAAGTTCATTGTCCAAACGAAAATGTAGAATGAGTCAGAAAGAATTTGTAGGTCCGGTTTTTTAAAGACGATAGAACCACTAAAAGAATATATCCGAATTGAATTATATACGCATAGCATTATTTTGCAACAGTTAATATGACTTTATGCCATTTATCTGCTTATTTATTTATTTATTCGTTAATTACCATTTTGTTTGATTAATTGTGGCGAATTTAAAATTAAGTCACGCTGAAATTGTTTAAGAAAGATGTGGCTGTCAAGAATGTAACCGTTAGTTATTACATAAGACAACAAAAAATATATATGTATTCCGAAACATCGAATGCTAATAAAACAGGTATTCTTTCTCTCGTAGTATTAGAAACCAAGTATTCCATTGGAAATAAAAGATTTGCTTTTTCTTGAAACGCTTAGGTAAGATGTATAGAGTCTTAATACGCTTATTTGTACATTACTGTGTTCAATTTTAATTTAAATTATTTTTACAAAAAATTTCATTTAATAACTTATTCAGCTAGAGGACTTCTATTTATTTGCAATGGGAAGTCTACCATGAAAAATGAGAAAAAACTTTATCATAGTTTATAATTTTCAAATAAGGCTTGTCCAATAAGTAGGGAGACTCTATTAAAACACAGTTTTTCCATATAAATCTTATTAACTTAATTTCTATTAATAGTTTATTTTATTTATTACAATTACTAACATTAGATTTATATAGTATTTGCTCCATCAACTTCTTGCTATTCAATTCTTCCCAAAATGTTTAAGGCTGTGCTCATAACCTCATTTCCATTACTTTTGATAACTTTTTCCGAAGTTATTTTTAATACTCTTTGTAATCTACCAAGATTTTTCGTCGTAACGGCACGTTTTGAATATTTCTTTTTGCGTAGGGCCCAAAATCGTCCAATAGCCTTCACTTTAGGAACATTAAGATCATTTCCAAATTTTGATGTAAAAGTAATTTCTTGTTGTTGCAGGTAATCCGTAGTCTTTTCGGTATAATAAACAGTAGGCATGTCCGGTTAGAAAAGTACTTTGCGATTTTTATTCTTCCATATGAAATGACTAAATCTTTCCTTAACACATTTTTCAAATACTCTTCACCATCCGTGATATAACATTTCCTAAGAATGTACTCGACTTTCTTAACGTTATTAGTGGTGCTCACAGACAATGGACGGTCAGAAATCTTTTTGTAGTTATCTCATCTTAAAGTATCATATTTTCACATAACTTTGTATATGATTGATTTCGGGATTTACTTGTTTTAGAAGTAATAAAAAGTTTTAAACTTATTGTGATTTGCAATATTTTTGTAGATTTGGATAATGCGTTTCGAAAGTGTTCCCCTTTCTTTCCGCGACATTTTGGCAACTGCTGATGAGTAAGTCAATTATTGTCATATACAGTTAGTAAAAAGATTATTTAAAAAATTACACCGTGTAACTAGATTGTACGTCGTAAACTGATTATAAAAATGTTAACCGACAGTTAGTCTACATATTTATTGGACAAGCCTTAACTACGGAAAAACTGAGGAAAAGCCTTATTTTTATGCAAGTTTAATTAAATTCTGTAAACCACGAGATTCCAAAAAGACTAAAAATCAATTTCTTATAAATATAATCGTCGATATCATGTCAATACAGCATTTAACAAATTCGAATGTGAAAACAGTAAGAGCAGTCGTAACAAAAAATAAAAAAGCTCCGTAATATCATATAGCTACTTTCTTAAAATCTGTTAAATTATAGTGACCCTCGAGGTATTTCTTAAAAAAAATCCCACGTACGCTCAGATGAATCATGGTCACTTACAAAGTTTACAGGATGAAGGTAGCTGTGGTCTTTGTTTATGAGGCCTTCTTACTTATATACTTCTTACCTCTAACAATGACTTGCTATAAAATATCAGAAACTACAAGCAATACAACTCTATTTATTTTAAGTAACACAGGCAAAAAGAAAGAACACACAATTGCACTTACTTAATTAATTAATTTAGATCAGAAATGCAACCAAACCAATCTTGATGAGGTTCAAGTCATTTCCTTCCTAAGTCTTCCAGTCACGTTAAATTTCATTACAGCACTGAGGTTTGAGAATAACAGTCTCATACACACATAAATTGACTTTACAATTTTCGTTGCTGACAATTTAATGCTTAGTACTAAAAAAGCTTGAACATAGTTGGGTTGAGACAAACAATAATTTGCAACCACGTGCAAACTTTTCTCTTCTTCATTGTCCGACTTGCTTTCCCAGGATCAACGCCAAGAGATTCGACTCACAATTCATATTTTCTAAAGTGTATTACCTAGTGAATTTAGGATCTACAACTCCGTCTCACGACGAGTTCAGATGTCTTTATTATCGTAAACCTTACCAAATGAGTTTGTATAACCTGAGTTATGCCGACACATTTTATTTCAAAAAAGAAAAGTTTTATGCAAAACTAAATGTTTATCATTTTCTGTAATTACAGGATGCCAAAAAAGAGACGGAACGCCCTTGGAAATCGCAATGATCTTAGCCAGATTCACTTAACTAAAATATCCTTTTTCAATAATTCTGGGGATTATTGTTAGCAATGAAAGCATCTTCTATGTATACATTGTGGCGACTTCATGCATTAAAAATTGTCACTTTTACTTTTACTCAAGCATCCGTAACCAAAAAGCACGATACATCTTAGTAGCATTGTAATAGTTACTGAGGATGGATGCACACAGTTGAACTCTAGCACACCGAGTCAATAAATCTTTGTTGCTCAGTTTTATTCTACTTCTGAACTCGAATTTACAGTTAGCAACATAAAATGGTCCTTTGAGCCAGATTACAATAGAAGGCAATTGGTCTAAAAGTAAGAATAGCAACAAATCTAACATCAGATTCATGACTTACATACGTGTTATTGATTTTCAGAATTTAAGATCTCTTGTTATCAAAGGCAAAGACAATTCTAGAGATCACGCAAGGTCGCCAGCCAAGTTTCTCAGGGAACAAACAATAATTCCTTAATAATATCAAATTACCAACAATAAGCTTGCCAAAATCTAATGGCAAGTATACAGGGTGGATAGAGTTCCATGACAACTTTGTCACTAATTCATGAGACTCGTATGAGACAGATACATAAAAAAAAATTATTAGTTCAGAATCACACGCGAGAATTGTTCTAGTAAAAAGAACTCGTAAGAAATGATATGATAATACTTTTACACATTTACATAAAAATATCGAAAGACTTATAACAATGGTTGAACATTAAGATTCGTTATTAACAGTCCAACAACATGGGGAAAGGCATATGGATGCAGGCGCTTGTAGATAGTAATTGGCAATCGTACTTCATCACAGAGTAAGTTAAGGGTTAGAATTCATCCAGCTAATATTTCTGTACGGGAATAATACAACTGACAAAAACAATTGCCACGCAATTCAACATTAAGATCAAATCATGTTGTTAATCAATTCAATGCTAAACTAAGTTCACGACGGCGTTACGTTTGACGGAAAAACTGGCTTTAGTTGATCCAAAATTTTATAAATCAGATAAAGTTGATGTATTCATTGATACTCAACTTTTCTAACTAACTAATGGTTAAATAAGATTAAACCATGGTCTTCCGATATTACAAAATGGTCAACTGCAACGTTTCTGGGAGAAGTGTTCCACTGCCGTTGGAGGAAAGGGCATGTGAACTGAGTTTCATTAACACCACTTGCAAAGATGATAAGGGCAGATTTATAGTCTCAAGCTCCTTAGTTAACATTCAACCGGTTTCGTTCCCTAGAAAAACGTCTTCGAGCTAATTCACAATTACAACTTGCCTAGATTCAATTTATGAATGAAGTTATCTGTTTAATTTAAACCTAATTTAGCCTGTGCCTCCTCTTCGTGAACTTCTAAAAAACAGTAAGATAAAAACGGGGCAAGGGAAGAAACAATGCACTTGAACAACTCAGAGTCGTATATTTGAGCTAGAGATGGGTCTTTCGCGAACCAACGGATCCAAAAGAACGGGTCTCTGAAGTGACCGATAGGACCGGTGAACGACTTCTAGTAAATGACCGTTCCTTTAATGGTTTCTTTCAGTGACAATGTTCAGTGCCGCGCTCTGGCTCCTCATTCCCACCGCCATCCAACTTTTTTTCCTATTTGTAAATACATAATTTTTGTGTAAATTGTAATTTTTATAAGATGTATGTAATTTTTTTTATGTTTCTATACTTATTACTATAATAATATAAACAAAGAATATTTAGAAAATTCATGCAAGTTCTCCATTCAAGCCCATATGGATAGTATTTTTAAAAATGTGGGAAAACAAAAAATGAACGATGAACGGATCCTGAAGAACGGGTCTTTAAAAAGAGCGGTCAGAAATGAACGGTTCACTAAAATAAACGACTTTGCCCAACACTAATCTGAACCCCACGTTGGGCGCCAATATAAAATATGTGATAGTTTATATTATACTTAAATTGTGTTTATCACCAACAATATTATAATTTCTTTATCTTTTGCAGCTTATAAAAATGATACTGTAGGTGGTAGATATTTATAATGCAAACCATCACATATGTTATAATGACGCCCAACGTGGGGCAACGATAATTACATAATTGCATTTCAGGGTGTTAATTAATAATCATTTAATCTTTAACTAATCCCTAATAATTTAAATTCATCGTTTCTCTTTCGCATTTAGAAGAGACTAGGGCCGGCCGATAGACCGGTCTTAGGCGAATCGTAGTCTCGCAGCTTTTCCTTAAATGTCAAAGAGAGGAGTAAGGAAGGGGTCAAAGTTGAAAATTTTACACTTTTGAAAACGAAAAATCGAAATAACTCGACTGATAAGTGGAATATAATGTTCTTTGACTACCCTATGCATGCAGAGCGACAAAATCGATTAGGCCCTTATAGGCAGCCTATCAAGAGCCCCCAAAGAATCTTCCGCTCCAGGCAGTTTTAAATTTGAGCCCATAGACGTCCGTGGGGGGATAGGGATGAAGAGTTTGCGAAGATACCGAGATGGCATTTAGTATCCCGATTTAGTGTCTTCGTCTGCATCTGAGGCCGCTGGAACCGATTTTGCACTTCTTACGATTCGGCCTCTAGAAGGTGCGACTGGCTAAACCAAGCAGGGCTCGTAGCTCAGAAACTATAATGGCTACAAGAATCTGGTAAGCACTATGGCGGGATAGAAAGTCTGATAAACATAAAATTTGAATTTATGTTCTAAGAGTGTTTATCTACCCACTCGATTCGATTCACTTCGCATTTTCTCCATGGCACGCCGAGATGCCAACTTAAAAAATTTGTAACTCGGTTAATTATGGTCCGATCAAGCTGGGATTGTTTTTAAACTAAAGAGGATCATCAGAGCAATAAACTTAAGTGAGTACCAGTGGCGTCTCCTCGTGTTTTGGGGTCGATTAGAACAAAAAAACGTAGTTTGCCTTCTTGTGAACCTTTTTGGAGCAGTAATCCGAGTCGAAAACGTGAAAAATTGAAAACGGTACAAATACTTTGAGCTAGAATGACGAATCTTTCGCAGGAAACGTACTTTAGTGACCTATGTGCGATTATGTAAACAAATCCTGAATTTTTACAAAAAGACCCTCGAAACGGAAGCGCCGTTCCCCTTCTATTCTTTCTAGCGCCATTATCTTCGGGCAATTAATGTTGAGATTCGACATGTAGTTCTCCTAAATCTTGATGCATTTCGCCTCCAAATTCGATTAAAATGACCAGAGGAAATTTGGAGTCATTTGTATGATACGTCCTGTCAAAACTAACCATCGTAAAGAAAAGGTAAAGATACGTAAAAAGTGTAATAAAGTTAGCGTCCAAAGATGCGTGGTCGAATAATCAATAGAAACATTGCGAGGAGATATCTCGTGCTCTCGATTATTTGATGATTATGGTGAGGGCAAAACTAAGAGTTACCGAGACATAGCACGTGTGTAAGAAGGCGATTCATTGAAACCTAACCTAACATAGTAGAAAAAGCTAAGCCTCTTGATAGATTCCTAAAAGAAGGAACGATGCATTTGAAAACTTAAACTCAGAATCGTGGATTCGAGCTCCACGTTGGGCGCCAATATAAAATATCTGATTCTTTAATCTAAAAAAAGCAAAACGATAATATTTTTGATTAATAAACATTTATAATACAATCAGTATTTATACGGAAGCTTCTGGAGATGCTTATCGCACACAACTGCTATCCCTAACATGTAATGGCCCAACAATAAAATTTTAATGTAATATATAAAATTCCTGTAAACGGAGCTTATAATGAGCATAATCATATTAATTCTTCAGGTTCATTATAATCAAACTCAACTTACCAAATAATGCAAATTTTAACAAGTTTTACCATAAAAATTTGAAAATATTTTAACGATACAGTAATTAAACTTAACGTTCAAAATATTTTCCACATTTAAGAATCACTTTTATTTAGTTAAACATTTTTCTTCTTGCTGTAGCATTAAATAACCGTGTACAGAAATTAGATTACTGTACATTAAAATTCTTATTTCGTGAAAAACACCAGCAGCTGCGCTAATTTATTTGTATAATAAAACTTTACGTAGCATTAAAAGATTTTTCATCGGTGTTGATTTTTAAAACTGATTTCGTTGTAATAATGGTGTGTGTATCAGTTTCTTTGCAGCCATTTTAAAAATACTAAAATCCACACTTAAACGATCCGGTAGCATTTTACTTTATTACCAACATAAAATCGAATGGTTATTAAAACATAATGTTTGTATTTTAAAATGATTATATAGGAAAAAAATTAATTGGATTATATATTTTCACCGTTGCAACCATTTAAAATGCCATAGAATATTATAATGTGGCATCCATCAGCCAGTTTTAAACGCAGCAGTAGTTAGCTGATCGAAGATAATGTTTATTTTCGTGTAGGCTAATCAGAGCGTTTCGTTAACAAAATTGTTTTTATGGAAATAATATTGAAAGAGTCATTTTTGTGATACTCTACTGTCATAGTGATGAATTCCACTGTTAATTTAGAAAGACAAATATTGATTGCGGCATTTATCTTGGGAGATTTCTATGTGACCGAAGGTCATTAAAGGTGTAAAAACTACATTCCCTCTTGAAGGGAAAAATAATTGGAGGAATTCTATCTCAACTACCGAGTTTCTTTTTCTGTTAATGTTATGATGATGATAGTTAAGTCCCTACCTAAAAAGGTGCCAACAGTAAAGATCATGAAATCTTAGATTTTAGAAAAATTCAATTTTACTCGAAAACGACGCATCTCTTACTAAAAATCTTGTTTTGCTAAGTCAAGTTAACTTTGTTTTTCGGTAGTCAGAATATTGTTTTTAAAGAAGTTGTTTCATCATAAAAATTTACAGAGCAGGTAATTTCAAGCTAAAACACTCACTAGGTATATTCAAAGAAGACTAAAAAATACTCGATGATTTGTTAAATTAAAAAACTAAATTCTACATTTAACTAAAAAGATATTTCTTCAAGCTCAAGTACTTTGTAAATTGTTTTTGTTTCCTATAAAATAAATATTCCCCAAAGTAGATATTTACAAACTCAAGAACCCAACAAGAAACCATTTTTATCTCGAACATTCCTACTAGCCAAGATGAAATTTCTCCTAATCTAGTCGTTCTTTCCAGCAGATGCGAAAGCTTTACCTATCAAAAAGGAAAAGAATTGATCTTTTTTTTTTTAAAGAAAAAAAGTTCACATTTTTTTCCCGTTCTTTAATTCTCTACCTGGCTCTCATGCCTTCGAGCTAGGCATGGTTTTTATAAACGGGTTTCTTTTATAATAATAGCAGAGAGACTCCCTGAGTTACACATTTAAGATGGAACAAATGAACAGTGTACCCGTTCCGTCCGGACGATCACAATATTCGTTTGTTCAACTACAAAGGGTAATCTCTATAACGTTGAATGCACCATATGTGAGGTTTGAGACCATTAATGACTCTTGTTTATCAATATTTGAATGTGGATTTTATTCGTCGGCCCTTACAATAAACTATAGAATATTCTATGAATCCTAGCTACATTACAATATTTTTCGTTTTCTTTCAGTTTTTTGTTGCTTCTCGATATATACATACAATAGGGGAGAATATTTAATTCAGAAACATTAGATGAAAGAGGATAAAAGATTCTAAATTATTTCAGTTATTTAGTAAACCTACATCATACGTGAATGTTTATTGATTATTTAAAAAAAAAATAAAAACTTTCCTTTGTTTGTTTTCGTCTGTCGGTGTACATAGTTTCATATTTTTTGCCCTCTGGTAACGTAGTACTTTCAGCGGTGGGCGGTATTTGTTCATAAAACCAGTAAAAATTGGAGGTTTAATGAAATCACAGAAATTGTATCATTTGTTGATTCCTTTCTGCATGTTATAGAATACTTTTACGTAGGTAGAAACGAAAATAAATGAAATTTAATTCCTTACGCAAATATTATACTTTTCTATACCGTAGGCTCTAATACGCACATTGTGCAAAAATTACAAAACTGTAAAACTGCAAATTGAATTTAGGGACTTGTCATAATGTAGAAAACGCCGAGCATCTAGAAGAAACGCTGGAAATTCACTCTTAAGTAACCAACAGATTGTTAGTTCGGAATTACGAATTACTGGTTAAGAACGTTGTTTTTTCCGTTTTCTAACTTCTTTGAAATTAACAAAACACCGTTTATGCTCTACTCGGTAGAATAAACATATACGGTTGCTGCTGAGCAGATTACGGGATTGTAGAGGTCATAAATAGTATTGAAATTTGACTGTGAAAACGGAGGCGGACAGCGTATAAAAAAACTGTTCTGTAACGAGTAATCTCAGAAAATGTAAGTACTTTCAATTAAGATTGCAAATAAAAACAGTAATACCTCTGGAGAGCATTATACCAATCATACAACGTACCCATCGATGTTCTTGATTACCGATAGGAGCGAAAAATAGCACCAACACCAATTCATTTCAAGTCAACTAATGTTCGTACATATTGCGAGATTATCATACATAACAATCTTTATACACTGTTCTGTCCAATCTCACACGGTTTACTTTCAACTGCTTAGCGAGTATCCAGAAACCTACGTTTTCAAATGTATCTTTATATTTAAAACTGAGAATCCCCAGAGCGCTTCAACGAATGTTGTTTCACTTATCTCCATAAAAATAGAGCAACAAACCACATGCTGATGTGAATTAGTCGATGGCTCAGATGAAAAATGCAATCGAAGCTACCCCTACTGATGTTCAACACTTAGTGGGATCGCCATAAATTGGGCTCCTGTGTCCCGCAGTCTGTTCCTGAGTTAACGGAAACGTGTATAATATGATTTTCTTTTATATTGATGCCCAGGACAATAATTCTAAGAAAACGATTTTAAAAACCTAATAATTAATACCAAGAACGTACCAAAAATGATATTTGACATCTTTCACATCACTGAAAATTATTAAGTTGCACATCGAATTTGAGATCTTACAGATATGTTTTCAGGTTATTAAATGTCTTGAGAATTTCGAAAAGAACGCCGAGAATTCAAAATTACGAATTACGTCGCGCCATTCGAATTCTAGAAAAATCTTTAAATCATTCTACAAAAAGTAGCTTTAGTAGGGATTAGTTTTTGAATATATACCCGCTTAGGATTAACTGCTTTAGTGTACAGTTCTAGTTAAGAAATGACCGTCATCTGTAGTAGAAATTAGAAACTACACATTGTACCACGGTCCAGATGACTGAAGTTAGAAAATTAAAATTGAATTATGAGAAATTAATTTATTGCTGAATTTAAAATAAAACTTACTTTTAGCGTAGCTATTGAACGGGTTTGTATGCATTTTTCACGCCTTGGTGGGTTTACATCTAGCGGGAAGGCGGCCGCTTTATAATACTTTTACCTACTTCATTTCTCTTTGTAAACATGGATGAATAAGAAAAGAATGCATGCAGCAACACAACTAACGGATATACGCTTTGAATGCCATAATACAGAAAGTATGGTTTAAAAAGAAATAGAATATTTAAAATTTTGGTGACCTTGTGCAGTCAGGATAATTCTAAACGGGTCTATATTCAAAAACTGAAATTATGTAAGTTAGAAATCGAGTTTGAAAATTTACAGATATCGACATGGCCCGAGAGGGCCAAACGATCTGAACAAACCGACAGGTTCGAAAGGGCCGAAAGACCTGACAGGAACGAACCTGACGTAAGCCCGAGATTTTTAAATCGAGGCCCGACCTGACATAAGTGCGACCATTCATGGTGTAGTACAAAGAACCTTCTCTTCAGTTCAGTATGAAAATAATGCTTGTCCAGGATCTCAGTTTCATATACCCGCACCTCGCAGAGGAGGTCAAGTGGGGTATCAATCTATCGTACTTGACGAGAGGGTCACAACGAACTCACTTCCAGGTGGCGCAACCGTCGGGGTCAAGAAATATGAGCATTTTTCTAAAGCGTCGTTATCACTCATAGTCAGATTAGACAGGATTACGTTAGGTTTGATTAAAAATCCATGAAAACTCAAAAGCGCCAGTGGCGTAATGCAAAATCATTGAAAATCTATAGGCTTTAGAAAAATGCTCATATTTTTGATCCCGACGATTGTGGCACCTGGAAGAGAGTTCGTTAAGACCCTCTCGTTAAGCACGATCGATTGATACCGCATTTGATCCCCTTCGCGAGGTGTGGGTATCCGAGCCGATCTCGATCTGGTGCAGTACGAAAATAGTCCGTTCGAGTCAGTACGAAAAAGATCTAGGCCGACAGGCCAGATGTAGATAGACCTGAAAATCCCGATACATTTCTATACCGGGCTTCGAACGAAACTTTGTGTCAAGTTTGCTATCAAACCCATCTTATCCTATCCGCACACAGCGTTCACCTTACCAAATTCCAATCAGGCCGAAACGGCAACAAGCTTATAATGGCTTCTATTGCTTCGCAGCAGAAGGAACAAACATGATTTAACATGACGGATATAGTTTCATATTATTGAATGTCTGGGAATTCTGAAAAGAATGCCGAGAATTCAGAGAAAAACGCTGGAAATTCACTCTAAACACTCGAAGACACTAAATAACCAACAGATTATTAGTTCGCAATTATGGATTACGATTAGAAGAGGCTTTAGATAATTCATTGCACTACACTGATTGTACAAAAAGCACGTCTACATTTTCCAAATTGTTAAGTTGCAGATATGGGTTTTCTTAGAATGTTATTAAGAGACGTACCATTCAAAATGTAGAAAGATCTTTAGGTAATTCGCGGCACTACGTTGCTTGTACAAGGAATACTTCTAGAATTTATAAAATAATAAGTTCTACTTCGAATTTAGGGCCTTACAGATGTGGTGTTTTCATTTATGTTACTAAATGTCTGAATATTAAAGGGAAACACTGGAGGATAACAAAATAACGAACAGAACATTAAAAACGTTAAAATGTCCCGTCACCTTAAGAATATAAATATAATTTTTATGTCCCTATTATTTTAAAATCCTAACAGGTGCAAATTCAAAACCTCTAGATTTTATTAAAGCCAGATGCAACCGCCGTAAAACTGCCGATGGAAATTACATAGTACTTACGTGCACAACACAATTCTTTTAATATTTTAGTACCGGACTGAAATGCGACAAAATCCGTAGACTTATTCCTAACGATTTTTTAATTAAATATCTGGAAGGCCATCTAATTTGAGGTTAGGTTCATTATCCAGCAGTAACAAAAGAAAATTCTATAATAAAAATTATCGTCATGCACAAACCTAAAGCATGTCCTAACCATTTCTGCAACAACGCAACGTATTCATAATAAAATCGTATTAATAAACAATACCAAACATCAAATTTGCAATTGCGTATTCGTCATCGCATAAAATAAACAAGGATACAATAACAATAGATTACATAGTATACGAAAGGCTGAATATTAATCAGTGAAATCAAAGAATCCACGAATCTATGTAAAAAAAATAATTTCTTAAATACATAAATTAAAACTTGACTCATTCAAGAATTCTTAAGCAAATCATTCCTGTTATTATATAATTTATTTTAAACGTGAGTGTACTTACATGTACTATTTCCAAATGTTTATTTTAAGTGCGTTCTTCTCTCAAAAGTAAAATTAAACACACCACATGCATGTTGTTACCACCACACACATGAAAACGAGATACCTATGTTGAATAACAGGAAATGGTTTTGGTACAGAGATAACTAAAACTCACGTTAAGTCATGCGCTATTTTCTATTCATATCGACCCTGAATTTCTCGCTACACACATTAGTTAAATAATGATATTTAACGCATTGTTAAAATGTTAATGTCTGATGTGTTTTTGTTGTTTTTTTCTAACTGTTTGAAAGAGAAAAATATAACTTTAAACTTAGCATCCGTGCAAAGAGGATAACAATTAATATTCTCATTCTGTATCATTTTGGTCATTTAGAATTAGCTATTTGCAAATTTTCCTTGATTACATTGCAGGTAACATAACCTCGTTTTTACAAGAAGCTAACCAAAGAAAATCAAATTGAACTTAACCTAACCTGGTTAATATGCAATTTAATAAAAATTGACCTGAATTTGTGCAATTTCATCTAACCTAAGTGAAATCGGTTATCTGAAAATTTAAACCAAATAAACCTAACCTAATTTACAGGTAACTTACTTACAGATTACTCTTACAGCTTTATAATCAGTGAAATATTTTTCTTCTAATTCCCGTTATTTATATTTGTGACGCCCATGTGCATTTGTAACCGAGATTCTAACCTATAATTTCGGTTTGACAAGTTTACAACCAAATTACTAGATTGAAGAATAAAGTATAACAATGAAATAAAAGAAACAGAAAGAGAGAGAATTTAACATTGCTGGCGAAATTATGTAAGGATCAACTATAGCTGTGTCCATATTGTGAGATGTGATTTGTCAAAAACAAAACAAGTGATTAAAATAATTTGACGTTTGTTCTTCAATTTGTCCTACATTCTCGTGGTTGTTAATTCTAGAATCTCATATCTTAGTAAAACTATTAGAAATTCTTAATGTTT
The DNA here is from genome assembly GCA_011009095.1 of Ignelater luminosus. Classification (NCBI taxonomy): domain Eukaryota; kingdom Metazoa; phylum Arthropoda; class Insecta; order Coleoptera; family Elateridae; genus Ignelater; species Ignelater luminosus. The sequence continues at coordinate 8,166 of VTPC01091078.1, read as the reverse complement.
ATTGAAAGAAGTAAAATGGTAATAAATTGAAATCTGTGCGGGAAATATTTAAGCGATAATGGTAAAGCAAGTGTGCAGAATCACAACAGAATGTGAGGTTACTGTCATTATGAGTTGTGAAAAGTATGTTAGTTTTTTCATTTGCCCTTCACTAAAAAGACGCCAAGTTAATTTAGACATGATTCTTTGATAAAAGTGCAAAAAATGATAACTGCAACAAGGCCATTAAGATCATTTAATATTACAGAACATTTATCATTTACTTCGAAAGATAAGCTTCATGCTGATTTGAAGTCGCGTTATGAATTTCTATGGAGAAAAAGCATTTGCGTTTTAAAAATGCAATAAAATGCATGGTTAGCCATAACCTCAAATTTACACATGCATTAATTATCATTAAAGGGTGCGAGTACAAATTAACATTGATTAATGACAAATTAATTATAAATTAAATTTTAGATTAAATATAAGAGAATGATCGAGGATAAATCAACCTGAAAAATTATCATTAAATAAATTTAATACTCAAGTACTCAAAAAAAAATTGTATTTGACATGACAGTTCTCAAAACCAATTGGTTCAATACAAAGTCAGCAGTGCAAACATACAAAAAGAGTGATTTACCTCATACCAATATCAAGCAACTAAAAAGCCATCTTGATTAGTTTTCAAGCATTTTCGCTATGCCAGAAAAACATACTTTCTATTAAGACAGTGATGCCAAATCTTCCTTTTTATCTTCACACTAAAAGACATTCTATGTGTGTAATCTTGTATCTTAAATTATTTTTAGTTCGTTGTGGGCCCGAAATTAATGTATCTCCAATAATAATGATAAATGATGTTATTGATTATGATTAATTCAGTCCAATATTATACTCTGTTACCATTTAACAAATCAACAGACAAAGATTCCGACGCGATTTTCATTTTAAACAAAAACTAACAAAATTATACGTTTTACGAACCTGAAGAAATAGTACCTTGCGTTGTAGAAGATGTAAGTACTTAATAGGTGTGTGCACGGAATGGCCTCCAAGATGTTCTAGAATGGCAATTATAAAATTACCTTGCCACATCCACAAGTACTAATGTGAATTTTGTAACATGTTGTTTGTTGGTTTACTAAACAGGTTAGCATTTTCTTTAATTCGTTCTCAATGAATAATAAAAGATACAGTATACGATAAATGCAATTACCTGCAATGATGCAATGCATTAAAGATATACAGCGCTGAAATCTCTTTTTTTTCAGCTACTCTTCCGAGAAGAAAGAGCAATAATATGTTTTTATACCATAATTTATTGACATTAATTATTACGAAACATAACTATTAACTAAGGTTTAATGTGACAAGTTGAACGTGTTTTATACTGCTTAATGTCTACACCAAAGTTTTATGAGTGGAAAAAAGTGTTAACCTGAATGAAACGCGTGTATAAAGGTAGGTGGTGCAGAATACTAACATGTATGCCCACTAATTTTGTCTATTCTTGGCGACTTATCTGTAACGAATAGTTTAAAAAAGAAAGAAAAAACACATTTGGATGCCGCATTATATTATTATTGGAAAACTGTGTAGTAGTAGATGGGCGTTGCTAACATCAGTTCGTAACGGATCGATGCTAATTCGGAATAGGATATGTTACGTATTGTGTGTGTTTGGAAACTATTTATAACTTCTAGAATAAATTTTACGATTTGAACTTTATGGAAGATTTGAATCTCTATTTTAATAGGTTTATAACCATTTTGATGCACAAAAACATAAATTAGATTTATGATAGCTTTAACGAAATATTTTTTGTAATGATTTGTGTTAGTTTTATACGCAACTTACGGTATTGGCACATAAAGAAAAAGTCCCACAAGGTTCTCTTCTCGGTCCTTTAATATTTTTACGTAACGTGTTTTCATTATTGTCAGTTACGTAAGAAGTAAATACCTACGATGGATTTCTTTCTAATCTTGACTGCACATTTTCTCGCAATTTCTCTCGGCATTCAATTTTCGATTTCTTTTGTCCTGTTGTTCTCTAAGTTTCCAATAGTATAAGAAGGATTATGGTAAATTTAAAACTAGACAAGAAAATTGCACATTGTGACTTGATATTGGTAGGAAGGTGCTTTGAGACAATTCAATTGTTCCAATAAAAACAAATTCATAGCTATTGAAGAAAAAACACGATCGTTGCGACCTCTATTAGGAATTTAAAAAACTAATACGAATATTACACGATAACGCTGAAGCTCTAGATCAGAACTAATCAGAAGGATACAGAAAGTTGTAAAATCGTCAGATTTGGAGGTTTATTTTCAGCTCTGCCAGCAACTGTTCTTCCGCTATATTTACAAAATCTAAAGTTATCTGTTGCTTTTCTGTTTCTACTATAGACCAGGATCGGCTCAAAGTATGTCAAGGTTGCAAGCCAAGCATGCGGGTCCCTTTTCGGACTCCAAAACTGACATGATGAAGGATACTAAAACGCTTTACGTTTTGAATCAGCTTTTATTTATTTCCTTGATGCCACGACACTTTCACGACCATTTCTCTATTAAACTTTATCCCCTTTTCCAGGCGAGGCCAAATCTAGCTCTTGAAGAGCGAAGGCCCATTTTGGGTCACAACAAATGCCCCTTGCAAGGCGGAGCCCTACCCGTACTTATATTTGCTTGTTTTAAGAAAGCCAAACCGAATGTTTGTGTTTAACTCTCTTAAAAGAGGGTTGAAGAAAGGTGGCTGGTTCCCAGTTCGTACCAATGTTTACTTTAAAAAGGTTAAAGAGAGAGGAGCGCTATATCGCGACGAACGCAACTGGATGATCTGGCGCCCAATTGAGCTAGTATCTAGAGACGTAGTAGAAATAGAAAATTTATGACATTAATCCATTAGTTGTAATACACAAACAATTCTAGTAATGTCACGGACTTGAATTCTTGGGAGCTGACGTGTTGAGTCTAACAATCCCCAACAAAGCTGAAATGATCTTTTTCAGCCAAAGAAAAGTTTCTTGTAAATCAAAAAAGATAAATCTTTAGAACCAGTTTATCTCATTGATGATCTTTTGAATATCGTAGGGCAAGAAAGGTCTATCCTGCCCGTAGGGACCAAAGCCATTCTGGCTCATCCGTTGCAGACTATACATAGATATATCTTATTTTTGCAAAACCATAGTACCATGTCGGAGGATGCTTATTGATCTTCTAAGAAATTCTTTTTGACTCTTAACCTTTGTCCCAATGCAAATTATTCTTTTCCTTTTTTATTACCTAGGAAAAACCAATTCAGGCATCGCTAGGATACCAGACATCTTCTATGTGCGTATCTGGTTTCTAGTAAGAGCGATACAAATAACATGGAAATCTTCCTGTCTGTTTATTTGTCATACATTAGACAACAGCACTGGTTAGGAAAAAGAAAAACGAAGATCAGCTGATGAATATGATGCATCAGTTGTTCTTCCACTTAACCTTGCGCAAATCAAAAAAGTGAATTACAAGTTTTTCTTGTAGGGTCACGGGTCAGTTACGTTGTTCCATACACTTATTCGAAATTTCAGCCTTGGTTCAGAAAACTATCCGTAACATGGTATCGCCATGACTTCCTTGCAGTGTCACTGTGTTTGTTTGGTTTCTGCTGCATTTACTTCTTGCAATTATCAATCAGCTGATTTTATATTTCTCTGTAGAAAATAAAATTGCTATTAGGAAGCACCACAAGGTTCCATAATACGTTCTCTATTATTTATTACAGTTTGCTACTCACTAGGATTTAAGACTAAAGCTGCAGACGATACTTACTCTTCTGAAGCAACTAGTAGAATTCTATTAGGGCCCTTTATTACAATTTGATATTGTTAGCAATTGAATTTCGATCCATGTATGCAATATGTTCTTGGAAGCAAAGCATCAGTGCAGGCTTCTAGCCGTAATAAAATAAATTTACGTTTTCGAAAGCATCAGAAAGAATTTTCTGCCCTATAGGACATGATAAAAACAAATTTAAAATTTGGTCATGCTTTTGTAAATTACACAGAAGGTACAATCAGAGAAAAATTATTACCACGAAAAGTTTTCATAAATTTGATGAATACCTTGAGCTACAATAATTTTCCCATGGGCGCTTAATTCATTTTTGTTCCATTGTTTAACATCAGGTACTATAATAAAAGTCATATTGTGTTTGACAAAAACCTTTCAACAATATTTCAAAGCGCAGGTAAAAAGTACACTACCACCGCAGTATAAAATAAAACCAAGCAGCCGACTAGAACTTTTATGCAGACGTGTAGGCAAACACCAACTTCGTTAACGAACATTCAATAGAAAACTTTTCTATCCTATTTTTTACTAAGTTTCCATTTTATTGTTTTACATCGGTGTGGTGGAAATTAAATTTTTAAAAACAAGTTTGAAAGAAAAAAGTTAACATTTTGTCATGATTAAAAGTTGGCAACACCGTAGTATATAATAAAAGTTTTACTACTACGGATTCAAAGGAATCCTTTCTTTGAAAAGAGTCTCTCTAACCAGTTTTCATATAACATCAGCAGCAGCATGAACAGAGAGGAGGCTTAAGTTAAATTGGATAGTAAAAAGAAATTAGAAATGGCACTTCAACAAATTTGTTAGGTTTCAAACAACGAGGAATTTTAAAGGAGGAACCTGTTTAGAGGAACGAATTCCAAGAAACGTGCTTAAAATTTGTCGCCGCTTTTATTATAGGTAGGAATGAAGCTGTGTAATAATAACGCAATATTAAAAATTGAATTCCATCATAATTAAATTTAACTAACGCACAATTTCAATCAGTGACGTAAGAATTTTCTCAAAGAAATGCTAATTCAGATTCTTAAAGGTAAAAGTGAGCAAATCTTTGTCGATAGCTTTCTTTAGGTGGCTTACAATCCATAAACGGTTGTAGTGATTATTGAAACAAAAGATTTTAAATAATGAGATTGAAAAAATACATCCAATGTCAATTTGTATATTATGGTAAATTAAATTTTAAATGCGGTAAAAACGGATATTAATTATGTCATTCATAAAATCATAAATTATTTTTTTATGTTGGTAATAAAAAAAATTAGATTCTGTTTCCTTTTACAAAATAACTCCAACCTTTAAAGTTATTTCTGTCATTTTGACAACTTCCGTTTTATTACTACCATTACCAACACTAAAAATTTTCTAAATGCTGCCAACTTCAATTTAAAGATATCTTTTAGAATTTTCCAATCTTTGCTGTAGTTGTTTACCTGCTCAATGAAAAACGTTACAATAGAAAATAATGAAGTAACTAAGCAACTAAAATGCGTAGCTAACCTTAAAATATTCAACGACAAAATTAAAATGACATATTCAATTTTTCTAAATAATGAAATTCCACGAAACCAAACAAAAATAACACAAAAATAAATCAAAAAATCCCCCGAAACAACTGCAACTTTTAAAATATTTTTGTAGTTACAGTAGCGTTTATCTAAAACGTAAACTGATAAAAGATAAAACTATGCTTGAAAGATAAAAGTGTATGAGCTAATTTTAATCTAAATAACCATAATTACAATTTTGTCAATCACGAATCCAAATATGCTAAATTCAGAATTTCAAAGATCTACCAAAAACAGTTTAAAGGTAAGCAAATTAAACGTGCAAAATAATAGTAGTGTAGGATCATAGAAGAATGTTGACCGCTTCCGCCAGTTTTCTTTAGAAAATGAAATCTCATTTGTTTCAAATAAAAATTAAACAAACCTAAAACACAACAACGATTACGTTTGAATCACTAGATGACAAAAACTCCGTTTTTCCCAATATAAATTAATTCCCAGACTAACATGTAACAACAGGTTCAATTTTCATTAGAATACTCCATGGGAAAAACAACTCAACACAAAACTTAAAAATTCAGAAATCAAAATTAAAATTCCTAAATAACACATTAATGCTACATTTCTAAAAGCAAGAATAACCAGACAGAAACAAAAAAAAACAATACAACAAAAACAGTTGAATGAAAGATGAGTTATTTTATTGTCATAGCTAGAGCTATTTAAATTCGGACCGGAATAAAGTGCATGATTACGTAAGAACAACAAATTCTCTATAAATAAAAATATTCTCGTTTTCCCACCGACTATTACTCACAATCGTCATCAATTTTGTGGACGCGTTAAGCAAGCAAGTCTTCCTTTTAAAAGATCACTGCTTTTATAAAAATGCACGTGAATCGTTTAGTAAATTTGAACAGCAGGATACTACATTGAAATTGAAACGCTAACATAAAACGAAAAGAAAATACGAATGCTGCTAACTAAACAGAGAGAATGATCGTGCATTGAATAATAAGAAATAAAACGGCAGAATGTCGTTGACTCGATTGCAAGTTATGTAGTAATCGCGAAAGCAGCCACTTAAAAAACGAGTACACTCTCAGTTTCGATTTGCACTATTCGGTGAAGGTAAAGGCCATGACAATGACCGTGTTGTGCAAAACAAAACGAGCGGGTCTGCCGAATTCGAAACTCGTAAACATTGCAGCCGCAGCCGTATCAGGCAGCTGCATAGTCGGAATAGTCGAAGAAAAAACTGGTCCCTTCTTTGTGTGTCTCGAACGGGGTTGTGTGCACAAGAAGTGCCTGACGGAAAAAATAAACATTACAGACATATAGAAGACTGACCTGTCCGAAGATTCCGAGCTGTCGTATCGGTCTGCACATCTCTTCTTTCGACAATCTTCTTCACCTCCGGGCGAGCAAGGCATCTCCATGTCCAAGAATCCCTCATGCTTTCCGTCATTCGAGCCCTTCACAACACACAACTTATCACATAACTTATCACTGTCACTCGAAATATAGAAAGATTTCACCTTTTCACATGCAACATCATTCACTCGATCGGTATTCATACATTCAACGACATTGTCATAGTCTTTCACTAAAGTTTTTTCGATTACATTGCTCACTGTATCTCCCGTACACAAACCGTCTGCCATTTTGAGAACGCACTGGCTGGTCGCTTGCCTTCGCCTTGCGGCGCGCGCTGCTCGGTTCAGCGCGGGGAAACGAGAGTTCACCTATGACGTTATACCCCTACCACACCAAATGCATTCGACGTTCATTGGCCGCTTAACAATTACATAATTTACTTACCCACTCGCGGGTAATGACATCTGCCTGCACTCCCGTTGCACTCAATGAACCGATTGTTTTTTCTCATTAATTTTTATTCATTTTAAAGTCAAAAATTATCAGACACGTTCTCATAGTGTCTTATCCAGCCGATACACGCGACTAGACTAAAACATAACCAACTTAATTAATGAATAAATTTACAATTTTTTCATATAAATCAGGCACGTTTAAAACTGTTTGTTTATATTACACAAAAATGTGGAGTCTTTCACCCATAGCTCACTTAGATTTACTAATTAAAACAAATTAATTTTTTTAATTCTCCACGTAATTAATATTAATGGAAAAGGGAGATTAAAATTTATTTTACTTGCCATTTCTTAAGATTCGTAAAACTTAAAATACAAGACACACAGATACCATTTTAAATCGACTAATACCGTATTAGAGGTTTTTAACACATGGTTACTTGAAGAAATTCTACGGTAACTTCGAAAAATACAGAGCGATCGAAATGAAATCTTTTTGGTTTTGTCATGGAAAATCCTATCAGAGCGTTTTGATGTCTAAACAACATACTAATGCTCCATAAATAATTATTCCAATGAAAAAAAAATCAAAATCTGTTATTTTATAAATATAACTATGTCCAGAAAGTAAGTTCATTTTCTATTTCCCGCCGTTGCAGCGATGCGATCGCAGTTCCGCGCATGCGCGGCAATGACCTTGTATCGTTACTAAGCGATTGACGCCATTTTGAGTTAGTTATCTGCTGTTATCGTGTCAGTGCTTGTTTATAATGGCGAAGGTAATTGAAAATTCCGCCGATTGCGAGATTAGATCAGTGATTCGGTTTCTCAATGCGAAAAATTTGAAACCAGTGGACATTCATCAACAGCTCTCTGAGGTGTATGGTTGTGAGATGGGTAAAAAAATTCAACAATGGCCGTGTAAACGTGCACGATGAAGGAAGAAGTGCACATCCATCATTGGTTAATGATGAACTTGTTCATGCAGTGAATGAAAAAA